>JAODAL010000242.1:0-361906 GCA_025379985.1 Phyllomedusa bahiana
TGAGACAGGCGACCAAGAATGACCCTTAACCCTCTTACCCGTTTTCTACTATTTTGGTACTATGGAGAGGGGGAGCCCTATGCTGGTTCAGTCCCTAGTAACAAAGGATTGCACCATCCTGTACTTGTTCTATCCTTCTCACCAGTACCAAAACAGTTTTATGTTCTACATAAAGACACATCAAGAAGTTTATTATGTTTTTACTTAGAGAATTAATGGTTTTGCATTTTATAGTTATTCTGGGATAGATTTATAATTTTAGGTATTAGGCTTTTACATCTTGGATACAATGCCAGTCTGCTGCTACTAAAGCCATAACAGTTATCATATTCTATTAGTTGCTGATACCTAAAAATCGTTTGCCTAAATGTGGTCGTCCTCCTACTTTCCTGTTGAACTGCATCACAACACTAATACAGTCAAATGCCCTGACTATATATTAGTATTGTTATGCTGCTACCAAATTTAATATTTATTCTATTTCTTCTCACAGAAAACACAGGTTACTACATACTGACTGAAGTTACAGTCAACCTCTGGAAAAATATACTGTGTGATAGGTGGCAGAAATTCAAGTGGCAAGCTTCTATTTCTGTAGTATATTTCACCTTTACACACAAATGTCCCACGGTTTAGGATGCAAACTACACCTTTCCAATGAAGCCCTGGTTACTGTTGCCCACTGCTAATTAACAAGGAAAAAACACCATGGACCCAGCGAAAGTGACGCCAAAAATATTTAAAGTAAAAAAAAATGTAAACTTGCTTCTCCCCTGACCTCCGTTCCAGCACTTTACCATCGTCACCTTCTCCAGTCTTCTGATTACTTCTTTCTTCTTCCAGATGGTGACGTCACCGCTTCATCGATCACATGCCACTACCTGACTTTAGCGTTCAGACAGCTCACCTACGAACAGTGACGTCAGGTAGTGGCACGTGAGCGCTGCAGTCAGCGGCTGCAACGGAGACGTCCCCGGAAAAAGAAATAAGTAAATAGAAGACCAGGAGAATGCGAACGACACTTGTTGTAACAGAGGAGAGAGGTGAGTATAAGTTTTTTTTTTTGTTTACTAGCAAGCTAATAATTAAAAAATACTGTCATGGACAACTCCTTTAATATTTCACTTTAGGTTTATGTAAGAAAAGCCTTGCCATGAGCAACCAGTAGATTACATTCTCATTAAACCTTTTGACTCTACCACTGGAAAGGGGCTGAATGTTATGATAACATCATTGCTTGATTGACACTAGAAAAACTAGAATGGTTCTCATCCTAGCCGCCCCAATTTCATAGGACGCTGAATTTCTCAATGGACCATCATATTTTTAGTTTACCACCACAACCACGGGGAGATCCTTCAAACTTTACAAAGCGGTTTGATTTTCCAAGCATTTGTAGCTAAACTATGGGCCATATGTATGAAAACTGTTTGTGTCTACAACTGGTTTGCTCACTTTTTAGGAAGGGGTGGAATATTGAAAAAGGATAGGACGTTTTAAATGGAACATTGAAAACCTTTCTCAGGATTTTGTGCTTATTAAGAAAAAAAACAAAAAACTCCATTGATGTCCAAATTTGATAGAACATTGCACATTCCCCGACCTCCTCTTTGTATGTTGCTGGAGGATGTTCTTCAACTACTTTTATTTTAATATATCCCCTTTAAGGTGATAGAGCCATTGTGACAAATGGGATTACAGGACAGTAAGTAAAAGGGGATCATGGCCATCAAATGTTGGGGCGAAACAAGATTAGCTGTGTTGTTTTTTTTGTTATTTTTCTCACTCTCTCTAGACATGAGCAGAAGAGGAGAGTCCAAAGGGGTTTTTCTAGCCAAGTACATTTAGTTTGGCAGCTACATAGTAATATATAGTATTATATAGTATTATATAGTAATAGAAATATATATTGTAGCTATAACTAGCGAAAATTACACATTATATTCCTAGCATTATGGACTGACCTGACATGGTGATGTCCTATCCAGCCGAAAAGAAATGAAAAATAAAGCAAAAATAGCTTAATAAAAAGCAAAAAATGTCAAAATCTCTGAGATCACTAAAACAGGTGCTCTCTCTCCAATCGCTGTCACTGAACCTACAGCTAAGCACCACGCCGATGATTGTGAGGTCAATAGTTGTACATTCTATCACCTTAAAGGGGAAGTACTTACTTTAGCCAAACAGACTGAAGTATTGGGTTTTATTTGGAAATAGTATTCATAATTCTGTCGTTTGAAAAATGGTATTTGGTGTCTTTTGACCTAGCAAGAGAAGGACACTCGCCAATAACAATAAAAGTAAATAAATAAATTAAAATTGAGCTGAATATGTGACTGCCTCTGTCAGTTCTATGTCTGAGTAAATCCCCTATACTATATTTGTTTAATCCATAATATAAAGTCAGCCAATGTGATGCCTCTTTATCTGTACCCAGGACCTATGCAACTTATAGGCAGCCAATGGGGTTGCTGTGGGCCCCTTTCCTTTCTGGACGTGTTGCAGAGCATGCTCACAACACTCTTCCTTAGTAGTCAAATTGTCATTTTGAGACTAATGTTTTTTCATGATTATGTGACTGCTGTAAAGGAAGTCTCTGGACCTATTATTTAACTGTTTACCACCATAGCCAGTTTTGACTTGATGACAGAGTCCCATGTTTGAAATATGAGGTGTCACTTTATGTGGAAATAACCTTTTAATGCTTTTACCTATCCATGTCATTTTGGGAATTTTTTTTGTGACATATTGTAGCTTAAGTTAGCAATACATTATGGTTGATAAAGTCTTTCTTTATGTATAATAAAATAACAAACTATGGCAAAAATTTGGAAAAACTTTCCATTTTTCAAAATCTTAAATTTTCTATGTAATTTTCGGAAGAAAAAGGAAAAAAATTAGCAAACAAAAAAAAGTCCCAACAAATTTTTTTACTATATGCTGCTTTAGGGTTGGTATAAATTTTTTGAAAGCCTTTTGTTTTTTTGGGGGTAATAGGGGGCGTACAAGTTTGGTAGGGGATTTTTTCAAATTTTCAAAAAAAATTTAAACAAACAGATTTTTTTTTGGGAGACTTTCGGGACATGGGGTTTGAGGGAACCCCAAAATTTTGACCCCCAAAATTAAAACTGTACCCCTAACAGTTTTCCCAAAACGGGAAATTTTTAAGGAAAAATTGGTTTAATTTTTTAGGTTTTTTCACAGGAATAAAAAGAAAAGTGGGTTTTAACCTTTAAAATTTTTTTTTGGGCGATGAAAAATTTTTAATAGATCTTTTTTCCCCTGGAAAATAGCGATTTTGACGGTTTAATGAAAGCTAAAAATTGTTTTTCCCTAATTCTACGTTTTTAAAAATGGGCGTTTTTTGGGGCCCTTTGAAAAAGTTATTAAAAGGGCGTTTTTTGAATTTGCCCTAAACGGACTCAAACACACATCTGGGATTGAGCATTTGTGTTTTTACTTTGCTCGAAAATGAAAAAACCCCTTTGACATTCAGACGAGGGATTTTTAAAACCCATTTTTTACTTGCGTCTTTCGGATCCGTTTTTAAGAATTGAAAAATGACAATTTTTGATCCAAAGACCCCCCAGCTGCACCCTTTTTAAAAAACTATGGGGTTTGATCCGGGCTGCAGCCAAAAGCCACCAAACACTAAACCGGGTTTTTGGGAAATGCTTTTTGGGGATAAAATTTGGGACGCTGAAATTTTTGGATGCAAATTTTGGCCCCAAAAACAGGGTTCCAAAAGCACCGTTTTGGGAACATATTTTAAAATTTGGGTAAGAAGGGAAAAAAAATTTTTGTATCTAATCTTGACCAAAAAACCCCCCTCCGGGGAATATCCGGGTTTCAGGGACCCCCTCAGGGGCTAAATGAAAAGCATGGGGGACTTTTTTAAAAAGGGAACCTTCTGAAAACCGACCCGAGCAAGGGGGAGCACCAGGAACAAGCATGGTTATTGGAAGGGGTTTATACATGGGAAAGGGGTTTTGGGAATGCTCAGGGAAACCCTGTAGATTACATTCTCAAAAAACCCTTTTGGGCCACATGAAATGACACTTTTTTAGGTCTAAAACTCACTCTTTTGCCCAAGAAAATTTTATACAGGGATCCTTTGACTTACCACTGGAAAGGAGCTGAGTTTTATAAAAATCTTTGGTTTGATTGACATTTAGAAGGGTTTTCTCTTCCCACCCACCCCAATTTTCATAGGACGCTAAATTTTTCTCAGGGACCAAAGATTTTTTTTGGTTTAAAAAAATTTAGAAGAAGAAACAAAGAAACCCAACCTAAAAACCACAAGAAAACCTTAAACTTCACAAAGGGGTTTTGATTTTGAAAAAAATTTGGGAAAATTTTAAAAGGGGAACTTTGAAAACCTTTCCAGGTTTTTTTGTGCTTTTTAAGGGAAAATTTTAACCCCATCGATACCCAAAATTTGATGGGAAAAATTGCATTTCCCCCGCCCCTCCTTTTTGAAATTTTGCTGGAGGTGTTTTTTCAGCAACTTTTTTTTTTAAAATTTTCCCCTTTTAAGGTGAAAACCCATTGTGAACAGGGGATTTACAGACATAAGAAAAAAGTGGATCGGGGCCATCAAATTTTGGGGGGCAAAAGGTTTTGCTGTGGGGTTTTTTTTTTTAATTTTTCCCCCCAACTTTTGGGGCCATGACCCGGAATAGGGGGGCCCCAAAACAGGGTTTTTCCCCGGGGCCAAGTCATTTATTTTGGGCCCGCTAATAAAATTGGAAATATATTTTTGGAACTAAAAATAGTGAAAATGACACATTATATTCCTAGCTTAGGGGATTTGCCGGGACATGGTGAGGGTCCTTTCCAGCCAAAAAGGGAAAATTGAAAAATAAAGCAAAAAATAGCTTAATTAAAAAACAAAAAAATGTCAAAAATCTCTGAGACGCTTTAAACAGGTGCTCCCCCCTCTCCCATCGCCGTCACTGAACCTACAGCCACACCACGCGATTATTGTGAGGGCCCAAAAGTTGTTTCTTTTTATCACCTTTAAAAGGGGGAAATTTCTTTCTTTATCCAAAAGGGGCTGAAAATATTGGATTTTACTTGGAAAAAGTAATTAAAAATTCTGTCATTTGGGAAAAAAGGGAAATTTGGTAAACCTTTGACCTAGCAAGGTTTGGGAAAACCCCACCCAAAAACAAAAAAAAAAAAATAAAATTAAAAATTAAAATTGAGCTGAAAATGTGGGCGCTCTGTCAGTTTTAAATTTTGAGGGGAAAATTTCCCCCTTTTCTAAAATTTGTTTTAATCCTTTTTATCTTAAAAAATCAACCAAAAATGATGCCCCCTTATCTGTAAAACCCCGGGCCTATGCAACTTAGAGGCAAACCAAAGGGGTTTGCTGTGGGCCCCTTTCCTTTATGAAAGGCGCAGAGCAATTTCTCCAACCTCTTTCTTAGTATCAAATTTTTTCATTTGAGAATAAAATTTTTTTTTTTGGTTATGTACTGCTGTAAAACAAGTCTCTGGGCCTGGTATTTAAAAAATTCAACCATAGCCAGGGTTTTTTCCTTTTTTGAAAAGTGCCCCATTTTTTAAATATGATGTGTCACTTTCTGTGGGAATAACTTTTTAATGCTTTTACCTATCCATGTCATTTTTGGGAATGTTTTTGTAGCATATTGTATTGTATGACATATTGTAGCTTAAATTTTTGGGAATCCCTTTTGGGGTTTTAAATCTTTATTTATGTATATAAAATAGCCCAAACCCAGGGGAAAAAATTTGGGAAAAAATTTCCAAATTTTTAAAAACTTAAAATTTTCTATGTAATTTTTTTTTTTAAGGGCAGGGAATCTAGCAAACAAAATTTGTTTATAATTAGTTTTTTTCTTAAATTTTGCTTTTTGTAGCCATCCTTTTTTAAAAGCCTTTTGATTTTTTTAGGATAATTTGGAGGCATTTTCAAGTTTGAAAGATTTTTTTTAAAATTTTCCCAAAACAATTTACAAAAAGATTTTTTTTTTGGGGGCAAAAAAATTAGAAAAAGAGGGTTTTAAGAGCCCCCTTATTTAAACCATTTAAAACTATACACCCCACAGTAAACAAAACGGAATAAGGAAATTTTTTTGGGGGTTCTAGGAAAATTAAAAAAAAGGGAGAGGTTACATTTTAATTTTTTTTTTTTTGTAAAATTAAAAATTTTTAAAAAATTTCCCTTTTCCCCGGGGGAAAGTAAATAATGGGTTTAAAAAAGGTTTTGCAACTCCCAAAATTGATTTACCCCCCAATTTTGCGGGTTTTTTTAAAAATACATTTAAATACCTTAGGCTTATTGGACTTAATCAAAAGGCTTCAAAAATTGAAAAAAAAACCTAATGGATTTTGGGCTTCCCCCTTTTTTTAAGTTTTTTTTTGGCCCCTTTTAGGAGACCTTAAGGTACCTTTAAAAATAAAAAAAACAACCCTAAAAATACTCCATGTTGGAAACTATCCCCCTTTAAGGAATTAATCTAGGGGTAATGTGCATTCTGAACCCATAGATATTTCACAGATTTTTTCTTTAGAGATAGACCATAATTTTTATTTATTGTTTATAAAACGGCACTTTTAGCTCCAAATTTTCCATTTATACAAACAATGCTGTAGAAAGAGCAAAATCTGTTCCTCAACTTCTCCCAAGTACAGCAATAATTTAAATGTGTTCATAAAGTGCTAACTGGCCACATGGCGGGATTCAGAAGGGATGCATGACTTTTTTTGAGGGAAAAAATACCCTTTCCTTGGGGATTGTTTCACAGTGTTTTTGTATAGCTGGCAATTGTGCTAGTACAGTGTGTCTATTTACCTATCTTTTTGTCATCCCTCATATGAAGTTCTGTACCTGACAACACCCATGTCTGTTAATACTGTGCAAACAGTTGGATGTGTTCTGTTTTTAATCCACTGTGGATCTCTCATCTTTTTTAAACTTTTTAACACTTTATGGTCTTTGTACTGTTTTTAAACCTTCTTAAAAAGCTCTGTCATGGGTCACTCACATCAGGAGGCTGAAAATAGCAGCACTGGAGGTAGGGTATGAGGGGGATTTTTTATCACAGTGTTGGGCAAATTTTTTACTAAATTGGAAAAACCATTTAAATCCCAGAGTACTTACATTTGCTCATTTGTTCTTTGATTATTTATCGTGTTTACGGTTTGGTTAAGAGTTGCAGATTGCATTAATAATTTTTGTGCACAAAGTGAGTTTTTACCGGCCCATTTACACTATGTGGGAAATAAATGCAGCTAAATTTTAGTTCCGCATCTAGTTCTATTTTTTGTGAATTTGAAATTGATTTTTTATAGAGTTTACCAATTTTACCTGAATTGAAAAATGCACATCTCAATCTGCCTGTCACCGAGGACCTAAAACCAACACAGATGTCATAATGAATTGTATAACACTATTTAATTGATGTAGTGCTACCATGTTCCCCAGTGCTACACAGAGATTGCCATCATCCACATTCTTAATTCCACATTTTCCTCTTTGTATGTTTAAGGAATGTTGGTGCAAACCCATGTAAACACGGGGAGAACATGCAAACTCCAGACAGATGTTGTCCTTGGTCAGGTTTGAACCCAGGGCTGTTAAAGAAAAATTGCAACCAATGAGCCAATGGATGTTTAGAATTACTTTCTGTTATGCTATCTGGTCGCTGCATGCAGGAACACAATTAGGACAGTACACCTGGCGAGGCCCTGATCGAAAAGGGGCTCACTGTAATAGGAACTGATAATGAGCAAGCTGGCCTATATGCTTCGACTATACGGGGCCCTGAAATTACTTATGGCAGCCCTGCTGCATGTTGTTATTGTTTGGGAACTGTTGGGTATAGTTATATAGATTCTGTGACGTATGTGTATTGTTTAGTACATGGTGGTGGCAGTACTGTAAGGTTTAATATTATTTAGTCAACTATATGAAACAATTATGTGTTCACCATATGGCACTGTTGTTTAGGTACCTTACTGTATGACACTTAGGCTATGTTCATATGGTGTAATTGCGGGGCGTATAGTACGACCCACGATTATGCCGGGTCTTTGGGAGTCGCGCTGATCGGCGTGTACTCCAGTGACGCGGTGGGGGGGGGGGGGACAGCTGCCCGCCGGCCCCATAGACTGCCACAAGCAATTGACATGTCACTTATCTCCCCGCGCGGACAATACAATCGTATTGTATGAGCGGGGAGAGGAGGCGTAATCCATAGTTCTCTATAAGAACTATGGATTACCGTAATCTTGGCACGCATCTCGCTCGTAAAATTATGCCGTGTGAAAATACCCTTAGGCCTCGTTCACACGGCTTATTTGGGCACTGATTTCAGCCGTACTGCGCGCCGTATTTCTGCTGCAGTACGGCTGAAATCCGTCCCAGTCATTACGGAATCCATAGTTCTCATAGAGAACTATGGATTCCGTCTCTTCTCCCCGCTCAGCGAATACGTCAAGAGGTGAGAAAGTGACATGCACATTATTTACGGCGTGTACGCGCCGGGAATAATGAGTGTCTATGGGGCCGGCGAGCTGCCGGCCCCCCGCCCCCGCTGCACGGCAGCCTGCGTAATTGCGGGGTGAAATCCGTTCCCGCAATTACGTCGGCAATAAGCCGTGTGAATATTGCCTTATAGTAAGACACATGCTCACTATATTCAAAATATTTTTATTAAGCACCAAGAAGCAGAGAAACCAAAATGGTACAGTATTTGCACAGATGGAAAAAAGAAATTAGAAAAACAAATTATATCATGTAACCATATTTTACATATGGTGCTAAACACCTCCTTTTCCAGTATCTTTTCCTCCTAACAAATAAACAAAATTACAGTACATGTGTGAAATAGAATAGCGAACCTCAAGTGTTCCACTGGTCCAGTAAAGTTCCAAGAAAAATTGAAAGGTACAAAGTATGGATGCAGGTTATTATGCTACATATCTCTTGTAGGGGATAAAGACCGAGCCATAGATCCGCATCCGAGGCACATTAGGCTCAATTGCACTTATCCTTATTATCTCTTTACAATATCTTGGGCCAGCAGAGGAGATTCAGTGTTAACTAAGTCCTAGTAATAATAACCAACAGAACTCAACAACGTACTGCGGAAAGAGAGCAGAAGCCGCTACGGGTACCCCGGGACACACAACCATGGAAGTTGCCTCCTTCCTCAAAGATGCCTCCACCCAGTCCGTCTTCATGAGAAATGAAAGCTTTTCTACAAATAGCTTAAATGGAGAAGTGGAGTCATGTATTCAGGTATGCAGAATAGATTTAACTCTGGCTTGAGATATCATATGGAGTAGCTTCCTACCGCCTGAGGTGCATAGGGTTTCCTCGGTGTCAATGTGGCCAAACACTGGCCAGGAGAGGCCGAAGGGCACATAATTTGTTAGATTACTTATAGAGAAAAGGGCAACTATTTCCCAAAACTTTTTAATAACAGGACACTCCCACAAACAATGGAACAGGTCCGCCTCCGCTGCCCTACATTTGAAGCAATGGTTGTCTTTAAATATGCCCATCTTAAAACCCCGTTACGGGTGGGATGTATGCCTTGTGGAAAATTTGGAGGGTCATTTCAAGATACCTGCTCGATGGTAAGAATTTCCTACTGTTACGAAAGGCACGCAGCAGAGTACGTACATCCAGCCCTGGATCATCCCGACTCCATTTAGTTATCGCCATGTTGGAGGTAGCTAAGTCCAGGGGAACATGTATGAATTTATAATGAAAAGAGGTGAATCCCCTGCTGACCATACTGTGATTAAGAGATTTCCACACCCCCAGATTCCAATCATTATCAGTGATTTTGGAGGTATAACTGTGGGCGCATAGATACCGGAAAAGGGTAATGTCCGCCGCCGTAAATCTGTCCCCAAGATCTTCTATCGTGCAGATTCTGCGTGAATCAAAGTCTACTAAGTGGTAGATACTATGTATCCCTGCCCTCTGCTAATTTGTGAAGACCCTGTGTGGGTGACGACCCTGATAATCTGGGTTGGCCAATAGTGTCTGGAACAGAGAAGCATTGGGATGCAGCCTCTTCCCCAGGCGTAGTCTCCGCCAAGCTTTCCATGTTGGTATTAGAAGTGGATTAGTTTTCATGTCAGACTAGAAAAGGGAAAGTTGGCCAAGGGTATTGGGCCTATGCTCAGTTGGTCTTCAACCGTATTAACACTATGGATGTACAGGTTATGCTATGGATGTGCAGGTTACGCTATGGGTGCGCAGGTTACACTATGGATGCGCAGGTAACGATATGGGTGCGCAGGTAACGCTATGAGTGCACAGGTAACGATATGGGTGCACAGGTAATGCTATGAGTGCACAGGTATCGTTATTGGTGCGCATGTAACTCTATGGATGCGCAGGTAACGCTATGAGTGCACAGGTAACACTATGGATGCGCAGGTAACGCTATGAGTGCACAGGTAACGATATGAGTGCACAGGTAACACTGGATGCGCAGTTAACGCTATGAGTGCACAGGTAACGATATGGGTGAGCAGGTAACGCTATGAGTGCACAGGTAACGATATGAGTGCACAGGTAACAACTGTGATGTCTGTACGCTTATGGAGTTGCACAAGAAACGCTATGAGTGCTACATAACACTGATGCGCAGAGCTTAACATATGATGCACAGGTAACGCTATGGTTGCACAGGTAACACTGGAATAGCGCAGGTACCTGAGTGCCAGGTAACATAGGGTGCGCAGGTAACGCATGATGCACGGGTAACGAAGGGTGCACGAATGCTATATCACAGAAACTCATGGATCCAGGTTTAAACGCTATGAGTGCACAGGTTACACTATGGATGCGCAGGTAACGATATGGGTGCACAGGTAACGATATGGGTGCACAGGTAATGCTAGATGCACAGGTAATTTCTAGGGAGCCCCAGGTAACGCTATATGCACGGGTAACGCTATAGTCACAAAACCCCGCTATGATTGCACAGGTAATGAAGGGTGCGCAGGTAACGTATGAGTGCACAGGTAACGCAAAGGGGCACGGGTAACGCTAGAGTGCAAGTAACGATAGGGTCACAGGTAATGCATGGGGTCACAGGTTAACTCTATGATGCGCAGTAACGCTATGAGTGACAGGAAACGATTTTTTTAATTTTTGTTCCTTTCTGATCATTTGACACAAATATATTGGGTTTAATAATCCTCCCCGGTGTCATTTTACGATCTTTGAAAATTAAACTCAACCATTCATCCCCTTTGGGCTCAGCGCTGCTCTTGGATTCCTCCTAGCTGTTGAACTGCTGTAATACCAGGACGTGTCCACTAGATGGCAGCAGAGCAGAGGGCTGCGGTCCGCCGCTGTGTGCACAGCGCCCAGCTTCCTGCTCTCTGGGAGATCGCTGACATCACTGCTGCCTCCGCGTCCCACTTCTTCGCACTTGTAGAAGTGGCTGTGCCCAGCAGTGTGCCCGCTCCGGCGCCCTCATCTGCTGCCACCGCGGAGCTCGCTGACAACTTGCAGAGGCGCTTTGGATTGTAGACATTTCCTGGGGAGAAGGATCTGCAGAGAGAAACCCCGAGAATGGGCGGCCGGGGCGCCCCCGACCTGTGTGTGTGATCACTGGATTATTGGGGGCAGATCTGCAAGCAACAAGTCACAGTGAGTATGATGGGAGCTCACTCTCTGGCTGCAGTCATTGCCTTCTTCTTGCAGCAGGATTCCTGAAGCCTTAATATTGACATTGTGCTGGAAACACTGTTGCTGATGTTTTGCATGAAATTGATCCTTCCTAATGAACTTTGCAGCCGGGACCAGGTGCAGTGCGCTCAGGATCACTTTCACTGGATTACAGGGAGCTGCTGTCCTGCTGTGGGCTACTTTGGTTGCTCTTGAACTGCATTGTCCTTGCATAAGAGATCTACTTCCACTGTATTGGGATCATGTCTATGACTATACAGATACAGCTCTGCTTCATTAGGGATCATATTTATTTCATTACAGACCTACAGGTTATTAGGGATCATATCTATCACTGTACATTAGAAATTACCTCTACGTCACTAGAGATCACATTTATTACAGGTCACTAGAGAGCATGTCTATTATAGTGCACACTACAGATTACCCTTACTTATTATAGGTCATTAGGGATCATATTAATTTCATTACAGTCATACAGGTTATTAGGGATCATGTCTATCACTGTACATTAGAAATTACCTCTACGCCATTACAGATCACATTTATTACAGGTCATTAGGGATCACATGTATTTTGTTAGAGATCTCTTACAGGTCATTAGGGAGCATGTCTATTATAGTGCACACTACAGTTTACCCCTACTTATTATAGGTCAGTAGGGATCACGTTTATTGCCGCAGCGATTTCTTGCATAAGGCTGGGTTCACACTTACTGTTTTTCCTTTGGTATTTCATAAAGCCAAACATTGGAGTAAATGCAGGAAAAGGAGAAGTGTTAATAGTTTCTTTATATATATATTCCTATATTTTAATCTACTGCTTAATTCACTGAAAAACGAAATATAAAAACTGCATGTGTGATTTCAGCCTAAATAAGAGTTCTCTATCACTGCACAAGGCGTCCATGTCAGTGTTGTTGTTTCAGTTCTGTTCCACTAAGTATTACTTCCATCACTGAAGAATCACTTGTATTGAACTAGGGAACATTGTTACTGCACTAAGGGCGACATGTCAGAAAAGAGGCGCCGCCACACCAGTTTTAAGGCGCATTAAATGAGTGTATACTGCGCCTGAATGAAAGAACCTGTCAAAAATTTAGCGTGTAGTATACCTTGCATAGTATAATTAATGAAATTTATCTAGGTGCATATCATTGCTAGCATATTTGATGCCCCTACTTTAGGCACATTTAAATGTGTTGTGCCTTCTGTATAATGCACCTAGTTTTGGTGTTCTGCAGTTCATTTATATAGAGAATAGAGCATCAACAGTTTTTAGGCACAAAATACACCAAAAAAATGCTGCAGCCCTAATGGGACATGTCACCCTAAATCTTCAGTAAAGTAAGCTCTCTTCTCTTATGGCTGTAGAGATCACTTGCTCGGCACTAGAGATCACTTCCGCCGCTTTAGAGATCACTTCCGCCACACTAGAGGTCACTTCCGCCGCACTAGAGGTCACTTCCGCCGCACTAGAGATCACTTCTGCCGCACTAGAGATCACTTCCGCCGCACTAGAGATCACTTCCGCCGCTTTAGAGATCACTTCCGCCACACTAGAGGCAGGGCTGTGGAGTCGGTGGCTATTTTGCAGGAGTCGGAGTCGTCATAAAAGGGACCGACTCCGACTCCCAAAATATATAATAAGTTGATCCAGTTAGTTCAATGCAAAGAGCAAGAGGAATTGGGTCCAGCCAGTGCGACTGCTCCCATATCTTCAGCCTCATCACATGAGGAGTGTAATTGATTACATGAAGCAGGCAAAGCGCTGCCCCAGGGGAAAAGATTCCGCTCCCATGGCAAACAGATTTCAGCAAAATTTTTCACCTGCTTTCAAAGAAGTAGAATAGTTTAACCATTCATCAAAACTGACTGTGGCTGAGGCAATTCCTTTATACCCTGACATTATTACAGATGTTGCCCCTGTGGTCACCGCTTTGCCCCCAACCCAAGTTAGTGTAGAGAGGCCGTTCTCTAGCCTGGAAATAATGAGATCAGATGTGAGGTCATGTATGCAGGATCTGATGGTAGCAATACTATTTCTCAGAACAAATGTTCCTGCAGTGTTTTGCATATTTACAATTTTTGTGTGTCCTAAAGTCATATCCAATAAATATATTTTACACTGACAAGCAAAATGGTAACAATGGTTTGAACTCGTGACTTTCATACTCCATATCTCACCCTCCAATAAAACTTTGAGGCTACTGTAATTTTATATAGAGTCATCTTACCTATCTTATAAATAAATTTGACTTGCAAGTATTTAGCATCTGCTTAGTTCTGCAGATTCTTTCCTGTAACTGCATTGTTACTGTTTTGCTCCTAAAAATCAAAGTGTAAATTTTTATTATTTTGTTAGTATTTGGGAAATCCACCTTTGGCTTTCAGCACTGCCTGAATCCTTCTGGGCTCAGAATCAGATTCAAGCATATCTTGACCAAAATCTGATCCCAGGTCTCTTCTACACATTCCCAATCTTGGTGCAGACTGGACTTTTTTTTTCAACTCTACCCACAAGTGTTCAAAAGATCAAAACATTGTTACCCTTTTGCTTGTCAGTGTCTGTTCTATCTAAATAGCTTGATTATTGTATCATAAGGTGATAAACAGCCTGATGTTACCATTTTACTACAGTAAAGTTATCACTTAAACATGCGGCATGTATGAGGGAATCAGGAGTCAGAGTCAGGAGTCAGGAGTCGGAGGTTTGGGAAATTGAGGAGTCGGAGTCGGGGCTTCGGCTTGCCGACTCCACAGTCCTGACTATAGGTCACTTCCGCCGCACTAGAGGTCACTTCCGCCGCACTAGAGGTCACTTCTGCCGCACTAGAGGTCACTTCCGCCGCACTAGAGATCACTTCCGCCTCACTAGAGATCACTTCCGCCTCACTAGAGATCACTTCCGCCTCACTAGAGATCACTTCCGCCGCCCTCCGCCGCTCTAGAGATCGCTTCCGCCGCACTAGAGATCACTTCCATCGCTCTCGAGTTCACTTCTGCTGCTCTAGAGATTATTTCAACTACATTACAGATAAATTCCACTGAACTAGTGATCACAAACACCGCAGTAGAAATATTTTTTTTAGTACAGTACAGTGGTCCCTAATGTTACAATGGCCTCAGGATACAAAAGTTTCAATGTACAGTGGTCTTTCTCAGAACATTGTATGTTGAGTGTGGTTTTAACATACAATGTCCCAGACACTGATCTAACCAATTGTTATGGATATTTTACTCGTAACACATCTGTATTAGTGAAGTGCATACAGTGATTTGCAGTCTAGTAGCGCCTTTCTACAGTGCAGTACAGTGCACTATGTATGAAGAATGTAGTACAGTGCGTTACTACACATGTTCCAAGATAAGCGGCTGCTTTGGGCACCAGGTGAGAGCCCCATTTTCTTCTTTCAAGTACATTGCGTATAAAGTACTCGAACCAAAGAAGCTCCTTTCCTCAAAGTAGAAAGTGATTTCCAGCTTCATTCTGCATTATATTGGGTACTTTTTTGGGGCTTCAGTTTTGTTATGATTTCAACATACAATGGTCGTTCCGGAACTAGTTAATATTGTATACTGAGGGACCACTGTACAGATCTTATCCATTACACTGGAAATCACACCCACTAGAACTCCCCCAGACACTTTTTTGTCAGCTTTTTGAAACTCTTGTGAAAAAAAACCACCATGATTATCATTCAATTTTCAGTGTTTTTGGAGGTGCTTTTTATTTTGTAACTTTTTTTTTTTTACATATTTTCTAAGTCCTGTTAAGGCTACGTCCACACGGCAGAGGACAAAATACTTGTCGGATACTAATCAGAAATCGACCAGTATTTTACACTCAGTTTTCATTGCAGTTTTTGTCCCCATTTTTTGCAGCAGTTTTTGGATTTCGGCCATCCCATTCCATTGAACAATACTATAATCCGCCGTTTGCAAGTGAAATATGGTGGATTACAGAACACATTTCTATGAAGTTCTATATATTTTTGACCCAGTTTTCAGATTTTAAATCCAAAATCCGGATTTCAAATAGACTATAGCTTGGATTTTCTATTGCGATCTATGGGGAAAGTAAATCATTGTCGTGTAGACATAGCCTAAGAAGCTTATGGGAAGACAGCTGAAAAAAATGTCATACACAGAGCATGCCACATTTAAAAAAAAATGCCACGAACACCAAGATGCCCCACAGTAAAACACTATATAGTAATTTATCATACAGTCATAGACAAAAGTTTTGAGAATAATACAAATGTTAATTTTTACAAAGTCTACTGCATCAGGTTTTATAATGGCAATTTGCCATGTTATAAAGAGTGATCAGCTTAACATCAATTAATTGCAAAGTCAATAGTTGCATAGAAAATGAACTATTTACACCAAAAAACATTTCAACTTCATTGCAGGCCTGCCTTAAAAGGACCAGCTAACATCGTTTCAGTGATTGCTCCATTAACACAGTGTGTGGGTGTTGATGAGGACAGGGCTGGAGATCAATCTGTCATGATTAAGTAAGAATCACACCACTGGACACTTTAAAAGGAGGCTGGTGCTTGGCATCATTGTTTCTCTTCTGTTAACCATGGTTATCTCTAAAGAAACACGTGCAGTCATCATTGCACTGCACAAAACTGGCCTAACAGGGAAGAGTATCGCAGCTAGAAAGACTGCACCTCAGTCAACAATCTATCGCATCATCAAGGAATTCAAGGAGAGAGGTTCCATTGTTGCCAAAAAGGCTCCAGGGCGCCCAAGAAAGACCAGCAAGCGCCAGGACCGTCTCTTAAAAGTGTTTCAGCTTCGGAATCGGGCTACCAGCAGTGCAGAGCTTGCTCAGGAATGGCAGCAGGCAGGTGTGAGTGCATCTGCACGCACTGTGAGGCGGAGACTCATGGAGCAAGGCCTGGTGTCAAGGAGGGCAGCAAAGAAGCCACTTCTCTCCAGAAAAAACATCAAGGACAGACTGATATTCTGCCAAAGATACAGGGAGTAGACTGCTGAGGACTGGGGTAAAGTCATTTTCTCTGATGAATCCCTTTCAGAATGTTTGGAACATCTGGAAAACAGCTTGTTCGGAGAAGACAAGGTGAGCGATACCACCAGTCTTGTCTCATGCCAACTGTAAAGCATCCAGAAACCATTCATATGTGGGGTTGCTTCTCAGCCAAGGGAATCGGCTCTCTAACAGTCTTGCCTAAAAACACATCCATGAATAAAGAATGGTACCAGAATGTCCTCCAAGAGCAACTTCTCCCAACCGTCCAAGAGCAGTTTGGTGATCAACAATACTTTTTCCAGCATGATGGAGCACCTTGCCATAAAGCAAAGGTGATAACTAAATGGCTCAGGGAACAAAACAGAGAGATTTTGGGTCCATGGCCTGGAAACTCCCCAGATCTTAATCCCATTGAGAACTTGTGGTCAATCATCAAGAGATGGGTGGACAAACAAAAACCAACAAATTGTGACAAAATGCAAGCATTGATTGTGCAAGAATGGACTGCTATCAGTCAGGATGTGCTCCAGAAGTTGATTGAGAGCATGCCAGGGAGAATTGCAGAGGTCCTGAAGAAGAAGGGTCAACACTGCAAATATTGACTTGCTGCATTAACTCATTCTAACTGTCAATAAAAGCTTTTGTTAATCATAATATGATTGCACTTGTATTTCTGTATGTGATAAAAAAAACATCTGACAAACACACATAAAAACCAGAGGGCAACAGATCATGTGAAAATATAATATTTGTGTCATTCTCAAAACTTTTGGCCATGACTGTACACTGGAAAGTAACACCTGACTGCAGCAGTTATGTCCAAAAGAAAAACTCAGTTAAATGGGTGTTCCCGCTACAGCTTTTCGTCACTACAGGTCGACTAACAAGCATTGTAAACTTTTAAAACTCCTTTTAAGTGATCCCTGCTGACTTGCACCAATTGTCAGCTTCCTAGTATATCATTTATGGCCCACTGTGTTGTAGCATTGAAGCAGTTAGAAATGGCCTAAGGAAAAAGCCCTGGGTGGTGTCAGGAATAAATGAGATTGCAGCTGGCATGCCGTGATACTTGCAGGGTTGTGCCTCAAGGGTACAGCTGCATAGAAATATATGACCAAGCGCACATTTGTTCCCCACTCCTGTGCCAACAAATGTGCAGAGTGCAAATAACATGACGATTGTAGATATGAATTTAAACGTTTGAAGGTTGTTGATCAGGTTCTTTTAGAGGGTATTATTCACTTGTCAAATGTTTTCTGTACTCAATTGTGTGATTATTTTTTCTCTGTATTGGTTACTGCAGGCATGAAACTTATGAGCTGTATTGAGTCAGGGTTATTGCTTTATGATGTATATATAGAATGAAATAATGTAGGTTGTCTGCTTGTAAATACAAGTTCCTTACATGGGTTGTCTCATTATAAAGATTGCTTTTTATGTTAAAGATCTTGCACAAACAAGTCACTTTGCAATATATGTCCATTAACAGTGTCCTACCTATTCTGAGATACCCCCTCCTGTATGGGCTGCATCAGCTCCTCAGGTCGCTATAGCTACAGACCTGTTCAATCTCTCATGATAGGCTGCCAGCACTGGTTGCTATAGCTACAGACCAGGATTCTAGTGCAGCCTAATAGAAGACAGTAAACACGCCCCTGAATTCAAAATGAAACCAAGAACACAGGACTGAGGCAAGATGAATCGATGTAGTGAGACAACCCCTTTAAAGGGGTTTTCTACTTTGTGACAAAATTAAACAAGCAGCTCCTGCCTCCCCCCAGTAAAACAGAAAGAACGTTAAACTTCTGTACGGGGACGTCACCACTGCAGCTGGTGATTGGCTGCAGCAGTCACATTACACTGATTTACAGTGAAGAGCTCCGAACCATGACGTAAATGAATGGCACTGCTAATGGCAGCTACAGCGGTGACATTCCCATTCGGAAATTCAAGAATGAAAACAGCAGACCAGAGGAAGGTGAGTTTGGAATTATTGTCATTGAACTGGAGCCCCAGAAGCTGCTTGTTTTATTTTGTTAGGAAGTGGACAACCCTCTTAATACTACATTTTTAGTAGGTGAGATTGCATCTTGCTAAACATTTCCACTGCAGTTTAGCTAGACCAGAGCCCCCCTCAATGATATTCATATGCTCTGTTTGGGTTAGGGGTTTTCTTCTAGAGACAACCCTGTGATCTAGTCACATTAATCCTGCTGTCATTTCCTAAAATGTGTTTAAGGTTATAATTGGGCCTATAGCTCTATTGTTTTATAGACATTTTTTCCAATTGGATTAAGCCCCATTTACATATTATTTTGGCAACCCATTTTTGGTATAACAGTGAAGCTGCAAAGTACCAAAGACTACAATAAAGAAAACATAGACCCAATTTCAAAATGTTTGCCCTATTTAATGAATGTATACTGTTTCTGCATCAGACACAATAGCTTGGTAGACCCCCCACACCACTGCGGTATCCGTCGGGATAAATTTTTATGGTATCCTGATACCACGAACGGGCTGCCAAAAAATACTTGAATGGGGCCCAAGATGCATTCATAGATTTAAATGGGTTGCCTCACTACAAAGATTAGCTTTCAACATGTAGGGAACACTAAATGAGGACGTTTTCCAAATATATTGCGTTGTTCATCTTTTTTTGTTAAAGAGCTACAAGTGATTTTATCACCTTCTGTGCTCTCTCTGGTTCCCCAAGTGACCGACCTGTGTACTCCTTCTCCCCTGCTGTTTGTTCCATCTGATAGCAGAGAGTTACGTCATCACACAGGCTTCATCATGATGTTTTACTATCAATGAGTTCAGTGGGTAACAGATTAAAAAAAAATAATGGCAACTGACATTATGGGCCACATGTATGAACCTGATTAGGTCTAAAACTCACTTTTTTGCCCATAGGTTACTATGGGCAAAAGAGTGAGTTTTAGACCTAAACAGTTTCATACATGTGGCCCATAACAGATCCGGATGGGTTCCCTGACTTCTAGTGGGTCCATTGTGTTTCCATTTTGTTGTATTGGACATAAAAGTATAGCACGATATCAAATTTTAGGTGTTAAAAAGCAAAAAAGACCTGAGAGAAGAGAGCTCTAGATCATTTACAGAACAAAAGCTGACAGCAAAAAATGCAATTGTCAACTTACCAAAATAAATAAGTAAAAGAAACCAAAAGTGGTATAACTGGTCTCCAAATAAACCTAGCCTTATAGAGCTTAGTGTAAATGGCACATGGTAACTGGGGGGCCCATTTAAATTTTTGCACTAGGGCCCAAGAGCTTGAAGTTATTCTTCTGGCACAGAATACCTATCACAGGCAGAAATTCTGAAGACGAATAGGAGGTGGCTCTTCTTGAGTGCAGGTATGGACAAATAGCTGTATGCATAATGAACCAGTTAGTCCACTTCAGGAACCAGTTTAGTTTTATTAGTCAAACAATAAGATGACAAAAAAAAAAAGTTAGGGGCCAGCAGAAAATATCCAGGTGCAGTCGCTACCTACCTGGGATATGTACGGTGCATAATGTATTGACAGTTGGGCTATTCTCATTGGCATCGTTCATTTCCGCTGTAATCCTTCATCATAAAAAACAATGAGAATCTTGTTCCCAGAGCCTACACATGTTGGACACCAATGGCACCCAGAGGACCCTATTAACTACAGTGGGATTTTTTGGGTTTGTGTCATGTTATTGATCTTTTTTAAAATAAATAATGTGTGCTGTGCTATTGTTTTTGGTATTTATAATGAAATCCTAGGGCTATATCTCCACGACATAGAAATACAATTGTATTTTCGGCAGTTTTAGGATTTTAAAACCAAAGCCCCATAGACGACCTGTAGTCTCTTCACGTCGTTTTTTTTCTCTGTTTGTCTTTGAGTTTTTTTAATCCTCTCCCCATACAATCAATGGTATGTGCGACAGCAAAAAAAAAAAAAAGACGTGACAAAAACCGCGGTCCTGCATGGGAAAGAAAACAGTCGACTTTGGTCGTTTTTTGTCCGATGCAGTAGGGATTCAGCCTATGAAGCCTCCAAAGCAAAAGTAAACTTAGACTTAGTTTGAGGTAGACACAAGGCTTCCCAGTTTGGAGTATGAGTCAGAGTTATGTTTGCTCTCAGGCATCTTGCAATTCCCCGCAGGCCTCTACCCCAACATTTATTACTCACCCATAAAAATTAAAGGGGCTATCTAGTTCATTTGTTTAAGTTAATTAAGCGCATTAGGACCTAAGTGTGTTCTAAGTGTTTAATGACTTAATTTAAATTATATGTATGTTTTTTGTTTTTTTTAACATTACCTACAATATTATTACTATGGCCTTAAGTAGTGATGTTCCATTGGGAACCTCATTCCTTACTACGGTACTACAGTGGAGGGGCGACTATATTCTGTAGTGTAGCCGCCAACCCACCCTCCCCTCCCCCCCCCATGTAGTGTCACTAAAGATAATTATCTGCTGAGTATGTGCACTAGTCAGGAGGCCGGCGCATTTAGGGCGTGTTCACACGGAGTTTACACTCCGTGTTACAACTGCTCTGTCGGTCCCCAAGCGGATCTAAATAATTAGCAGTGAGATTATCACTGCTCACTATTAGGAAGACGCAGCAGCGTTCAGATGAGAGATCGCCGCTGCGTGTTTCAAAAGTGCAGCTTGGCGATCTCTCATGTGAACACCGCTCCATGTTCAGCATAGACAGCAGTGATAGGCCGTGTTCACACGGCTTATTCCCGACGGATTTGTGCGCCGTATTGAGCGCACAAATCCGCCGTGATAAGGACGGGGCGGGGCCTGACGCGTGGCGGGGCCCACTCCCGCCCCATAGACAATGCAATTGTTTACGGCGCGTACGCGCCGTAAAAAAATGTGCATGTCACTTTCTCCCCCCCGCGGATTCGCCGAGCGGGTAGGAGCGACGGATTCCACTGTTTCAATGAGAGCATGTGGATTACCGTAATTGCTGCCGCGGATTGGCGCCGTACTGAAGCGCAAATCGTGCGCGCAGTACGGCGCCAATGACGCCGGCAGTATAAGCCGTGTGAACGAGGCCATAATCTCACTGCTAATTGTTTAGATCCGTCTTGGGGACCGACAGAGCGGACCCCAAGACGGATCCTAAAAGCGCTTGTAACGCGGAGTGTAAACTCCGTGTGAACAAGCCCTTATACTGCAGCTGCCGACTGCCCTCCCCGAACGAAACGTCACACTATATAAAGTAGTGTGATACTACTGGATGCTGCTTCTGTAGCCACCCGCTTACTGTAGTAGTAAGGAGGACATTCCAATCAGAACATCATCACATAAGGCCATAGTGATAATAGCGTAAATAGTGTTAAAACACAAAATGTGAAATACATATAAATTCAAGTCTTTTAGCACAAATTAGGTAATTAACTAAAAAATATGAACTGGACAATCCCTTTTAGGCTGGAGATAATATAAAGATGTCGGAGCTTACTATATATGGGGCTGCATAGCTGACCCCCGTCCACTGCTAAAACTGCCTACTATGGGCAAATTAACTTTAGAAGTAGACTGTGGAGTAATGGAAGATGGTGGTCTAGCCTGAATCATGTCTTTTACGTTATATGCATGACTGGGAGTGGGTACCTCGCTTTTTTGTGAAGAGATGGCATCAGCTTGTATCATGGGAAGAAGGCAAGCCAACAGAGGCAGTGTGCTGCTCTAGGCAAGGTTTTGCTGAGAAGCCTTGGGTCTTGGCATTCATGTGGATCTTGCTTTGATATATTGCACCTCCATAATTTTTATAGCTCAAGGACACTCCTTCTTGGCAATAGTGTATCCTAATGCCAGTGGCCTTTTTCAGCAGAATAATGCCCCTATCACACTGCAAAAATTGTTCTGCAATGGTGTGTGGGACATGACTAAGGCCATGTTCACACGGCTTATTTGGGCGCAGATTGGAGCCGTACTGCGCGCCGGATTTGCGCTTCAGTACGGCTCCAATCCGTCGCAGTCATTATGGTAATCCACAGTTCTCATAGAGAACTGTGGATTCCGTCGCTCCTCCCCGCTCGGCGGATCCACCGCGGGGGGAGAAAGTGACATGCACATTATTTATGGCGCGTACGCGGCGTAAATAATGCATTGTCTATGGGGCCGGCGGACAGCTTCACGGCCCCCGCCCCACCCCCATCCCACCCCTTATTCAAGCCGTAACTGCGAGCGAAATCCGTCCCGCAATTACGGCTTGAATAAGCCGTGTGAACATTGCCTAACAGTCCTGCCTTGCTTCAGGTTTGTTATCAGTATATTGTTCAATGTGTACCATTATTAATGGTGACACAGTTTTTTCCTGTGTAACCAATGGAAACATTTCTTATGCCTTGCAGTTAACGCTGCGAGTACGGTACTTACAAGTAGATCTCAAGGGTTGGGCTGTAGGCCTCAGTCTGTGAATTCTTATATGAAGAAACTATGTGTACTATGGAATGGGGTGGAAGCAGGCCAATAACTTGGACACAGGTTAGAGGCTAGTATGATGAAGTCTATTGCTTATTAACATGTACGAATAATTTTTTTTCACTTTACGGACAAGAACAGCTCCACTAAAGGGATATATTCATCTCAGACATCTACCCTGTTTCCCCGAAAATAAGACACCCCCGAAAATAAGTGCATTTTTCAGAGTTTGGTTGCTTATGCTGATGTTTGTGATGAAATCACTACAGTATATTGATACATGTTGATGTTTTGTTCAACAATAAATGTGAATTATTGTTCATAGAGAAAAAAATCCCCTAAAAAGAAGTCTTAGCTCGTCTTTAGGAGCAAAAATTAATATAAGACACTGTCTATTTTCGGGGAAACAGGGTTTGGCTTAGTGATACAATATACCATAAATGTCTGATAATTGTGGGCGCCCCTTAGGCCAGCAAATATCTTGGGAATGGGCCCCTGAAAGTCTCCCTCCCAGACTAGCATGGCAGTCTCTTTTCGATTTATCGGGAACTCCAGGTACAGCTGAGCACAATGCTTGGCTGTCCTCAGAACTTCCCAAGGAACAGAATGGCGAGTACCACAAAAGCAAAGCTGAGAGTAGGTCAGACTTGTAAGATAACTTTTCGGGTAGAGTGGATCCCAAAGAAGGGACACACACCAATTAGACAGTTGGGATGTATCTTATCGATATGCCATAAATATCTCAGATGGCAGCTCCCCTTAACCCTTTAAGCCGAACACCTGAAAAGTAGTTAATGACCAGAACATTTTTTTCGTTTTTGCCTCCTTGCGTTTCAACAGTTGTAACTTATTTACTTTTCAATGACGCAGTTGTATGAGGCCTCGTTTTATTCGAGACAAGTTGTACTTTATGGGGGAATAGTATAAATTCACTTATAAATAATTATAGAATTTTTTTTACATTTTTTTACATTTTTTAGTTTTTTTAAAAAATGTTTTACACCATTCACATTCACACTTAATAACTTGTTAGATTAATTCTACCGGATATTACGTCGTGTGGATATCTAATATGTGTAGGGTTTTTTGTTTGTGTGTTATGTATGCACCATTAGTTTGTATTAAATATTTATTTTTATTTTATTATTTTTTTATTCATTTTTTTTGTTTGTTTTTTTAAATTCCATGAAGAGAGAACTGTGTTACAGTTTTGTTTTTGTTTTTTTACACTTAGTAATGTATTAGCATATTCATATATGTTAATACATTCTAATCTGTGTCACTTTGACACAAGGCATTATGGGAAAGGGGCTGAGACGCCCACAGTGCCCTCTGTTGGTTGTAACAAATCCTCAATTTGCTTTTGACCCACCGAGTCTTGAAAAAGCAAAAAGGATTTTTTAGCCAAGCCAGTATCTCTCATCTGCAGACAACGCTGTTTTGGGATTTTTGTCCCTCTTCAGTGCAGAGCAGAGAAGATACTGGCTGGCTGTGTGGGAGGCATCGGGTAGCTCAGGAAGGGAAGATCTCTCCTTAAGGAGAGCACCGAACGAACGGCTTGTAGAGTTTTCGTTTTGCCTTTTTGCCCTCTACTTAGCATCTGCATATAACAAGGCATTATGGGAAAGGGGCTGAGAAGCCCACAGCGCCCTCTGTTGGTTGTAACAAATCCTCAATTTGCTTTTGACCCACCGAGTCTTGAGAAAGCAAAAAGGATTTTTAGCCAAGCAAGTATCTCTCATCTGCAGACAACGCTGTTTCGGGATTTTTGTCCCTCATCAGTGCAGAGCAGAGAAGATACTGGCTGGCTCTACAAGCCGTTCGTTCGGTGCTCTCCTTAAGGAGAGATCTTCCCTTCCTGAGCTACCCGATGCCTCCCACACAGCCAGCCAGTATCTTCTCTGCTCTGCACTGAAGAGGGACAAAAATCCCGAAACAGCGGTGTCTGCAGATGAGAGATACTGGCTTGGCTAAAAAATCCTTTTTTGCTTTCTCAAGACTCGGTGGGTCAAAAGCAAATTGAGGATTTGTTACAACCAACAGAGGGCGCTGTGGGCTTCTCAGCCTCTTTCCCATAATGCCTTGTGATATGCAGATGCTAAGTAGAGGGCGAAAAGGCAAAACAAAAACTCTACAAGCCGTTCGTTCGGTGCTCTCCTTAAGGAGAGATCTTCACTTTGACACAGGCAGTGATCAGGACACCACACAGTGTGTCCTAGTCACTGGCTTCATACAGAGACAGCTCTGAAGCCAGTCTAGGTCCCCAGAGCTGACTGTGCAGCCGTTCCCCGGGCTCTGGCGGGTGACTGGGTGTTCCGATCACCCGACAGAGCAGAGGAACCCTTTGATTACGCTGCGGTAACGCACCGCCGCAATCAAAGGGTTAAAGCATCGGGTTGCGGGGGTTTCCTCTGCTCCCCGGTGCTTGCAGGGGATGCTCTGGGATCAGAGCTGTGTAGTACAGCCCCGATCCCAGCGCAGCTGCGGCGCCCGGGCTCCGCAAACTCCGATGTCTGCAGCGACATCTAAAGACGTCGTTGCAGACGAACGAACCGCACCAGCTGACGTCTAAAGTCAGCGGGCGGTTGTTAAGGAGTTAAATAGCTCTGAGGATACGTCCACCACGATGAGTCAAATTTACTCATCGCATTCTGCCGTTAGAGACCACTTTGTCTGATGTGGTTTTCAATGAGTATTTCACATGTTATTGCATGCGGATTTAGGTTCGTGTTTTTATTTTTATAATTTACAGTCAAAAACAATTCCCATTGATTTCTGTGTGGTTCTGAACGTGGATCCGCGTTAAAAACCACATACAGATGTTTTGTGTGCATTTTCCACTAAGGGAGACATGTATGAAAACTGTCAAGGTCTAAGACTTTCTTTGTTGCGCATTGCAACCAATCAGAGCTCCCCTTTCATTTCATATACTACTCTGAAAAAATGAAAGGGGAGCTCTGATTGGTTGCTGTGGGCAACAAAAAAGTCTTAGACCTTGACAGTTTTCATACATGAGGCCCTATGTTTTTAGCCATCCGTATTGATCTCATTTGTAAATTTCCACACATTTTCTGCATGGAACATTTTTTTTTTACAACGAAAATACGCATTGTGAGAGAACTACAAGTGTTTTCTATTGAGGTCAATGGGAATGATTTACTTTCAGTTTTAGACGAGTATTTCAAGTCAGAATCCACATGGAAAACTTGTTGTATAGACCTAGCCCAAGAGTTCAGTATGTAAATCTTATTCATTATATAATGAGAAGTTATTTAACTAAATAATAAAGATCTCTATTTGCCATCAGTCAGTGTCAACATTTTTGCTTATATCCCGAGTCTAAAAGCCAGTCCTAACACTTAGGCTATGTTCACACGGCTTAACTGCGGGACGTAATTATGCCCCGCAATTACGCCATGTAGTCGGGGGCCGGCACCTCGCCGGCCCATAGACTTGCATTACCAGCGGCGCATATACGCCGCTGGTAATTCACATGTCAATTATCTCCCCCCGCGGCGGATTCGCCGGGCGGGGAGAGGAGACGTAATCCATAGTTCTCTATGAGAACTGTGGATTACCGTAGTTACTAGGACGTATTCAGCCCGTAATTTGCGCACTCCGACTGAAATACGTCCAGGATATTGCCATGTGAACATGGCCTTATGGTACGGCCACACGACAAGTAGAAGATACTTGGCGGATTCTTCTTGGATTTTATCTTTGAAAACTGCATTAGACGACGCGGTTTTCAATGTGTATTTTATGTGGATTCAGGTAGTTTTTTTTTCTAGTGGTTTCCACAGTCAGAGAATGAGTCCCAATCATTTCTATGGGATTTTGTAATGCAGATCCGACATAGAAATGTTTTGGACACATACAGCAGAAGAATGAACAAGTTCTTTAGAATAACCGTTGTTTTTAAAATCTGACCTCAGAAAATCCACGTAGATAGTGCGGATTGTCAATTGAGGTCTTTGGGGATAGTTTTTGACAAGTATTTCAAATTGCAATCTGCGTGGATTCCGACTTAAAATACTACCTTAAAGGGGATTTATCACTTCATCAGTTCATCAGTTTCATTGTACTTTCAGTTTCTCAGCTCCTCAAATTCAGGGGCGTTTCTTCCCCTCCCAGCTGGTTGTTTCTTAACTGAAGGGGGATGACATCTTCCCCCCTTCACTGTTCGTGCTAGTTCCCGAGTCATTGTGTTTGTTTGAGATCAGTGGGAGGGGATAGCACATCCCTGCTCTTCTCCCTCCTGCTCTGTCTGAGTCCACATGTCACTGTGTCGTTCCTCTACCTATTCAGTCTTATTTTGTAAGAGCTGTATGTTTACATACCACAGGCCTGCATCCAGCCTTGACAGTCTTCTATGAACTCAGAGCACTGATCTCTTCTCCTCTCACAGCTGGAGTTTTGTTACAGTTGAATCCAATCTTCTATGAACTCATCCAGAGGAGCACAGATCTGTCTCCTTTCGATGTTTACACGCAGCAGCATTAGGCACCATGCACAATTCTGCTATTTTCTGATTGTACTGTAGAAGCAGCTGCAGTGTTACTGTGCTTCTGCTGGCTGTGCAGAGTGAAATGTTGCCGGCCCCTTATTCTGAGTGAGAGACAGGAATGCACGCTCCCGTGAATACGACTGGGGGGCAGCCAGAATGTAGATTAGTAGAGCTGTCAGCCAATGAAATAAAAGGAGTAGGGATCCAACCAGCACTAGGGAACAGTTTTTACAGAAAACTAAGATAAGGCAGACTGTGAAAACAAGACAGCTTTGCTAATGACAGCCAATCGCAAAGTTGCTTGTTTTCACTGTCCCCTTATTCTGAAGACCATTTAATGTAATGATAAAATCCCTTTAACAATCAAGCTTCTATGCGGGCAGCACATTTTAGGGATATTTTTCCATTCTGAGTGTCTTGGTTTACTGAGAGTAACTAGAGATACACAAACTATTAGAAAGTTGCATAACTTCTCATCGTACATGATTAAGTTCAGTTCACATGAATCAGGAGTGTCTGTCTTTCTATAGTTTGTGCAATTTTGTAAGATTTAGCCTCATTTCATCATTGATTTGTTTCTATTTTGTGAAGATGTCAAGTAAATTGTAACATCATATTATTAGGAATTTTATATTCAATGACTCATTTTACTGATGTGAAGAAACCTTATGACTTGGTCACATGTTGTCTGTAAGCTGTAGAACAATTCTCCTGCCCAAATTATCTTCAGGTTTGAGGTTATCTAGCTAATTCTTTCCAGTTTCTAGAGGATGTATTTCTTTAGAATGGACATTGTCCTTGGGTACCAAGACTGTGAGAGTTGTGAACACCCTATCCTGTAATATATAGAGGAGTCCAACAATGAGTCATGAATCAGCCCTTTCTCCCAGACGCTAAGAATAAACATCTGAGTTACCAAGGAATCTGCTGTTGTGCAAGTCATCTACTTTTCTGGTTTTTAAGCAGCAACAAGTGTAGATGAGACAAGAAGAAAATGATGAAAAGATTTTGTACCATTTATTTATGTGAAAGTGTAAACTTTTCTAGAATGTGGTTTGAATGCATTTTACCACGAAGGAGAAACACCTGCACGCCAACCATGCATGTGAATGAGGAGTTTGGCACTTGCAACCGTCTTCTCCATTCACTTCTATAGGAGCTTACTTCATGGTAAAACCCCTTTAACTTTGTCAAAAAAGTTTCACTGGCTTGGATCTGTTGGCAACGACCTCTACAGATTCCAAGAATAGATGGGTCTCCCTCCTCACTTTAAGGGCAGCAATAAAAAAGTTTTTTATTCTTTTGGACAGGTATAATAAATGTCCTTGCTAATATACAAACAGGTAATAGAGAGGATTCCTAAAAAATAGGAAATATGTCATAAGCTGTCCTTCATAAGGGTATGTTCACACGTTGGATTTTTCCAATTGGAAAATCCACAGGGTTTGCCTTGGTAGAAATCCGAGGCGACCACTTGGGATTTCTGTTCAGGATTTTTACTTAAATTGGTTGTCTCCCTACAGTGATTCATCTTACTGGCTTTACTGGCCTGCAGTAACGAGCTGCTGAGGACACCAGGTCTGTAGCTATAGCAACCAGTGCCGACAGCCTATTGGGAGAGACTGAACAGGTCTGTAGCTATAGCAACCAGCACTGGCAGCCTATCAGGAGAGATCAAACAGGTCTGTAGTTGTAGCGACCTGAGGAGCTGATGCTGCCCATACAAGAGGGGATATCTAGGAATACAAACAGAAAATGAACCAGCTAGTTACCTCGTTCCAGAATAGAAACACGCCAGGGCTTCTTTAAAAGTATTCCTTCCTTTATTGATCCAACAAATGTTAAAAACGATGCATGACAAATGCCTGATTTCCTCCGTTTGTACGAGAGACCCACAGGGCTGGTTAAGTCATGCCGGTTAGCAGACCGACGCGTTTCGGGTCACTGTTAATGGACACATATCTTTAACATAAAAAGCAAACCTTGTAGTGAGACAACCCCTTTAACAGAGGCAGTATTTGCCTCTGATGTGGTCGTGGGCGAGCCCTACATCAATGAGGCTGAACCACGTCACTCCTGTTGGTGCTCGATCCAATGAGAATCTGCTCAAATGAATGAACATATTCATTCTTTTTTTTCCTCACACCACTGATTTGAAATCTGTGGTGTTGGAAATCTGTGCTGTGGTTCGCTGTGTGAACTATAACGCAGACTTACCATTCAAATTAATGGCCATCATATTACACAAGGATTTTAACGCGGAATCTGCCTTGAGTTCCCCGCTGAGATCCATTGTGTGGACATACCCTGATACAACCTTTCAAAGTGACTGGAGGTCATTTACTGACTACTAGGGCTGAATATAAGAAATTGGAGGTAACAATAGTCTTTGACTAATCCTGGCTATACACATTTGTTTTAAGGAGTTTTCCCATAAAAGACATATATCACCTATTTACTGCATAGGTGATAAATATCTCATCGCTGAGACCCCACCACTGGGACCCAATCATTTGAAAAATAGGATTCCAAGTCACCTGTTCAGTGTGGAAGGGTTTCAACGAAGCAGCATGTTTACTGCCACTCCATACAGAGTATGAAAAGAAAACAGCATTTTATAAAATAAACATCTTTAATGATACCGGCTTAGTCCACTGCAGTACTTTTGAATCGGATGACTTTGTAATAAGGAGTATACTTTTACAGACTAGTGAGGGAGGACGGATGACCCTTGAACTCCATTTTAGTAATCAATGGGGATCCCAACATTGAAATGTTGCATTGGAAAACCCCTTTAATGCTAGTGTAACCTACCAATTTTGGCAACATTGGCCACTCTTTATGGAGTCAGCTCGACTGTCCCGAGAAAAGGGGAAAGATGAATTCGCCTGCTGGCTTTTATCATACCTGTCCGTTTACCCAAGAAATACTCTACTGCTTGCAATTTCTGGCACCAGGTTATTCTCCTTATTGAAATAAGTCAACCTGCCTCCATGTTTATGAAAGGACTCGACCGATAGCTATCTCATGTGTATGACAACCTTAGGGCAAGTATATTGTATCATGTGAATTGATGTAGTTCCATCACACACACCACATGGTTAATCTGAATACTGCCCTAGAAATATATGACCAGTCTGAATTTATACCCTGAAATGTAAAATTTCTCTCTCTTTTTCTTTTTAACTTTTTATGAGTGTTTTCCTTTCTGAACCTCTCTGGGGTCAGTCTTGTAATGTATGGACTTTAAAAGAAATAGTTCCTCGTGGAACTTTAATTTTTTTATTTTATTACAGTCTTGTTTTGTGAATAATTTAAAGGGAATCTGTCGCCAATTTTTTTTTTTTTTTTACTTATTAAATCAAGCCCCTGGTCCATATTCTTTTCCTCTCAGTCGTTTTTATTTCCTGATGGTAGATTTCTCTATTCGGCCGTCTATATATGATTATGGGGAAGACATTCTTGCTTGCACTGCTTTAACAGCAGTCAGAGAGATACTTTACAGCAGCTTCATGCACATAGGATTCTTAAGACAGATTCTGTCCCATAGACTTGTATGGGAGAGTTTTCACTGTGAAGAGAGGGGGAGCTGTGACATCTCCTCTTGTGACTGGTGGATTCTGTGTTATCTGTACACAATGGTGTCTCTTTTCAGTTTGACCCTGCTTGTACTGATAATGAGCACACTGCTGTAAATCTCTCTAAACAGAACAGCAAGTGTTAGACGATTATTAGGCCTAGTGGCCAAAGTGAAAACTGCAGGACTTAGGAATTATTAAAAAAAAATACTGAAGATGATATGGAAAATTAAAAATAAAAACCAAAAAAGTCCTAAAAAATGTGTTTAACATAAAAATGTGAGTTAAACAATAAGTCATTTTTTGATGACACATTCCCTTTAAGCCCAAAGCTAGTTATCCTTGTTCCTCAGTTTAGTTGGGGTCTTTAAAGGGGTTTTGCCATGATCTCACTTCATACTTCCTGTATCCAAATCTTCAGCTGTGTGTGCTCAGAAGAAGGCGTGTGTGATTTTGTCCAATTGCATATCATATGACCCGGCAGGATGACATCACCAGGCCACTCCCCACTGTAGTCAAAGAAAGGTCTGTTTATGTAAAGCATTGTGAGTAACTGAGAGGTAAAGTTTTTGCTTCACAGCACAAGGGTCCTAGGTCCAAATCCCTGCAGGACCCAAACCTGTGTTGTTTTTTTCTTTTTATCAATGCACAGACCTCATTGAGGTTTCTTTTTTATTTATCTGCACTGTTTGACTAATTACTAAGGAGTACAGAGGACAGGAGTAGAATGACAGCACCCGGGGTTTGAGATGTCTGAGCATGTGCGACCAGGACTGAGGAGCTCTCAGCCCTGGTCGTATCCCCTGGAGATGAGCTGTAAACAATGGATCACTAAAGGAGCAACTAAAACAAAAACGGTGCAAAATTTTTAATAATAATGAATGGTGAAAATGCTTGTGCAAGCTTCCCACATCAATTTAACTTCATGGCAAAACCCCTTTAATGCAACGCTCCTCCACACATTGTTTGAACTCTGAGGTTAAGCTCAGAGGTCTCGATGTCGACGTTATTTTCCACAGAATGGTGTTTGTTATTTTGGAAAAGCTTCCACATCTAGGACTTTCCTGTAATGGTAAATATTAATGTTGTGCCAAACACTAACACAGAGCGATTTGTTTTGGGAAAAAGGAAAATATCTCATGAGCCGGGTTCATGTTCTAGTCTAGAAACACTGTTCTTTATATGCTCTTAAAAAGCTGATTTATAATGAGCAAGAACTACTTTTTGTTGATATGTTAAAAGCAAAAGGATTAAAAGCAGTTTTTCCATTTTTTTTATGTATTATTTTTATTAACCTTTTTAAAGCAGTTTCCCATTTTAACTATTCATTAGATGGTCTTCCCAGCTTTCATCTCCTGTCTATTCCCAGTCACATAAAAAGGGCTGCATTACGGTTCTATTCCAGTGCTGGGTGAAGAGTTGCTGTTATACAGTCCAGTAACATTATTATATCCAGAGTGACCGTCAGGTACAGCACAGACAGCAGCTAGATGGGCTGGGGACGCCTTAAAGGGGTTGTCTCACTACATTGATTCATCTTACCTCAGTCCTGTTTTCTTGGTTTCACTTTGAATTCAGGGGCGTGTTTACTGGCTTCTACTAGGCTGCAGTAGAAGACAGGTCTGTAGCTATAGCAACCAGTGCTGGCAGTCTATCAGAATAGATCAAACAGGTCTGCAGCTATAGCAACCTGAGGAACTGATGCAGCCCATACAAGAGGGGATATCTAGGAATAGGTAGGACAGTGTTAATGGACACATATTACAAAGTGACTTGTTTTTGCAAGATCTTTAACATAAAAAGCAATCCTTGTAGTGAGACAACCCCTTTAAAAATGTACTGGTAGGTTGTCTCAGATATCTGGAGCTATGCTGACTGCATCTCAAAATTGCTAGAAGGTGCGTTGAGGAGGATCTATAGAGCAAACACCATGATTGAAGTGGTCCCACAAATGCTAAATTGGGTTCAAGCCTGGGCAATTAGGGGGTAGGATAGCACTTGGGAGTCTTTGTCATGCTCTTCCAACCAATGTCAACCAAAGGCCTTCCACGTGGCTGAATGGACCAGAGAGTGCCACAAAAACATTCCCCAGACCATAAGGGGCCGTTTACACGGCAGTGGACAAATACCGGCCGGTTTGCCGGCCGGTACTTGTCCGGTTTTGCGGCCGTCCCCACGGCCGCGGGGGGGGGGGGGGGGGGCGGCTTTTCTCCGCGATGAGTGGAGAACAGCCCTCCCCCCTCCCAGGGAGATGCACATGTTCCGTCCGGAAACCGGACGGAAGATTGTGCATGTTCAATGTTTTTGTCGCCAGTCCGCCGGAGACAAAACCGCCGGGCGGAAAACCCGTGCAGTGGGGACTGCTGCACGGGTTTTCCATAGAGCACAATTGTGCTAATTTTCGGCCGGTTTTTCAGGCGATCTGAAAAACCGCAAACCGGCTGAAAAATCGGCTGAAAACCCATGCAGTGGGGACATGCCCTAACACTGCCACAACCAGCTAGTGTTCTTCCAGCAATGTTTGCATGGAGTTTGTTCTCAGATGTTTCATGCCTGCCACGCCAAGGTCCATCTGTTCAGTAAGCAGAAAACATAAGTCAGTGAAGAAGGCATCCTTTGCCAATGTGCAGAGCTCCATTTCAGATACTGCTGTGAAAATTGAAGACTTTTCTGCCAATGCAACCTCGTTAGCCGAGGTGCAGTGACCTTCTAGGCTACAATTGTTGTTTTAGATATGACTGGTAGCCTCCCGGTTCATTTTGGGAGTGAGTGTTCTCCCTAAAAAGCAACCCCAGAGCTGCCATGCCCAGGAGCTCGCCCTTTGCGAGTGTAATAATAGTCAGATAGTAGGATAATGTTATTCGCATAGTTTGGCAATCATATCTTGCAGTAACTCCTAGCCAAAATTATGGAAAGTGCAAACAGTTTGCACTACATTGGCATCCATGACAGTAAATAACCCTCAGTGGAATTTGTTTTTGGAATCAGTAGGAGCTGCTAATCATGTTTTAAAGATCTTTGGCCTGTCTAGTGCTTTGTGGACTTCCTGTGTCTCAAGCTCATAAATGAGTGTAATTGTTTTAGCAAACAAGTCACTTCCTCTTTTGTAGTTGTTCCATTTTTACCTTAGATAGGAACGTGTTGGCGATCTGAGATCAGAAAGTAGCAGGCTATTTCTTACTAATTACAAGCTGATGCCAGTACTTTGTGGTATAAAGTATATATTCTATTTTTAATCACATTTGTCATACCTAGGCATCTTGTAAGTATCTGGATAAGTTTGAGATTAAGCGACACTTTTTCTGAGAACCCAACATTGGGGAAGGTAGTGTCATTAACTTGAATTACGAAAAAAATTAATACCTACAGTTGAAACCAGAAGTTTATGCACACTATATAAAAAAACACATATACATGTTTTTCTCACTATCTGACATGAAATCAGAATAAACCTTACCCATTTTAGGTCAGTTAGGAACCAAAATGATTTTTATTTGCCAAATGCCAGAATTATCACGATTATTAATTATTTTAGAGCGCCCTTGATTCCAGGGCGCTGTACATTTGAGGCGGGTACATAAAAAACATTGGTCAAACAATTACAAAGTGACAATAAGTGACTAACAACTGGTACAGAGGGATAGCGGGCCCTGCCCGTGAGGGCTTACAGTCTACAAGGAAGGTGGGAAGAGACAGAAGGTAGGGGCAGACATGGTTGTGGGGTGGAGCAGTGCAACTGGGTTATTGTTGGTTATAGGAAATCCTGAAGAAGTAGGTTTTTAGGTTACGTTTGAGTGGGGGAGAGTCTGAGGTGTTGTGGCAGTGAGTTCTAGAGTGTGGGGGAAGCACGGGAGAAGTCTTGGAGACAGTTATGTGAAGAGCTGATAAGAGGAGAGCAGAGGAGAAGGTCCTGAGAGGAGCGGAGGTTGCATGAGGGGAGGTATCTGGTTATTAAGGCAGATATGTATGGAGGGGAGAGGTTAATAATAATGAGAGAGAATTTTTTTTTAAGGTATTTGTATTACTTTTAAGGCATTTGTATTACTTTGCCAGATTCTGCTCGGATTTGTGTTGGCCCAATCATTGAATGTATGGGGCAGATGGCAAATCTGAAAACCGACCACAGCTTTTGTGCAAATCTGCGCCAAAACCATGCTCCTACAATGACATAATGCCTTCTGATTTCCAACGGTGTTTTGTCAAATGCTGTGTAGACCTAGTCTAATGGGAAAAAAGTCAAAACTGAAGGCTCGTCAGTTCTGTGTGATTTCTCATAACTCTGCTATGTGCTTTCCCTGTCATATTGCTTCCACAAATTTAAGAATAAATTGACGACTAGGTCTTACCATTTTGGGGTGCTTCCCTATACAGTCTCACACTGGGCAATTAGCAGTCACCTGGCAACTCCCATGAGGTCTCTAATTCACTAATTTTTAGGAGGAATAACAGAGGAACACCACAGTTAGGGCATGTCCCCACTGCACGGGTTTTCGGCCGGTTTTTCAGGCGGTTTTCAATTTTGCAGACCGCCTGAAAAACCCGCCGAAAATGAACAGAACGGGGCTTTATGGAAAACCCATGCAGCAGTCGCCACTGCACGGGTTTTCCGCCTGGCGGTTTTGCCGCCAGCGATCCGCCCGCAAAGCATTGTGTAAGCACATTCTTCCGTTCGGTTTCCGGACGGAATATGCGCTTCTCAATGTGAAGGGGGAGGGCTTTTCTCTGATCATCGCGGAGAAAAGCCGTCCCCCCCGCGGCCGTGGGGACTGCCGCAAAACACTGCAAATACCGGCCGGCAAACCGACCGGTATTTGGCACTTGCGGTGAGAACGCACGCTTATACTCCAGGATTATTATGTTGTAGAAAATATTAGAATTTACTAAAATAGAGCTGTTCAGTGAGCAAACAGGTCCATTTTGAATAATAATTTAAGGAATACTCTCATTTTATATAATGTTGGGAGGAATGCTCCGGACATTCTGCAGGTAAGATTTATGTAATTAGAAATTAGCCCTAATTTGTACGTCCATCACTGGTCCACAAGTTGGGCCAACAGTGCAATTCCTTTGAATCTGAAATCCTCTTCAACCCTTTGAATCCTTCCACAGCTCTGGTGTACATGTTTGGTGATTGAATGATGTGTATTCCATTCTTGGATATATTTTTTGGATTTATCCATCAAGGATTTTAGATTCTGTCTATATTTACTACTTGCCTGTTACTGTCAGTGCAAGAAATGCAAAGGTACCTCTGGTGATCACCAATACGACGTGTGATCTGAATCTCAGATGTTATTCATTGTTCAGCATAGTCATAGTTTTGCATGGAAGTTTGGTAATACAATTAAGTGGTATGTGAAATTTTTGTTATAGTTATTTTTGCTAAAGCAAAGATTCCTAGAGAAAAGTATAAATTGGTTGTATCAGGCTACGGGTTGCTGCATGTATGGTGAATAGCAGGTTTCTAAGCTGAGTTGACCTCCCCCACAGGATGCATTAGCTCAGAATGTCATTATTCACTAACTCCTAGTTATACTTTCCCACATTGCTGAGTCTCTCTGTATAAAGTTTACTGTGATGTCATTTGCCTTCAGATGACTTGACATACGGGCTGCAGCTTGACATTCCCCTTGAAGTGGATGTACTACACTATAAACTTATAAAGCAAAATCCTCTAAGGCAGGTGTCTCAAACATGTGGGCTGCTTGTGGCCCCTGAGGCTATTATCTGCACTGAGGCACTGAAGCTCCTGAGATATCCAGAAGAGAAGGCTGAAAGAAAAGTGTGCCAGTCCCAGCCATTTAACCCCTTAGATGCTGTGATTTGAAAGCGGGAGATGCTCCCTGTGTCCTGCATGGACACCCCGCTGTGACAGGCTGACTGACCAGTACATAATACGTTGCAGTACAGTCATGTTTAGTCCAGTCCTGTATTGGAAAATACAAAAAAAATAAAAAAAAGTAAAGGAAATTAAATGGAGTACAAAAGGAACGCACACCTTGACTAATTGACTAATGGGGTTTTCTCACTACAAAGATTAGCTTTCAACATGAAGGAACAATTAAATGAAGACTTTTTCTAAATACATTGCTCAATAAATTTTACTTTAGTCGTGAGGTATGAGACATTTTATGTACTCTGAGTGCACACACGTTTCTGTGGTTCCTTAAATCCCTGACCATAACTCTCTTGTCTGATTAGAGCAGAGAGCTTAGAGCAGGAAGTGATGCCACCCCATGGACAGACTAAGCTCCTGAGCAAACTAATTACAAGATTAAACAAGATTGTAAACAAGGTTACAAATAAGCCATTGTTTTCAGTCCTCAAAGCACATGTACCTTGTGTTTTCTTCAGAGATAACATATCCTGCACTTGTCAGTTTAAAGAGGTTTTCTCGCTACAAAGATCATGTCTCTAATGATGGGTACAGTAAAAATAAGCACTTTTGTAATTGGTTTGCTTTACCTAAGTCACTTAGTAGATAGTAGATATGAGCCCCCTTTTCTGTGATTGGCTGGCTGACATTTCATTCAGCTTGTTGGGACACGCCCCCGGATAGGAAACGCCCCCCTTTGCTGTGATTGACTGCCTGCTTACTCCCCTCTGAGCTGTGAGAAATGAGCTGCCTGAGATGGATGAGTGTGTAAGAGAGAGGCTGGGGCAGTCCTATGTGATGGCTCTCCAGTGATAGCTCTGTGTACTGAGTAACTGCTAGATTCACTCTCACCTCATATAACAGTCTTAATCCCTGTGCTCTCCCCATATAACAGCCGTATACAGTCTGCTCTACCTCCTGCCTGATAACAGAGGGGGAGGGAGAGGCGCAGAGAGCATTTCTCACACTTGTTTCATCAGTTCAGGCTGTGTGTACAACAGCAATTACACCAATTAAGGTAGTGGTTACAAGGAGCTTGTGTAGCCTGGAGCTGAGAACTCTGCCACCATGAAGCATGAGAACTCTGAACCAGAAACATCAGAACTGCAGCCAGAAGCAGGAGGTCTGCAAAGCTGACATCCTCCCCCTTCCCCTGCACAAACAGAATGATGATGTCACAGCTCTTCAGTGAGGGGAGACGCACCTTCTGGCAGGAGAAACACACCTACTGAGAGATGAGACTCGCCTCTGGATTTGAAAATGAAACTGATAGATTTTGCTCAAGTCTGCGAAAGCTTCAAATGTTAAAACCCCTTTAAGGCTAGGTCCACACAGCAAAGAGAAAAAGCCGTCCAAAATCCGAGGGCATTTTTGATTTGTTGGACCACGCCGCAACGGCTGCATTAAGACCCCCAGAGAAAGAGATTGAGGCCCCATCATCTAAGCTTTCAGAACAGATGTATGTCATCTTCATGCACAATCCACCACGGTAGAAGAAAGCACTTACCACCTGAAGCTTTTCTCCAATTTATTAAAAAGTAGGGCACAGCGAAGTGGAACAAGGATGCATTAGACCAACAGCCATCTCACGCTGTCTGCGCTTTGTCCACTCTGCTGTACCCTAATAAATTGGAGAAAAGCTTCAGATGGTAACTGCTGTGGACTTGCTTCTACCATAGTGGATAGTGCGCATGGGACTCTTATTTACCTCCTTACCACAGAGCACCACCTAAGCATAGTATAAGGGCGCGTTCACACGGCACAGGACAAATACCAGCCGGTTTGCCGGCCGGTATTTGTCCTGTTTTGCGCCCGTCCCCACGGCCGTGCCCTTTGGTTGCATCATAAACTCTACTGGACTTCATGGGCTGTGTTGTGCCTGGGCACATCTTCTTTAGTCCACTGGTGGACCAGTCTGACTCTGGGTACTTTCTGAGTTACATCCTGTCCTGATTCCTCCTCTTTGCACCGGTCTCTGGGCATGCAGGCTGAGGAGTTGTATGAGAGTATGTTCTGAACTTCTCAACCAGTGCATATCTTGTATCTTACAGCATAGTCTAAGGGGGTATGTATGAAAACTGTCTAGGTGTAAGACTTTCTTTGTTGCCCATAGTAACCAATCAGAGCTCCCCATTCATTTTTTTCAGATCCCTATATGAAGTGAAAGTGGAACTTTGATTGTTTGCTATGGGCAATAAGGAAAGTCTTATCCCTAGACAGTTTTCATACATGAGGCCCTTAGTGTCTACTAGAAATCCACATATGTAAAACATAGAGACTCAGCCTTGACGATAAGACTATCTGAGAAATGCAATAAATATGAGAAAAGATAGTGGGATCACCAGATAATCTGGTGAAACATTTTTGTCACATGACAACAGACTAAATTACCCAAAGCAGCATTATGTTCATAATGTCATCCAGGTGTTCCTCACCGGACAGATAATCTTCACGCAGGCCTAGGTTTTTCCATTCATTTATTGAAATCAGGAAAACTCTCAATGTAGAAAGGCAGGACTGGGACAAGGTATCCTGGTGCTCTAAGCAAGGCACATAGCGCTCCCCCCAATGGCAGATTCAGCCCCCTCCATGCCTCCTTGCTTCTCCTTCCTGCCTGGGATGAAGTGGCGCTCTAGGTGGTCGCCTACCCGTCGTTCCAGCTCTGTAGCCATTGACGGTGACCAAGTGTTGCATCATATTAAAAGCTCTTCTCCCTTCAAGGAGATCTATCATTTTAAACAAGCATCGATGATAATAGAGCTCACGGATTGTTATCTTTTACCTGGTCCCAAAGCTGTCGGTTATTGTAGTTCTCATAAGAGTAGTAAGGCTGGGGGCACACGAGACAGCAGCAGATGGCCCGTGCACATGGAACCACATCCGCGTGCGGTTAACAGGGGCCGCACACGTTTACCAGTGATATCACTGTTTCACCAGCAAACATGCGTGGTCACTGATGCGGGTATGGTTTCGTCCACACCGCTGTGTGTGAACCTGGCCAAAGGCACTTATATCATAGTTGCCAACTTTTGAAAATGGAAAAGCAGGAGATTGGAGAGGGTAGCGCGCCGTGGCAAAAAAATTGCATGGACACGCCCATCTTTTTGTGTGCCACGCCCCTTCAATAAGCCACACCCACTCCGCCTAACTGCATAATGGCTTTGGAAGAAAGCCAGGTAGATGCCCTTATAGCCAGGTAGTAGCCCCCCATAACCAGGTAGTTCCCCTTACAGGCAGGTAGATGCCCCCCTTTGTTAGCCAGGTAGATGCTCCCATTTGTTAGCCAGGTGGTTGCCCCCTTTGTTAGCCAGGTAGTTGCCCCCTTTGTAGCCAGGTAGATGCCCCCTTTTGTTAGCCAGGTAGTTGCCCCCATTTGTTAGCCAGGTAGTTGCCCCTTTTAGTAGCCAGGTAGTTGCCCCCTTTAGTAGCCAGGTAGTTGCCCCCTTTAGTAGCCATGTAGTTTCCACCTGTAGTAGCCAGGTAGTTGCCACCAATAGTAGCCAGTTAGTTGCCCCCGTTAGTAGCCAGTTAGTTTCCAACTTGAGTAGACAGGTAGTTGCCACCTTAAGTAGCCAGGTAGTTGCCCCCTTTAGTAGTCAGGTAGTTACCCCCTTTAGTTGTCAGGTAGTTGCCCCCTTTGTAGTCAGGTAGTTGGCCCTTTGTAGCCAGGTAGTTGCCCCCTTTAGTAGCCAGGTAGTTGCCCCCTTTAGTAGCCAGGTAGTTGCCTCCTTTAGTAGCCAGGTAGTTGCCCCCTTTGTAGTCAGATAGTTGGCCCTTTTTTGCCAGGTAGTTGCCCCCTTTAGTCAGTAGTTGGCCTTTGTGGCCAGGTAGTTGCCCCCTTTAGTAGTCAGGTAGTTGCCCCCTTTAGTAGTCAGTTAGTTGCCCCCTTTTTAGCCATGTAGATGCCCCCCTTTTTAGCCAGGTAGATGCCCCCATTTGTAAGCCAGGTAGTTGCCCCCTTTGTTAGCCAGGTAGTTGACCACTTTAGTAGTCAGGTAGTTGCCTCCTTTAGTAGCCAGGTAGTTGCCCCCTTTAGTAGTCAGGTAGTTACCCCCTTTAGTAGTCAGGTAGTTGCCCCCTTTGGAAGCAAGGTAGTTGCGCCCTTTGTAGCCAGGTAGTTGCCCACGGTAGTAGACAGGTAGTTGCCCCCATTAGTAGTCAGCTAGTTGCCCCCTTTGTAGCGAGGTAGAGCCCCCCTATAGCTAATAAAAATAAAGTAATAAAAGCCACTTACCTCACCAGGCTCCTGCAGCTCCGGACATCTCCGATCTCCTCAGCGTCGCAGGGGGAGTGAGTGCAGCCGCGCGTCACACCCCCTGCGATGCTGACCTGTATGTACAGCGCACACCGGCGCTGTACATACAGGGGGAGAAGGGAGGAGGGGAACGATCCCTCCTGCCTCCTCCCCGCACAGTGAGACGCGCCGGGCGGGTGAAGCGGCCGCGGCGGCCGCGTCACCCGCCGGGAGGGGCGGCCCGGCGGCGCAAGAGTAGCGCACTAGCGCTACTCTGGCGCCGCGGTAATTTACAGAACCCCAGCTGCCTGCTGGTGGCGGGAGGAATGCCAACGCTGCCGGGAGGGCGGGGGGGACCCCAAGTAGTGGGACCCCCAGCCAAAAGCGGGAGAGTTGGCATGTATGACTTATATATGTTATATGACTCCATATTGCACAGGTATTCACAAATGCCCTTTTATGAAATCAGAGACATTAGGAGGTTCTTCTATGTGTGTGAGCTGTGAGTTGCGTGCAGCACTAATATAGCTGTGTGAATAAGTGATAAGGAAGCTGCTTCTTTGGAGGGTATTCATATCGCGCACATTGATAGTATAGGCTTGCATTTAGAACTCCCAAAGAAATGAATACCGAGAGCCCTGTCGATGTGGCCACCTTTCCGAGGCACAAAAATGTTTTATAGTGTAAAAAAATAAAAAAAAATTAGAAGTTCAAATCCCCCCCTTTTGTCATTTTACAAATAAAAAAATAAAATGATAAAGTTAAACATATTTGGTATCGTTGCATCTGAAAAGTCCAATCTATTAAAATATGACATCTTTTATACCGTACGCTGAACACTGTAGAAGAAAAAAATTCCAAACACCAAAATTGTTTTTGTTTTTTTTTGCTATTTCACTTCCCCTAAAAATTGGAATACATTTAATCCAAAAAGTCCTATGTATTCCAAACTGGTAGCAATAAAAAGTACACTTTAACCCGCAAAAAATGCCCCTCACTCAATTCCATAGGTGTTGGTACAAAAATGTTATTGGTCGTAGAAAATGGCGCCACGGCACAAATTTCGAAAATGTTTGGATTTTTTTACGGTGCCAAAACATACCGAAAACCGTACATGTTTGGTATTGCCAGATGCTCATCAACCTGTAGAATACATTTTTACCGAAGATTAAATGCTGTAAAAACAAAACCCCCACAATCATGGTGCAAGTATGTTTTTTTTTACATTTTGCCCCACTTAGATTTTTTTTTTCAGTTGGCCAGTATATTCTATGGTATGATGAATACACCATTTGAAAGTACATCTTGTCCCGCAAAATAAAAGAGCTCATATGTCTATGTAGGTGGAAAAATAAAAAAGTTTTGGCTTTGGGAAGGAGAGGAGGGAAAAACAGAAAAACACGGAACACGGAAAAAAAGAAAAAAAGGCTTCAGTGTTAAGAGGTTAAATTACTTATGGCAACCCTGCATATACTATTCAGTTTTTCTATGTAAGCAAGTTTTAGCTTTGCTGCTTATGAGTCAACTTGCTACTTTATTCCATACACCCACCATTAAATGTTGCGTAGTTTTATCTGAAATACCCAAGCGTGGACTGTGGAAAATGTTTTTAATGTTGCTATTTTATGCTTTATACAAGTCTACAGACATTATAGAAAACAGCCCCCGGCTTAGGGGACCCCTTTAGGAGCCAGTGTGGAGAGCCATCAAGTATCAGTGACTTCCACTTATGCTGAGGACCTCTGCATTGGGATGTATATAATACTTTTTCTGGCTTACTACAAGATGTCATCAGTGGTAATGGTAATTCCAGTAATTCAACTTTGTCAGCTATTTTAGTGATTCAACTAAAAGTAAAAAAAAATATTTTTAGTATTAGTATTTAGTATTTAAGAATTTTAGTAGTTATCAGTAAATTGCTTGGTCCTAGTGGTCTGAAGCCGTGTGCAAATCATATGTTCATTGCACATTTACACAGCACGGCAGACTTGATTCTCCAGAAATGCTTCGTATTTGCTGCAATCTCCCAGTATAGTCATTTCAGCATGATCATGTAGACATCCCACAGACCTCAGGCTCGGACTGGCCCACAGGGAAATAGGGGAAACCCCCGGTGGGCCTCTGAGCATAGTATACCTGGATATGTTTTTAAATGCATATATATTCTCAGAAGAGGCAAAAAAGCATAGAAAGAAAGCCAGAAAGCAAGAAGCAGAGTATAGGAGACCTGTGCAGTCATTTACAGTAGATGTAGGGTGAGTTCCTAAAATAAACTTCACCCGTGGGCCCAGAAACAGCTCAACTTGTGGGCCCCTATAATCAACTCCACCTGTGAGCCTTAGGCGGCCCAGTCTGACACTGACAGACCTCTTTGTAGTAAATTTGTGTTGCCATGAGAGGTTGCTTTCTGCATATACACTCACCGGCCACTTTATTAGGTACACCATGCTAGTAACGGGTTGGACCCCCTTTTGCCTTCAGAACTGCCTCAATTCTCCGTGGCATAGATTCCACAAGGTGTTGCAACGATGCTCAATTGGTACCAAGGAGCCCAAAGAGTGGCAAGAAAATATTCCCCACACCATGACACCACCACCACCAGCCTGAACCGTTGATACAAGGCAGGATGGATCCATGCTTTCATGTTGTTGACGCCAAATTCTGACCCTACCATCCGAATGTCGCAGCAGAAATCGAGACTCATCAGACCAGGCAACGTTTTTCCAATCTTCTACTGTCCAATTTCGATGAGCTTGGGCAAATTGGAGCCTCAGTTTCCTGTTCTTAGCTGAAAGGAGTGGCACCCGATGTGGTCTTCTGCTGCTGTAGCCCATCTGCCTCAAAGTTCGCCGCACTGTGCCTTGGTTGTAACGGGTGGCTATTTGAGTCACTGTTGCCTTTCTGTCAGCTCGAACCAGTCTGCCCATTCTCCTTTGACCTCTGGCATCAACAAGGCATTTCCGCCCACAGGACTGCCGCTCACTGGATGTTTTTTCTTTTTTGGACCATTCTCTGTAAACCCTAGAGATGGTTGTGCATGAAAATCCCAGGAGATCAGCAGTTTCTGAAATACTCAGACCAGCCCTTCTGGCACCAACAACCATGCCACGTTCAAAGGCACTCAAATCACCTTTCTTCCCCATACTGATGCTCGGTTTGAACTGCAGGAGATTGTCTTGACCATGTCTACATGCCTAAATGCACTGAGTTGCCGCCATGTGATTGGCTGATTAGAAATTAAGTGTTAACGAGCAGTTGGACAGGTGTACCTAATAAAATGGCCGGTGAGTGTATCTCAAGCCTACACTAAAATTGGATCATTAAAAGAAGCGCTAATGCAATTTTTTAGCCTTTACCACTAAAGAAGCCACAAATCCACATCAATCAGACGTTGAAGAACACATGAAGCTGAGGATTGTATTATGTGAAGGTGCGGTGTTGTAGAATAACATAGCAGGGAATCTCAGCCATGTAGGAAATGCTTGCGATGACCACCCAGTGATACTGGAAAACTGTCTCGTCACTTTAAAAAGTTCCCAGCATTTTGCTAATTAAGTAGGGCAAGAAAACATGTTTTATTCCTGCTAACTTCCTCTGGTCTTCTGTTCCAGTAATGTATTTGGCAGTGAAGTCTCCATTTACTACCTGTAGGTTGCAGTTTAATGCTAGAACAGGAGCTGCACACAGCTTTATTTTTAGTGGTTAGAAGTTGATATACATTTCTGAGCGCTTAGATGGTCAATTGAACTGTTAGCTTTATCTCCTTTCTTTATTGAGATAATATTCAACTTCTGCTTTTACTCTGTGTTTCAAATGATAATCATCTACATTGGCCACTATATATAGTAATCACAACATCAGATATACTTGGGACTCGTTTATTCATCAAGGTCATCACTATGTCAATTTTATATATTGGTGGTCTTCTATATTTTATTGCCTCATTTATTAGGTTTCTTTATTGTTAAAGGGGTTTGGCCACGATGTAATGTTGACGTGGGATCCTCCGAAATGGGTATTTAATCACTTTTCTATATATATGTGATTACAAAAAGTGAAGCCTCTCAGTCCCCCTTAGTTACCTGAAAGTTTGCATTAGACACGACCAGGAGAGCTGACAGGAGCTGATCTGGCCAAGCTTGCGTGAAATACTTCTTATCTGATGACAGGGAAAATGAATGAGCTTTCAAGGGACTGGGGAGAAAATGCAGTGTATGAGCCTGTCTGCTGTATAGATAATCCACTGTTGTAATGTTATTATTTGAGTTAAGTTTTGAGACGCTCCCTTATTCCTCACTCCTTGCTCACCCCTGCAATGTTCATGACTCAGCATGCTTTGTTTATATTCTACTCTGTGCTGATAAGGAGGTAAGTAACTCGCGTCCTGGCAAAACCCCTTTAACTACCCTTCTCGTTGGATCTGTGTACAATAGTGTTAGATAGTTTGTGAACCCATTATATAGTGTTTTCATGAAACTGGGCTCATGGTATTTTGCCTGTGGATGTGTCAGGGGTTCTATGTACTATCCCAAAATAGTATAGGGAGATTCAGAATGGATGGTGCAAAGTTATAGCCTTGGTATTCATAACTTAACACAAATGTATTAAAATAAAAAGACACACGATCCAAGTTTTACCTATACGCTATGATTTGCATTGGTGACACGGTAGATGTCTAGGCAGTTCTGTCCAGATGCATATCATGTAGAGTCTACTGTTTCAGTGATCTGTTGTCTCAGATCCTTCAGATCCTGTGGCTAGTGGGTTAGGGGGAAGATACATTGAGTCCTTGATGTAGCTCCACAGAAAAAGTTGCAGCCTGTTAGACCCGGCAGTCATAGAGGCCAGCCAGTATTGGGTAGTGACTGAGATTTTGGTGGTACAGCAAACTTGCTCCCACTTTGCTTTTCCTTCCAGTCATGGATACACCATCCTATCAATATTGAGATTTTCAGGTATTCCCCACTGATGATTCTTTGTGCCCTCTATGGGGCTTCTGTGTCTTTTTTTTGCCCACATTGGGGCATTTATGTATGAATTTTGACTATACTGAGGGTATATACTGTATATACAGAAAACTTTATTATGTGACATCTAGGGAGGAATCTATGTATGACATCTATTCTACCTGAATGAAAAGGAGGATTCACCCTATATGGGACATCACGTTCCTGTCTTGGTTGTGTAGTTTTTGATATAAATGACAATCTGTCCGTGTAGTCTATACTTAATTCTTTTCATCTCTTGGTTTTTTAAAAATTATAACATTTTTAATAAATATACAAGACAACCTAATTTACTTAGTTTAGAGATGCCAACTAGAGTGCACTAGTTTCGTGGGGTCGTCCCTATCAGAATGGTTACCCCGCTAAGGGCCTTTTTGACAGAAAGTTTTGTGGATAAGGATATTTATAGGTAGATCATCTCAATTTTTTGGCGCACCTCTTACCGTACCTTGATGGATCTGCTCCTATCTGATATATATAGCAACGTACAGTGATTGGATTTTTGAATCTTGAATTTAGTCTCTGTCAGTTTAGAATTGATCATTTTTGATGGCTACATTGCTACATTGCCAATGGCTACATTGGACTTTTATGGCTGGATAATAATAAAAGTTAGATTTTAAGGGTGGGATTATTTTTGGACTTTTCTTGATGTAGCTCCACAGAAAAAAGTTGCAGCCTGTTAAACCCGGGCGGTCATAGAGGCCAGCCAATGTTGGCTAATCATTATTTGCGGCACAGCCGAGTGTTCCGAGTTTTATTAATGTATCGGCAAACATTGAAATGGAAATGTGGAGGTCACCATCCCACTGATGGACTATGTTTGGCAGCTCATCCTCTATCTGTGACATAAACCATTCCTTTAACAAGTCCAGGTAGAAGCGACCAGAGACAGTATCCTTGGCTAAAAATAAAGACTCTGCGCCTTCTCATTGCACACAACGCATTTACTTCGGGTGAATCCTCCTGTGCTCGGTAAGGCCACATGGTTTTCTTGAACCAAAAATTCTAACACTGTGACAACTGACCTTCCCCCCTGAGGGGAAATGTATCCTCATCGCTGAGTACCAGCCTCTCAGCATATTCGTCCTTATCCAATTGACCCTGCAAGTCAATGCGAAAGTCAAAGCACTTCGGTTTGTCGCCTGTTTTCAGCTCTTAAAGATGTAATCTGTACAGTTAACAAGGCAGATGGTTTTCTAAGATACGCCATACCGTGGTTTGTGGCGCCTGTAGTTCCATACTAGTAAACCTGGTACACTGAATCCTGTTTACTGTCTTTGGGCGGCCAGGACTTTTCCCATGACATAAACACAATGGTTTCAAATTGCTTCATCCAACACGAAATGCAGTTTTTATGCAGAACACATTTACCAAATTTATTCTGAAGGTTTCGTTGAACTGAAGCAACAGACCCTGTTTTTGCAAAGTGCAAAACACAAAAAGCTTTTTTTTTTGCTTCGATGTCACCATCTTATATCACACAATGTAGGAACATTTTAAATTTGGCTCTTGAAAAGAAAAGCTGCGCTGTTATTGGTGACTGCGGGCAATAAGCCAGTTTTGCTTTGATTTTCAGTCATTGCCATTTATAACTGATGCTACTGTAACTCAATACTGGCACTGGTCTTTCTGAATCACCCTGCAAGTGCCCTATTCTTGTTTGACAACCACTTTTGGATAAAGTAAAATTGTTTTTAACTACCCCGTTTGGGTTAGTAAAGCCACATCCTTATGAAGGCCTTTTCTTGCCTGACATGCATTGTCAACTTTCTGCTGTAGTCCTCAATAATTTTATGAGGGCATGGCATAGAATACACAAAGTGGTGTAGACATCGGTAGCAAGATGATCACTGTCATCAGCTGGAAGTTTTAAGGTTGTTGACTTGAGAAATTCCTATAAAGAACAAGGCAAATTTTAAAGGGGTTTTCTCACCATGCTGTTTCACTGAATCTCAGGCAGCTTTTCATACAGTCTGCTTGGTCAGGCTGTGATTAGTTTTATAGCAGTGATTAGCATATTTAACTCTCTAACTAGGTGAGACATTACAAAGATGTATGCGCAGGAGATTTAATCTTCAGTAAGCAAATCTACAAGTGCTCTGAGGAATGAAAACGATTGCTTATCTGTAAACAAAAACTAATCTCGTTAGAGATAATAAGTCTGCTCGGAGTGAGCTCCTCCCATGTTGATGAGGAAGAGAAATATGGATGGGTAACTGTAGAAACCTGTGTGCACTCAGCAGATGAAATCTCTCTTATCTTCTGACCAAGGTTAAATCAAAAGAATTATGTATTTGGAAAAACTCCATGTCCCTACATGTTGAAAACTACTCTTTGTAGTGATAAAAACCCCTTTAAATTAAAATTATACAACATTTAGGGCTTGTCCCCACGACACGGGTTTTCACCTGGTTTTACAGACGGTTTTCGGTTTTGAAAACCATCTGTAAACCGGATGACAACGTTTAACATTGACCTCTATGGAAAATCTGTGCAGCGGTTCCCACTGAACGGATTTTCCGCCAGACGGTTTGTTAGACCGCCGGCAATCCGAAAAACATAGAACACATTCCTTCTTCCGCCCTGTTTTCAGGCGGAATATGAACATGTCTATACGAAGGGGAAGGGCTTTTCTCCGCTAATCGCGGAGAAAAGCCCACCTGCGGCCGTGTGGATGGCCGCAAAACAGTGCAAACACCGGTCGGATAATCCGACTGGTATTTGCTCTCTGCCGTGGGGACGGACCCTTACTATTGTCATAAAATTTTGACTTTGTCATTTTTTATTCGTTTGCATGTTTTTGTATCAAAATAAAAGTTTCAATAAAAAGAAAAAAAATTGTAAAGATCTTTCTATCTCAATATAAAATGGCACTGGAGAAAATATAGATTCTCTACCCATGGCTATAGACTACCCACATTTATATATTGTTTGTAACAATGGAAACATATAGCTCGGCATAGAAACTGTTTGCACCAAATAGCACGTTTTTTATCACTATTTGCTAATTTGTTTCATTTTAAAATTAGAAACATGGCCATACTCACTGCTAGAAAAAGCTGAGATGAGTCTAAACACAGCACGGAGGCAGCACAAACCCCCATACTATTAGAGAAAAATATACCCAGGTGCAGCTGATGGGTGGTAACCCATTAATCTCTCCACTAGGTGGAATGAAAGCTGCACCTTAAATTGACATCTATTCACATAGCTTGCAAAAAAGTAAAAAAGCCGCAGTACCATACGTTGGGAAACTATACAGATACAAAAATACCCGTAAGCCAGCCGCTCGCACACCTTCCATGCATGGGGGGGCGGCTGCTGGTATTCTACTCGCAACCAGGCCCCAGTACTGTTGGGCAAGGAAAAAAAAAAAAAAACTATTTTCACATACTGGAACAATATCAAATATGAGGTATTGGTTAACATAATGGCCACTATATTGTAAGCCTCCACCCCATCAAGGCTCCTCATCTATTGGAGGTCCCTACACTCCCTTAAAATCACAAAATACACAGAAAAATGGGAAAAAATTACTCAAAAAACCAGAAGGTGTGGAAGGTGTGCGAGCGGCTGGCTTACGGGTATTTTTGTATCTGTATAGTTTCCCAACGTATGGTACTGCGGCTTTTTTACTTTTTTGCATGCTATGTGATAGATTGTCAATTTAAGGTGCAGCTTTCATTCCACCTAGTGGAGAGATTAATGGGTTACCACCCATCAGCTGCACCTGGGTATATTTTTCTCTAAGGCCTCGTTCACACGGCTTATTTCAGAACGTATTACAACGGATTTCCGATGTAAATACGTTCTGAAATCAGTTGAAAATCAGTTGCAAATAAGTGCCACTAAGTGTGGCACGTATTTGTAACTGATTTCCCGACGGATTCCCCATCTCCAATCATTGTAGGTGGTGAATCCGTCCGGAAATAATTGACATGTGAATGTTTTTCCGTCCGGATTGCCGTCGTCAATCCGCGGCGGCAATCCGGAACGGAACTACGCGTCGTGTGAACGACGAGCCGTATTTTCTATTGAAATCAATAGAAAATAGGCTGTGACTTATTTCGGGACGGATTTGCCGACGGATTGCGATCGTCAATCCGTCGGCAAATACGCGGCGAAATAAGCCGTGTGAACGAGGCCTAATAGCATGGGGGTTTGTGCTGCCTCTGTGCTGTGTTTAGACTCATCTCAGCTTTTTCTAGCAGTGAGTATGGCCATGTTTCTGGTTTTTTGAGTAATTTTTTTCCCATTTTTCTGTGTATTTTGTGATTTTAAGGGAGTGTAGGGACCTCCAATAGATGAGGAGCCTTGATGGGGCTTGGAGGCTTACAATATAGTGGCCATTATGTTAACCAATACCTCATATTTGATATTGTTCCAGTATGTGAAAATAGTTTTTTTTTTTTGTTTTTCCTTGCCCAACAGTACTGGGGACTGGATGCAAGTAGAATACCAGCAGCCGCCCCCCCCCCATGCATGGAAGGTGTGCGAGCGGCTGGCTTACGGGTATTTTTGTATCTGTATAGTTTCCCAACGTATGGTACTGCGGCTTTTTTACTTTTTTGCATGCTATGTGAATAGATGTCAATTTAAGGGCGTTTCATTCCCCCTTTGGGGGAAAAGGATTAATGGGTTCCCAAACCCATCAGTGCCCCCGGGGTTATTTTTTTAAATGGGGGGGGGTTTGTGTTTCCCTTTCTGTGCTGTGTTTAGATCATCTAAAGCTTTTTCTACCCAGTGAGAAATGGCCCCCATGTTTCGGGTTTTTTTGGAGAAATTTTTTCCCCATTTTTTGTGTATTCATTTTAAATTAGATGAAAAAAATATTTTTTGAAATTAAAATGGAAAGTTGTGTATTTTGTATTTATTTGCTTTAAATATGTAACTTTTAAGGAACTGCAAAATTTTTTAAACTAATTTGCATCCCTTAGAACATTTAGATTTCTGGGAATTTTTGGAATTTTAACCCAAAATTGGAAAACCCCAAAATGAAATTACGGAATTTCCCTCCACATCCTGAAAAATCCGGGAATGCACTTTTCCTTTTGAAAGTGCTCATTTCATTTTGAGACTCATTGTCCCTTTCGGGAATCTTTTTCCCTTAAATTTAAAAAAAAACCTTTTTATTTTTCCTTGGGTTCATTTTTCTTTTAACAGTGTCTTTGTGTCTTGATGTATGAAGGCAGTGATTTTGCCCCCCTTTTGCAAAATTCGGGCCGAATGGGAGCTTATATTGCTTATTTAAGGGGACTGTCCCTTTTTAAAATTCACTAGCCACAAAGAAACTCCAGTGTTATCTCTCGGGCCGCAGGATAGTACTCGTTTAATTTTGGGGAACGGGAAACCCAATGGGGGGATTTACCCCCAAAAAGCCTCGATGTTTAAAGAAGGGGTTTGGAATTATCCCGGGAAATTTTCTGCTCCAGCCATTTCCCTCGCAATGAATGAATCGTAAAGAAAAATGCAGCTGCAATATTCCCAGATGTAACTTTTTATTTTGTAAATATTATAAGGCTTGGGGGAAACTCGGGAATTTTCTGGTGGCAATTGTGTGTTGTTTTTTTAAAATTTAAACAGGGGTTTCGTCACTTTATTATGCCCGAGCAAATTTTCCCTTTTTTTTAAGAAAACTGCCGGGTTTTTGAAAAAGGGTTGCAGTGGGACGGGGCTGGGAGTGACAAAACAAAGGTCCTGGTAGGTTACCACAGGTATAAACCCTGCTTCCCCCGCTCGTGTTCCCCGGGAAAGGGTTTCAGTGTGTTTGTTCTCTGGGGGTTCTTGCCTGAAAGGGCCAACGTCTTTTTTTTTGATGAAGCAAAAAAGTGAACCTTTCGCAAAGGTCAAATTTGAAAACTGTTTGGGGAAAAAGGAAGCCTTTTCTGCTGTTGCAACTTTTACAGAGGGGAGGGGACCATCGTCGGCTTGGGGGGCCCCATTGTTTTTGGTTTGGGTTTAAAACTGTCTGAGATAGGTTCGGGTTTGCCCATTTGGTTTTAGGGGGGGTGGTGGCCACTCCACGGGTGCGGGGGTCGGTCCCCCCTCGTGAACCTTTTTCCCAAAACTTTCCCCTTTTCACCCACTGGCATAGGGGTGCTCACAGTTTCCATGTCGCTTTGGGCAAGGGTTTGCATTTTTTAACGCATGTTTAAAACTTTCACCCACCCGGGCACCAAATATTTTAAAAGGGCACGTTTAGTTTTTCTCCCCACCTTTGTCCTGAAACCCAATAATCGCCCCTTTTTTGGGAAAACCCTGTTTTAAATCCTCCTTTTTTCCCCATCAGGCAACAAGGATATGGGGGGGGCAAAAAGCCTCACTGTATTTACCCCCCAAAGCCAGCTAAACAAAATTTGTGACGTCTTTCATAAGCTACATGCTGCTAGTATTGACAGTAAGAAGGGGTTTCATAAAAATAGACTCGACTGTGTTTTAAAGGGGGTATTTTATTCTTTTATTTCTTTTTTTTTTTCCCTTTTAGTTGATATGTACTGTACTTTGTATGCTTTTTATAAAACGTTTTTTCCCAAACTGATCGGGACTTTTTTTTACCCCTTTTGTGAAATGTTTTTTATGTAGGGGGGGGAAAGGACAGCCCATTGAAACCTTTAAAAAGGTTTTTAAAATTTGTTTGTTCCAGTAATTGAAGGCGGGCCCCTAAAATTGTTGAGCCCAGCTTTCTTCTGTTTCTGTGTAGTGTCCTACATTCCAGTAGCGATAGTCGCTTGTTCTCCGCCTATACAGGGGTGCCAATAGGGCAGTATGGGCAATACTCCTGTCAGGGGCCCTAATCAAAAAGGGGCCACTGATATTTTAAAAAAATTGGGGAAACTAGTTAGGGGGTGGGGGGCCCCCTTTTGTTTTGGGGTAGGGGGCCCCCTGAAACGGTTACTATTTAATGACGGGGCCCCGGGGCCCTTTAAAATAAGTAACCCGATCCGTCTGCAGAAATTAAATTCTGCATTTCACTAATGACGGGGTTTTTTCATCAGGGAATTACTTTGGGGGTAGCCCACCCCGTTTTTTTTCAATTTCCTTTATATACCTGCGCAACTATTTTCTTATCTGCTGTCATCTTGGCTGATGTCATTTTAAGAATCCATTGTTACATAATGCTAAGGAAGTAGTGGAAAACTCGTTAGCCCGCTGTGCTGTTTTTTGTATCCTGCAACAAAAAAAAAGGGGGGTTTGCTATTGGGGTCAGAGTTTGCAGTGCTACCCGGTTTCCCCGCACCTCGGGGGCCCAAAAACCCCCCCTTTCCAAAATAAGGCACCAGTTTGTTTAAAATGGTGCATGGTGCTGGGGGCCCCTTTTAAATTTTTTGCACTAGGGCCCAGGAGCTTAACGGAGTTTTATCATTACAAGCTTTCGCAGACTTGAGCTGTTTCTGTTACAGCTTCAAATCCAGGGGAGAGTCTCTTCTCTCAGTAGTCGGATCTCTCCTCCCAGTAGGTGTGTCTCTCCTCACTGAAGAGTTGTGACATCATCATTGTGTATGAGCAATGGAAAGGAGAGGATGTCACAGCTCTGCAGACCTCCTGCACTGGTTCTTATGTCTGCAGAGCTGTCGCCTCCCTCCACAAGCTCCTTGTAACCAGAACACCTGCATTGGTGTAAGCAAAAAACTGAGGAAACATATGTGAAAAAGGCACGCTGCCCACCTTTTCCCCCCTCTGTTATCAGGCAGGAGGTAGAGCAGACTGTATAAAGCTGTGTTATATGGGGAGGGGGAGGGGTGAGCAGTGTATAAGGATGTGTTATATAAGGGGGGGGGGATTTTGCAGCTAGAGACTCAGTAATTGCCCAGATCTTTTACCTAGAGCTATCACTGGGAGAAGAGGCATCGAGAGGAGCTGAGACAGCCTTTATTATACAGACACAGTCATCACGGGCAGTTTGTTTCACTTTGAACTTCAACAGCTCAGAGGGGAGTAAGCACAGAGTGCATGCAGCCAATCACAGCAAAGGGGTCGTGTCCCGTCCAGGGGGCGTGTCTGAACAGGCTGACTGAAATTTCAGTCAGCCAATCACAGAAAAGGGGCATGTCCTGTCCACCTGCTGCAGAAATAGCTATAGATGCACAGATAAGACAGGTAAAGCAAACCAATTGCAAAAGTTCTTATTTTTACTGTCCCCATCATTACAAAGAGAACCCCTTTAAGTTTACGCCTCTGCCAAGAAAACACCAGCTACCGCAGTAGAGGACATACAAGAAAATTTACTAAGATCGGTTTTTGTAATGTTTGACTGATTCATAGCATAAAATGCGCCAGAGTTATCTGCTCATAAATTGGGTGTACCTTGTGCACCAAGAAAGCAAATATACTCAATGGGCCTCATTTCTCAAACCTGTCTAACAGTGTGGTTTCATGCGAAGCCACAACCCCCTCATGCTAAATCCCATTAAAAAAAGTCCCACCTTTTGCACAGATATGACTAGTGGGACTAGTATCTGGGACTGCTGGATGCCAAAAAACTGGTGTACGTAGATTTCTTTTTTTTAATCAACAAATAAAGTTTATTAGGCATAATGTACAATCTAATACACATGAAAGTAAAAAGGCACTGTGCTGCTTGGTGCGTATCATAGGAGCACAGAACGGATGTAGATTAGTAACATTCCCTATGATGTGTTTTTTGGATTTTTTTTTATTTACGCTTTCTCATGTATAAAAATTGTTCTTGTCACAGAAATGATAATTAACAGTTATGTATTATCTTTCAAATTAGGATTGATAAAAATGTATTAACCATGATTTGCTGGTATGCAGCAATGTGAGTCCATAGATATGATTTATTTTTCTTTACCTTAGTGGTTCTGTTTTCTTGACTTTTCTTGAACCTGTGTTTTACGGCCTGTCCTATATTTTGTTATCCCTGTAGCAATGATTTTTAGCAAGCTCTCCCAATAGCATAGTTTACAATGCCAGCGCTTATCGAAGAAACAAGCAAGCCGCGCTCTTCGCAGCATGATCGGAACATCACTGATCTGCAACCTCAGGTTTACTGTAATAATTCCCTAATTATACTGTAGTGCAAAATCAGCGGCATGGGGTAAATGGTTGCTCGTATATACAGAATTGGTAACATATTCATACAGTATGCTTCAGACTCTCAGTAGTAGAAGCAGAAGATCTCAAATGTCAGGCACAAGAATAGTGTAAAGTTGGCAATAGCAGGTCGGAGCAGTACCAGAGGACAGTAGAAATAGCATACTTGCCTATTCTACCAGAAACTGGCACGAAGAGGGGCATGGTATATATTATCCTGGCCCAAAAGTGCCAATTTAGAGGCAGTACAAAGGTGTTACTGGGTTGTGTCATAAGCACTCCCAGGGTGGTGTTAAAATCTTCCAGTTCTTAATGGTTGCCAAATATGGGTATGTTCACACGGCGTATTTGCACTGCATACCATGGCACATAATTGTGACAAAGTGTTCCCCGCAAATACGGTAAAATCATAGCACTTATTGAGTGCTATGTAAAACGCTTGCATTTCCTGGCGCGCGTTGTGTGTCTGTAACGTCTTTCAGGTGCTGATGCGCTGAGAAATGCTAAACTAATAGGAGGCAGTGCCATTGCACTGTTGAATGTACGCACTGGCCAGCATGTACTTTCAATAGCAAGCGTATTGCGGCGAGTACCTGTACACATCACAATACGCCATCTGAACATACCCTATGAGAAACAGAGACATTCATAGCACTGCCACACGACTAGAAGCAATATCAGACCAAGCCTTGTTACATTTAGAGGGAATATGTCGCCAACTTTTTTTTTACTTATTAAATCAAGCCCCTGATCCATATGCTTTTCCTCTCAGTCGTTTTTATTTCCTGATTGTAGATTTGTATATTAGGCTGTGTATATATGATTTTGGGGAAGAAATTCTTGCTTGCACTGCTTTAACAGCAGTCAGAGAGATACTTTACAGCAGCTTCATGCCCATAGGATTCTTAAGACAGTTTCTGTACCATAGACTTGTATGGGAGAGTTTTCACTGTGAAGGGAGGGGAGAGGGGGAGCTGTGACATCTCCTCTTGTGACTGGTGGATTCTGTGTTAGATGTACACAATGGTGTCTCCTTTCAGTGTGACCCTGCTTTTACTGATAATGAGCACACTGCTGAAAAGCTCTCTAAACAGAACAAGAAGTGTCAGATGATTATTAGGCTTAGTGGCCAAAGTGAAAACTACAGGACTTAAGAATTATTAAAAAAATATTGAAAGTGATCTGGAAAATTAAAAAAAACATAACCAAAAATTCCTACAAAATGTGTTTAACATAAAAATGTGAGTTAAACAATAAGTCATTTTTTGATGACACATTCCCTTTAATTATACTTGGACCTGGTTCACATTTGGATTAGAGATTCTGTTGCAGATTTTGTAAAAAAAAAAAAAGTGTATAAAAAATTGCATGACATGCTGCTTTATTTTTTTTTTTCACTGAAACAACGGACACTCAACAGTTACAGTTAATAGGGTCCATCAGTTGCAGTTGGTGTCGGTTGTAAAATGGATCTGGATCCACCTCTGCAATTGAGGCTGCAAACAAAACCCCGAATGCATAAATTAACTAGATCATTGCTTATCTCCTTATTTATTATTTAGTTACTTCCTGTTGCTTAGATGGTGCCAAAATAATCTGCAGTGTTTGATCCCGTTGATGTCCATCATGAAATAGATCCGGTTCCACCTCTGTAACGGAGGTTCCAATTGGAATTTCTAAAGCAGGTGTAAAATACGATGGAGCCCTTTGTAGTTGAAGGGGTTTGTCAGGCACCATTGACGTCCATCAAACTAATCCGGTTCTACTTGTGTAACAGAAGCTGAACGCTCGGATGCAGATGTGAACCATGCCTTACTTTGCTTCTCTTCCCATTTATGTACTGGTCTTCTGTTGCTTATATAGTGCATTGTATGGAGAGTTTCATCATCTACGTTTTTCCTTTGACCCTAGTGGAGCTCATAATCTAAATCTCCCAAGCTCAAATTAAACCAGTCTAGAAAAGCAATGTTTGGTCTGAACATCCAAAAAGTTTTTTTTTGTTTTTTTCAAATAAGCATAGGTGTACACCGGTGTGGCAGTAAAATACAAACACAATCCAATATCAGCAGCACACTACTAACACTAAAAACAGTAAAAAAAAACCAAAGAAATTATTGAAAAAGCATTTCTGCTACTTAGTTCTTAGTGAACATTTTTTATCAAAACTGTAATAAACCTATCTGCAATGGCAAGGCAGCCTCAAATATAACCCAATTTCTTTCAAAGCCAATTAACCTTTTTGGAATTAAAATAATTTAAGATGCAAAAATTGGATTTTCCTATGAATTTTGTAACAACAGAACTAGACTGTTGTGCTTTTTTTTTAGCGAAGGTTGATTTCACACACAGCTTTTTCTGGAATAATGCCACTGCAGTTTTTGATGCAGTATTTGAAGCAAAGCTAGTAGTGGATTAAACAGGAAGGAGGAGTAAAAATACTTCCATTATTTTTCCCATTCCTTTTGTATTCGTTCCTGGTTTTGGCTCAAAAACTGTAGAATAATTCCAAAAAATGCTACGTGTGATTAAATCTTTCATAACCCTATCTCCATGTATTATAATGTAAATTGTTATAAATTTTCAGTGAGCAACCTGCATCGAAAATCTGTGAGAAATGCTCAATGTCTGAACTCACCCTTATCATCAGTGTCACAGATTCATTGCAACATTTCCTTCAATTTTCTCATTCATCTAAATGGGGTTAGCAGAAAACCGTGTACATGACGCAAACAAAACTCATTGAGATATATGGAATGGACTTTTCTATCACAGAAATTTCGATGACAGATCTGCTACAAATAAACATACCCTACTTACAGTCATGGCCAAAAGTTTTGAGAATGACACAAATATTCTATTTTCACATGATCTGTTGCCCTCTGGTTTTTATGTGTGTTTGTCAGATGTTTTTATCACATACAGAAATACAAGTGCAATCATATTATGATTAACAAAAGCTTTTATTGACAGTTTGAATGAGTTAATGCAGCAAGTCAATATTTGCAGTGTTGACCCTTCTTCTTCAGGACCTCTGCAATTCTCCCTGGCATGCTCTCAATCAACTTCTGGACCAAATCCTGACTGATAGCAGTCCCTTCTTGCACAATCAATGCTTGCATTTTGTCACAATTTGTTGGTTTTTGTTTGTCCACCCCGTCTATTGATGATTGACCACAAGTTCTCAATGGGATTAAGATCTGGGGAGTTTCCAGCCATGGACCCAAAATCTCTATGTTTTGTTCCCTGAGCCATTTAGTTATCACCTTGCTTTATGGCAAGGTGCTCCATCATGCTGGAAAAGGCATTTTTGATCACCAACATGCACTTGGAGAGTTGGGAGAAGTTGCTCTTGGAGGACGTTCTGGTACCATTATTTATTCATGGATGTGTTTTTAGGCAAGACTGTTAGAGAGCCGGTTCCCTTGGCTGAGAAGCAACCCCACACATGAATGGTTTCTGGAGCTTTACAGTTGGCATGAGACAAGACTGGTGGTATCGCTCACCTTGTCTTCTCCGAACAAGCTGTTTTCCAGATGCTCCAAACATTCTGGAAAGGGGATTAAATCTGAGAAAATGACTTTACCCAGTCCTCAGCAGTCCACTCCCTATACCTTGGCAGAATATCAGTCTGTCCCTGATGTTTTTTCTGGAGAGAAGTGGCTTTCTTTGCTGCCCTCCTTGACACCATGCCTTGCTCCATGAGTCTCCGCCTCACAGTGCGTGCAGATGCACTCACACCTGCCTGCTGCCATTCCTGAGCAAGCTCTGCACTGCTGGTAGCCCGATTCCGAAGCTGAAACACTTTTCAAGAGATGGTCCTGGCGCTTGCTGGTCTTTCTTGGGCGCCCTGGAGCCTTTTTGGCAACAATTGAACCTCTCTCCTTGAATTCCTTGATGATGTGATAGATTGTTGACTGAGGTGCAATCTTTCTAGCTGCGATACTCTTCCCTGTTAGGCTAGTTTTGTGAAGTGCAATGTTGACTGCACGTGTTTCTTTAGAGATAACCATGGTTAACAGAAGAGAAACAATGATGCCAAGCACCAGCCTCCTTTTAAAGTGTCCAGTGGTGTGATTCTTACTTAATCATGACAGATTGATCTCCAGCCATGTCCTCATCAACACCCACACCTGTGTTAATGGAGCAATCACTGAAACGATGTTAGCTGGTCCTTTTAAGGCAGGCCTGCAATGAAGCTGAAATGTGTTTTGGGGGAAAAAGTTCATTTTCTGGGCAACTATTGACTTTGCAATTAATTGCTGTTAAGCTGATCACTCTTTATAACATTCTGGAGTGTATGCAAATTGCCATTATAAAACCTGATGCAGTAGACTTTGTAAAAATTAACATTTGTATCATTCTCAAAACTTTTGTCCATGACTGTAAGTAAAAACTTCACTTCCTATGCTGTTTCCTTTCCTTTTAAACATTCAGCATAGAAAATGACAAAGCTTTTATCTCCTCCATATTCCCATGACTTAGGCAATGATCTCAATCTGTCCTTTGTTTCAGTTGCTGCACTATAGGATACTTTCCATCAAACCAAAGGAAACCATGATTCAAGTGTGAACATAGCCTTAAAAATAATATGTATATGCTTTCACTGTCATTAGATATGTGTAGTTTTCTGTTGTATGTATTTTCCCTAATTGATTACATTACATTCTCTGCTTCTTAGCTAAACTCCAGCTCTCCATAGTAATCAATAGAAAGCTGAAGTGAGCTGGCAAGGGAAAAGGAAACCTTTCCAGACCCTGGCTGAATCATCAAAGGAGATTGTAAGAAGCACTTCTGTAGAGCTGTACTTATCTCTTCAAGCCTCTCAGTCATCTTGAAGGAGTTTTATGACTTTGTATAAAGTGTTTTGTAACAACAAGCACATACTTAAAGGGGTTTTGCCACGATGTAATGTTGACGTGGGATCCTCCAAAATGGGTATTTAATCACTTTTCTAAATATATGTGATTACAAAAATTGCAGCTTGAGAGAGCTACAGGCTGCCTTACCTGCCCTTAGTTACTTAAAAGCTTCTATGAGATACGACCTGACCTCAGAGCACACTTCTTATCTGATGAAAGGCAGCTAAAGAAGCTTTCAAGGCACCGGGTAGAAATATGTTGTCTTTTGTATACAGAATCCACTAGTTGTGCTGTGCTCTGGCTGTGTGTCTCTCTCTCTCTTAGCTCAGCATGGCTTGTTTACATTTGCTTCTTAGCAGATAAGGCACCTCCTGGCAAAACCCCTTTAACATAAGGCTGTGTTCACATTACATAAAGTCCCATTCACATCTCCCTTGACAGCCTGTTCATGGTATCTGCCAGAATAGCATAAAAATATATGCCGACAGATACTGTGACGGCGCATATACTTATATAGGAAAAAACTAGTCTTAATTAGACTACATTTCACAATTTAGAGAGCGCATACTGTTTCTGGATCAGATACAAAAGCTTGGCAGACCATGCTTTTGTGTACACTCCCCCACCAGGGTACCCATCTGAATACAGGCAGTCCCCGGGTTACAAACGGGATAGGGACTGTAGGTTTGTTCTTAGGTTGAATTTGTATGTAAGTCGGAACAGGTATATTTATTAAATGTAATTCCAGCACAAAAGTTTTTTTTTTTCGTTTTGGATAATAGAGGGAAGGGTTTTTACATTTGTTTTGCTGTCTGTGCCCTTTTTTAGAAGATTTCACCTAACGTTCTGTATCTCATGTGCAGCTGTGGCATGCTGGCACTTGGTTATCATGGGGTGTGACTCAGTGTTGAATGTCAGCCACGCCCCATAAGTGTCCGTTTGTAACTAGGGGACGTATGTAAGTCGGAACGATGTAAGTCGGGGACTGCCTGTACATTTTTATGGGATCCCTATAGATACTATGAACAGGCTGCCAAAACGAGATGTGAATGGGGTCTTACTACCCTGTTTCTCCGAAAATAAGACATTCCCCGAACATAAGACCTAGTGCATTTTTTCTATGCAATTCAGAGTTTGGCTGCTTATGCTGATGTTTGTGATGAAATAACTACAATATATTAATACATATTGATGTTTTGTTGAACAATAAATGGGAATTCTTGTTCATGGAAAAATAAGACATCCCCTAAAAAGAAGTCTTAGCTCGTCTTTAGGAGCAAAAATTAATATAAGACACTGGCTTATTTTCAGAGAAACAGGGTAGTCTACATTTAACGTATATGCCATGAAATGCAAGATATTGTACTGTGTAGCCACACAGTGTCTTATGTTACCTATAGTGCCACATTATAAAAAGAACCTATACCACATGATACTGTATCTGTTTTTTACTGCATACTGTTGAATGAAAGAGCATAGTCTTCTACGCTATTACATACAGTTGTTTGCGGTAGACAGAATACTGGCCTGACAAAGGCCAAAATGACACCACGTCAATATCACATCAGTATCTTTTTGTAATTCATCAAAGATTCAGAAGGTTGAAGAAGAGAACATAACACAGAACCAGACAACTATATACAGATAGCCACATAAAGTACATATACAATCTCAAGTAGCTTATATCAATAAGTGTACACTTGGATAATGTGTAACAAGTAACACCAATATGTATAATTTGTGATGTATTTGAAAGGATTCTGTATCATGTCTGTGATTTGTGTATTTTCTATGACGTTAAAAAGTTAAGGTAACATTGTCTAAGGGTACATCCACATGTCGAGTACATTTTACTCGTATTCTGCCATTGAAAACCATGTTGGATGACACCGTTTTCAGCGCGTAGTTCACATGTATTATTTGTGGATTTAGGGTCATTTTATTTCCAGCAGATTTATAGTCAGAAATGAGTCCGATTCATCTCTGTGGGGTTTTGGACCTGAATCCGTGTCCAAAACAACATACAAATGATTTGAACGCGTTTTACACAAGGTTTTTAGCCATTTCCATTTACCTCAAAAATAAATACGATGAAAGAATGAACATGTTCTAAGTTTTTTGATGTTTAAAAAACGACCAACAAAAATATGGTTTGTATGAACTACAAGGCATATTTTAAATTGATGTCAATGGGGTTGGTTTACTTTTGGTTTTAGACAAGTATTTCAAGTCGGAATCTGATTTTGATATCGTGTGGACGTTACCCTTAGTACAGCGATTCTAGGTACTAGAGCTTAGGGTATAGAGTCATTTTGGGTGCTATTTAAATTAGCTCTTATAGAACTGGTTTTGTTGTATCTTTTTTAAATTCATTTTTGTTTATGAGCTTTAGGGTAGGTTCATATGGGTCACATAGTTTTGCCACAATTTACCAAGATTTTTCACTGAATGATTTTTAAATGTAAGGTACATTCACTTGTACAAACCACACGTCCAATAAGTGCAATGCAAAATAATGCCAATTTGCCATAAAATGCACGTTGCACATAAATCAAGTCTTATGCTTTGTTCACACAACTTTTGCGGTAAAACAAATACTGATTTCTCAGGAGATATGCACATTTCTATTCCTGTATTTTCATGTGTTTTACGTGCGCTTTCATCATTAATGTGTCTTTTCGTCCATTTTTACTGCTTATTTTCATGTGTATTTTTTCAGCACATGGAACGTCATTGTACTTGATGCATCTTTTTTTCTCATTTAAAAGTTTATTAATTTTCACAACATTACAAGAACAAAGTAATGACGAATAGGTAATACAATATAGCATCTGACATGGTCAACATTGCAAGTATCTAGTTCACAGAGCAGAAATACATATAAAAAAATGCAAAACTGGGGGTGGAAGAACATGAATATCAAATCGACCAATATGATATGGTTATTAAAGGGGTTGTCTCACTAAGTTGATTCATCATACCTAAGTCCTGTTTTCTTGGTCTCACTTTGAATTCAGGGGCATGTTTACTGGCTTCTACTTAGCTGCACTAGAAGCCAGGTCTGTAGCTATAGCAACCTGAGGAGCTGATGCAGCCCTTACAAGAGGGGATATCTAGGAATAGGTAGAACACTGTTAATGGACATACACTCACCGGCCACTTTATTAGGTACACTTGTCCAACTGCTCGTTAACACTTAATTTCTAATCAGCCAATCACATGGCGGCAACTCAGTGCATTTAGGCATGTAGACATGGTCAAGACAATCTCCGGCAGTTCAAACCGAGCATCAGTATGGGGAAGAAAGGTGATTTGAGTGCCTTTGAACGTGGCATGGTTGTTGGTGCCAGAAGGGCTGGTCTGAGTATTTCAGAAACTGCTGATCTCCTGGGATTTTCACGCACAACCATCTCTAGGGTTTACAGAGAATGGTCCGAAAAAGAAAAAACATCCAGTGAGTGGCAGTCCTGTGGGCGGAAATGCCTTGTTGATGCCAGAGGTCAAAGGAGAATGGGCAGACTGGTTCGAGCTGATAGAAAGGCAACAGTGACTCAAATAGCCACCCGTTACAACCAAGGTAGGCAGAAGAGCATCTCTGAACGCACAGTACGGCGAACTTTGAGGCAGATGGGCTACAGCAGCAGAAGACCACACCGGGTGCCACTCCTTTCAGCTAAGAACAGGAAACTGAGGCTCCAATTTGCCCAAGTTCATCGAAATTGGACAGTAGAAGATTGGAAAAACGTTGCCTGGTCTGATGAGTCTCGATTTCTGCTGCGACATTCGGATGGTAGGGTCAGAATTTGGCGTCAACAACATGAAAGCATGGATCCATCCTGCCTTGTATCAACGTTCAGGCTGGTGGTGGTGGTGTCATGGTGTGGGGAATATTTTCTTGGCACTCTTTGGGCCCCTTGGTACCAATTGAGCATCGTTGCAACACCTTGTTGAATCTATGCCACGAAGAATTGAGGCAGTTCTGAAGGCAAAAGGGGGTCCAACCCGTTACTAGCATGGTGTACCTAATAAAGTGGCCGGTGAGTGTATATTGCAAAGTGACTTTTTTATGCAAGATCTTTAATGTAAAAAGCAATCCTTGTAGTGAGACAACCCCTTTAATAGACCAGTCAAGAATGTAGGTGAACGCCACAAACAGGTGGAGGTTAAAGAACATCTTAAAGAATCTAATAGACTGAACCATACTGTTTTGATGCATCTTTTGGCTCATTTGCGCACTGGCAATGATCCTGCGCTTACATTTGTTTTGTGCATCAGATGATGTAGCAAACATTGCACAAAAAAGCGCAGCCATGAGCCTTATTTTCACTTTTTCTCATTTAAATCAATGGGACACTAATGTCATGCTTTTTGAGTCCAATCTGACTCCTAATCAAAATCAGAAATTTTTTTATTTTTTTTGCGTCAAAAAGCACATAAAAAGACCCAGTGATCCCGGCCTTAGATGTAAAGGGGTGTTCCCACCACACTTTGATGGCAAATCGAAAGCATATGCCATCATTGTGTAATAGATGTAGGTCCCAACTATGGGACTCGCACCTATCTCGGTATTGCGTCCCTGAAAGTTTCCATTTAGAGCAGAAAGCTGGTCGTGATTGCAGACACCTTTTTATTCTGTTCTATGGGAGTTCTGAGTATAGTGAAACACACTGCTCACCTGTTCTTGGCACTTCCATAGAACAGAATGGAGCGTCATTCACAAGCATGACCCGCTCTTCGCTCTGAATGAATACTTTTAGGTGCCCGTTCCTGAGATCCGTGCAGTTGTCTGCAGTGGAACCCGCACCTGTCGCACATTGATGGCATATCCTCTTGAAATGTAATTCATTCTGATCATCACCCCACTAAAAAGAACAGGAACTTATTAACTGCACTAACAATGGCGAGGCAGTATGAACCTGCACAGAGAGACAAAAGTATTTAATATTTAAAATCAGTCAAGCAGAATTTCTTGCTGTATCCAGATATTACATGTTCTGCTTATTTTCCTGTGTTTTGCATCTGTTTTTGTTCAGCCAAACACACAGGACTCCCGAATCCTTCTCTTCCCAGTCATCACACTGCTTCCTGCCAAGCTTGCAGTGTAAATCAGTGACAGGAAGAGCAGCTATACATTTTCATGGTGAGCAATGTGTTGGTCAATGGGCTTTCGCTTATATGATTTTGTTCACACTCTTAGGTATAACACTAGAGTTGTCTCCAGTTGTCATAATAATGTGTAAAGATATTATGACAATGCAGTCACCATTTTTGTTATAACACTGACCTAGTTAAAAACTGCAAAGCTAAGACAAAATCACTAGAAAGTCAATTGTAGGAAATTCCGGGTGACAGTAGGAGTATCCACAAGAATAATCTATTGTACAATTTGTGATACTACAGCTACTGTAACTCCTGTTCATCTGTTTGGGACTAGAGATGCAACTTGTCTATAAAACATATGAGATTTTTCATCATTTCTTGCAAAATATTTCCAAATCCTTTTAATACAGAAAAAAAAAGAAGAAACTAATCACCCAAGCTCTCACATCACCTTTCCTAGGAGCATGTTCACACAGAGTTTTTTTCATGTGGCTTTGTGTCGGAATCTGCATGAGAACCTCATGGGATCTGGGTCCCGTTGATTCCTGATTATCACTGCAGAATAAATTTCCCAGCTAAAATATAACTTTTAATATATAAATTTAAAATATATATACCTATCCCTTATATAAAGAAACTACAAGGTGTCCAAAAGATGACATACATATACCTAAGAGGGAATAACAGAGAGGAGAATAATTATATAAAACCCCTCTAAACCTTGTCTGTCAGCGGGGTCATCGCCCTGAAAAGAGCGGCTCCGTTTTAACATGCAGACTTCCTCCCTCTATGAATGCCAAAATTACAGAAAGTCCCCAGCACTCCCGTTGATTCCTGACAGATTCTGCACTGTGAACGTCAGGGGTTAATTTTTTTAAACTTAAAATCTGCATCCTGAAAGAAAGAGAAGTGATTTGTCAAAGTCAATACTTTAACAAAGAATCTGTGCAGACTCCGCATTAGATTTCCTGGGCACACATTGGCACCCAAAGCCAAATGCAAATCTGTTACATATGAAGTAAAAATCCACACAGTGGACAACTTAATGTCATTGGAAAATTCTCTGTGTGAACATACTCTCATTCTATTCTCAGGAGGGACAGTCTGGCAGAATGTGAGGCCAATGTGGTGGTAAATTTAAGGGCAGCAGCCAGTAACCTTGAAATGAAAAGAATGTGTTATTCTGGGGCTAAAAGTCTCTGCCTTAATGGGGTGTTCTCACCATGCTCTTCACAGCCAGTTTTAGACTCGCACTTTCGGGATAGGCTTTGGGTGGTTCTACAGCAGTGACAGACATATCAGCCCTGCTATTTCTAGCTGAGTCTGTTACAGTGACATGAGTGCAGGAGGTTTGTAAATTGTAGGTTTGTAAATTGTTAAAGTTTGTCATTAACATAGATAAATAAGCTCCTGTGCTGGAGATGGCACTCAGCAGAAGTGACAGCTGGAGTAGAAAGATGGCTGGTAACCTAGGGAAGCTTGTGTATACAAGCATGATATACGAACTGCTCTAACTGAAGAGAAGCAAAATCAGAACAGCAGTGTATTTGGTAGTCTTTATTTACCTTTGCGTAAAGATAATCAGTGTTATGAGAAAACCCCTCTAATCTCCAGATACCTCTCACAATCTCTGATCTTCACAGAATCTTCTTCTCTCTTCCCCTATTGCCACAAACATCTCAAAGATTTCTTCCATACATCCACCATACTCTGGGACTCATTACCACATCAGACTCTCCTCCACCTTCAGTAGTTTCAAATGCAACCTGAAAACCTATCTCTTCAGGATAACCGATAACCTACAATATCCCTGCTGCCACTACACCATAATACACACAGTTCTGCCCCTCACATGTCTCCTTCCCCTTCCACTGTAGATCAAAAGCCCTCATGGGCAGAGCCCTTTCTCCTTCTGTATAGGTTTATTTAGTGCTTGTAGTGTAAGGCTATGTTCACACGGCATTTTTGCGGCGCGTACAGTACGCGCCGCAATACGCCGGGTGATTTGTGAGTTGCGCTGATCGGGGCTCACCGCCGATGCACGGTGGGGCTTTCAGCCCGTCGGCCCAATTGACATGTCACTTATCTCCCCGCGCGCACAATTCACTCGTATTGTGCGAGCGGGGGAATGAGGCGTAATCCATAGTTTTCTATGAGAGCTATGGATTACCGTAATTGTGGCGCGCATCTCCCCGCGTACTAAGCACAAGTACGCGCCGAAATGCGTGCCGAAATTACGCCGTGTGAACATATCCTATTTGTCCAGCTCTAATATAAAGTGTATGAATTAATCCTGGAATTAATGGCACTCAAAAATAAATATAATATAATAATACTAAGTTTCTTTCTAACTTAAGTGGTTACTATTGAAAGACCACTGTTTTAATTTTATAATAAGGTAATAGTAATGCGTGATATGACCATTTAGATTACAGCTGCAAATTCTGCACAGCTCAGACCCAAGGTTTCACAGATCATAGGAAACTATGTGCAATATGCAGACACACAGCAATATATTTCTCTATGTCAAACAATACAAAAAAATGGGTTCCTCCCAATGCACTTCAAGAGACCAGATGTCAGGCTTATATACACTGAAGGATAAATACATGCTAAACAATAGATATATAGAGATAAAAACAGAATCAATACTAATAATGATAAATACATAAATAATTAATACATACTAAATAAATAAATATATTGTTTCTTTATTTTTGGATATGACAGTGCTATAATATTGTAGCACCCGAATCAAATTAATGTTTCAGTACCAGAAACAAATCTTTATAGCAGCCACTGTCATAAGTGGGGTCGTCCCTTTCAGGACGGGTGCTCTACTTGGACTGGAGTTTCTGGCCGTAGTACTTTATCTTATATACCTGATCCATATGTTTAAGTGCCTCCTTTATTGGAATTTATTCCCAAGCTATCAGAGTACATGAAACAAGATCTACAGAACCGTGAGTCAATCTAAGATATATTGGGCTTTTTTAATGCATATCTAATAAAGGTTACTATTTTAAGGGAATATTTTGTTTATTCTGTGAGACAGCCACTGTCATATCCAAGTTTTAAAACACTAGTTTTATCCATGAATTTATCTTGCAGTAGTCTGGCTCTATGCTGTATTTATATTTATAGGTTGCTGGTTGATGACATAAGTCAGACCTAGACTGTGGTGAATCAGACAATACAGAGGTCTGTAAAGCACAGGGTGACAGTAAGGACAACTTCAACTTCCGCTATCAGTTCTTCTTTATGGATCTACTTTTTGTATATTTGTACATTTAGGGAGACATGTATGAAGGAAGGTGCTTCGAAGTGAATTGTTGAGTCTCGTTTTCAGCAGGGCTGTGGAGTCGGAGGCTATTTTGCAGGAGTCATAAGATGGACCGACTCCGACTCCCAAAATATATAATAAGTTGGTCCAGTTAGTTCGATGCAGTGCAAAGAGCAAGGGGAATTGGGTCCGGCCAGTGCTACTGCTCCCACATCTTCAGCCTCATCAAATGAGGAGTGTAATTGATGACATGGAGCAGGCAAAGCGCTGTCCCAGGGGAAAAGATTCCGCTCCCAGGGCAAACAGATTTCAGCAAAATTTTTCACCTGTTTTCAAAGAAGTAGAAGAGTTTAACCATTCATCAAAACTCTGTGGCTGAGGCAATTCCTTTATACCCTGACGTTGTTAGAGATGTTGCCCATGTGGTCACAGCTTGCCTCCAACCCAAGTTAGTGTAGAGAGGCTGTTCTCTAGCCTGGAAATAATGAGATCAGATGTGAGGTCATGTATGCAGGATCTGATGGAGGCAATAGTATTTCTCAGAACAAATTCAGAGACTTCACAAATGTTCCTGCAGTGTTTTGCATATTTACAAATGCTTTTGTGTCGTAAAGTCATGTCCAATAAATATATTTTACACTGAGAAGCAAAATGGTAACAATGGTTTGGACTTGTGACTTTCAGGCTCCATATCTGACCATCCACTACAGCTTTGTACATGAGGCTACTGTAATTTTATATAGAGTCATCTTACCTATCTTATACATAAATGTGACTTGCAAGTATTTAGCATCTGCTTAGTTCTGCAGATTCTTTCCTGTAACTGCATTGTTACAGTTTTCCTCCAAAAAATCAAAGTGTTAATTTGTATTTGTATTATTTTGTTAGTATTTGGTGAATCCACATTTGGTTTTCAATACTGCCTGAATCCTTCTGGGCTCTGAATCAGATTTAAGCATATCTTGACCAAAATCTGATCCCAGGTCTCTTCTACACATTCCCAATGTTGGTGCAGACTGGACTTGGATACAAATACAGCATTTTCTTCAACTCTACCCACAAGTGTTCAAAAGATTAAAACATTGTTACCCTTTTGCTTGTCAGTGTCTGTTCTACCTACATAGTTTGATTATTGTATGGTGCTAGACAGCCTGATGTTACCATTTTACTACAGTAAAGTTATCACTTAAACATGCGCCATGTATGAGGGATTCAGGAGTCAGACGTTTGGGAAATTGAGGAGTCGAGGCTTCGGCTTGCCGACTCCACAGCCCTGGTTTTCAGTGTATAATGCGCCTGAATGTATGAAAGTGTTTTTTGTGTGATTAGAAATCGAGACTAAAGTTTGACACCCTTCGCCTGTGTGTTTGGCGCATTACGAAACTTAGGCGCATTAATAATTCACCTAACATGTATAAAGGCTATAGATAGGCTGGAAATAAAAGAAAGGTCCTTAGAATAGCATGTCAGTGAATAGAAACTATGGTACTGATCCTGCTTGGTGGATCACATGTCCCAGCCAGACCTGTGCTGTGCTGGCTCTTGCCGTATGTAGAATAAAGGGTGAGAGCAGCAAAAATAACTTTCATATTTAATGTAGTAAAAATTAAAAATTGTAAAATCTGAACAACAACATTTTGGGTTATTTAATATAAAACTAGTTTTAGATTCTATTAAATTTAAATGCATTTTATAGGAGATATTTTAATATTTTTGGGATATTTTATATTATATATGATATATATGATAACATTTTTATTAAATTTAAATAATTAAATTTTATACAGTCTGAAAATGATAATAAATTACTTTTTATTAATGTACTGGTGTAAGCTGAGACATAAGGGACATTTTTTGCCCTAATGACAAATCTAGCTTCACTTTGACTCCTCAGGCTCAGGCAGACCACATTGAAATAGGTCTGCTTGTCCGAGCATTAATGCGACTAGTTTTGCCGAACCACATTCATATATGTGTCTAATTTTACGAGTGCGGTGCGACACACCTCCAGAACGTCCCCAGAATGCCCCCTCATGTTAGAAAGTGTCAAGTCTTACGAACAATGCGCCTAACACATTCATTACAGAGAACCTGTCACATAGTTTTTGCTCCCCTTGCTGAGGGCAGCATAAGCTAGTAACAGACCTGCTGTTTCCAGCGCGGTGTCCCTTATTCTGTAAGATGCTGTAGTTTTCGTGTATTGGATGCTCAAATCTGCAGTTTTCAGCCAGAAGAGTCATTCGAAGAGTCCTTCAGAGTGTCAGTTTTTTTCAAACACCGCCCATCTGAGGCTAGCCCCGCCCACCTCAACTGACAAATCTATTACTTTGAATAGGTAGAAACATGTGAATAACTGTCAGTGGGCGGAGCTAGCCTTTGGTGGGCGGAGCTAACACCTGCTCATGAATAAGATTTGAGGGATAAATGCTCTAAAACTGCTTCATCTTACAGAATAAGGGACACAGCGCTGGAAACAGCAGGTCTGACACTAGCTTGTGCTGCCCTCAGCAAGGGGGCACAACCTATGTGACAGGTTCCCTTTAAGCGCATAAGACATCGTAGCCGGCTCACTTAGGCGCATTTTACGCCAGAACAGGGTGAAAAATCCGATCATACATGGCTCCCTTAATGTCATATTGAACATTCTGGACGAGTGCTTCTTCCTCCCTAGACGGAAAGGAATTATAGTCAGTTTTTGACGTGAATTTGGATTTTAAAACCATCAAAAATCGTTTGAAAAATCATCTCCGTAGACCTCAAAACAAAATCTGAATTGTAGTCTACACAACTCCGATTTTCTGTGGTTGGATTGTAAAACCGCTGCTTTTTAAAAAAAATTTGATACATGTTTAATAATCCGCAATATTTCACTATTGAAGTCAATGGGAGTGCTTAAAAAAACGACCAGAAAGCTTTGTGTGCGATTTTTGCTGCGGATCCGAGTCCAAAACCCAATCGTGCTCTTTGATGCAAGAACCGAATCTGAAAACTGTGGTAAACACTGCGGCAAAAAACAAAAACCGAGTTAAAAATCCTCCGATTTTTGTGTAAACTACTGTTTAAATACTCGTCGAACTATTCCTGGATTCAGAATCCGACAAGCATTTTGTCCTTTGTCATGTTGCCTTAGGGGCCGTTCACACGGCTTATTTCGCTGCGGATTGGCACCGTACTGCGTGCCGGATTTGCGCTGCAGTACGTCGCCCAATACTTGCAAGTAATTACGGTAATCCACCGTTCTATATAGAACGTGGATTCGTCACTCTAAGTCGGCGAATCCCCGGGCAGGGAAAGATAGTCACCTGCAATATCTGCGGATATGCACCGTGGATAATCAAAGATTATTGGTCTGGCGGTGCCGCTGGCACCCGCAATCCCACCCTTATTTCAAGCCGGAATAAATTGAGCGGAGCAAACGACTCCAATTTCCGGCTTGAATAAGCCGTGTGGAACGGGCTTGGAATTATTGTTATTTTTTTCCAGTTTTTATGAATGATTTCAGTATTTTTCACATTTTGCACTTCTCAGTCCTTCTGTCCGCTCTGGATTTGGTTGTCTGTCTATACGTTTTCTGACCTGCACTTACATACTGTAGCATACCAAGATGTTATTAGGTAATTCAGGTCCATCTACATCTTGTATGACTATTTTTTTTTATATTTGACTGTACTGACGTATTCTGATGTGTGAATGTGCACAGTCCTATTTTTATCATGGATACAGGAAATGCCATAGATGGACTGGGTGCAGATCTGCAGTCTTATGTCACCAATGTTACTTTATAAGGAATTTTGACGATATTGTCATCAGTGCATTGCTGGAACAACACTGAAATCCATGTTAATCCTTGTGGAATAAAATATGAGTGTGATGCATAAAATATGAACTTGCCATTGTTTTAGCAGTGTTTTATCAATGACTCGTGTAGGTAAAGGGGAACAAGTCTAGGCTAGTTAATGTCATTTTATTTTAGAGAGGATTGGAAACTAAAATATACAATGATCACTTCCCAGACTAACTGGTGATTGGAGATTTTGCCATTCACTTCCCTTCTTCATGTATTACTGAATCACCATCCTTATCATGTTATTTCCAGCTGCTTTAAAACTGTTTATCAGCATAGACTGTCCATCAGACCTTAAAGGGGTTGTTTCACTACAGTGATTGCTTTTTATGTTAAAGATCTTGCAAAAACAAGTCACTTTGCAATATGTGTCCATTAACAGTGTCCAGGGCCGTTCCTAGGCTAAATTGCACTCAGGGCGAGGTGAAGAAATTTCGCCCCATCCCCCCCATAACATAATGCGACATATTGCATCACCATCAACCAAATCTAAAATATACAACAAGCTTTACCACAATGTGCTATGTATAAAACTACTAAATAATAGTCATACAGTTACCAAATAGCACCGCTACACCCTAAGACCACATATCACCAGCACGTAGTGACCGAATACTGCGACACCGTGACCACGTAGTGACCGAACAATACTGTCACACCATGACCACATAGTGACCAAATAATACTGTGCACACCATGACCACATAGTGACCGAATAATACTGTCACACCATGACCACATATCACCAGCACATAGTGACCGAATAATACAAACTGACCATTACTGAGTATAAACCATTATACTACAACCAATATTACCGGCATACAGTGACCATACAGTGTTGGATACTAGCTGTACACAGGATCTGCAGACATATAAGTATAGTTACATACAGGCACTTACAGGAGACGTCTCTGAAAATTTGTTCTCTTTCTCTTCTTCTTCTCCATCTGTCCCAGACGCCATGACATCTTTTCCCGGCCTCGACTCTTCACTGTAGAATATACAAAACAAACATCTTAGACGCCTCACTTTATCAGCACTAGATGCCCCTGTAGCCAGTAGATGCCCCCCTGTAGTGTAGCCAGTAGATGCCCCCCTTGTAGCCAGTAGATGCCCCCCCTATAGCCAGTAGATGCCCCCCTTGTAGCCAGTAGATGCCCCCCTGTAGTGTAGCCAGTAGATGCTCCCCTTGTAGCCAGTAGATGCTCCCCCTATAGCCAGTAGATGCCTCTGTAGCCAGTAGATGCCCCCCTTGTAGCCATTAGATGCCCCCCTGTAGCCATTAGATGCCCCCTGTAGCCATTAGATGCCTCCTGTAGCCATTAGATGTCCCCCTGTAGCCAGTAGATGCCCCCTGTAGCCATTAGATGCCCCCTGTTGCCATTAGATGCCCCCTGTTGCCAGTACATGCCCCCTGTAGCCATTAGATGCCCCCCTGTAGCCAGTACATGCCCCCCTTGTAGCCAGTGAATGCCCCCCTGTAGCTAATTATGAAATTAAAAAAATTACTTACCAGACCACGGTCCCCGCGTCCACCTCCGGGAGCTGCAGGGCAGTGTAAGCGTCGTGACGTCACCATGCCGCTTACGCTGTCACAGAGCTCCCAGAGATCGTCGCAGGGGGCGCGGTGAAAGCTGTGTGCCCTCTGTGACGCTGATACAGGGGAGGAGTCAGGATGGGAACGATCCATCCTGCCTCCTTCCTGTACCGGCAGCTGCACAGCGAGTGCGTGCAGCGATGGCTCTGCGCGGCTGTTTAAATGGCGAGCCAGGGGCCATCCCGACCTGGGGGAGCTGAGCCGGGCGTGCGCCCCCTCGGGTGAGCGGAGCCCACCCTTAGGAACGACCCTGACGGTGTCCTACCTATTCCTAGATATCCGTTCTTGTAAGGGCTTCATTAGCTCCTCAGATCGCTATAGCTACAGACCTGTTTGATCTATCCTGATAGGCTGCCAGCACTGGTTGCTATAGCTACAGACCTGGCTTCTACTGCAGCCTAGTAGAAGCCAGTAAACACACCCCTGAATTCAAAGTGAAACCAAGAAAACAGGACTGAAGTCAGATGAATCAATGTAGAGAGACAACCGCTTTAAAGGGATTGTCTGCTTTATATTTTTTATTGAACTTGTTTCTAGAATAGAAAATCATACAGTTTCTAATATACATGTATTTCATATTCTGCTGTTATACCCTTCTTATTCCAGTGCAATAGTCCCTGTTTATACAGTGGTATATTGAATGATGTAAATCATAGATCAGTCCTGTGCTTGGGGACGTTCATATGGCAAATAGAATTTCCTCGTTGGGATTCTGTGGATTCTGTGGATTGCATGTGGATTTAGGGTCATTTTTCTGATTTGTTTTACTTGAGCTTCACAGTCAGAAACGAGTCCCATTCATTCCTATGTGGTTTAGGATGCGGATCTGCAAATGTTTTGGGCGTGTATTACACAAGGTTTTTAGCCGTCCCCTTTGACTCAAATAGTAAATTTCCACACGGAATACGACCAAAGAATGGACATGTTAAAAGTTTTTCTACCGTGCCTTGGTTTTGAAAACCGACTGCTGAAAATTCGCTGTGTATATACTTCAATGCGTATTTTCTATTGAGGTCAATGGGAATCGTTTTTAGATGAATATTTCAAGTCAGAATCCATGTGGATTATTGCTTGAAATACTCGCTGTGTGGACAGAGCCTTATGTAAATATTGGGTTCCTGTACAGACTAAACATGGTGTCAGTCATGTGACTGAAGTGGAAAAATGAAAATCCTATCCACTGTTAAAAGTCTTAAACTTCAATGAAAGATCCTAAAAAATCTAAACTGACGCATTTCGAGTAAGACATTCTTATACTTTGGATTTTAAGTATTTTTCACTAAATTTTAAACGGCCACTACCCTCTGACGTGTTACCTGTCAGAGGATGGTGGCTGTTTGCATTTCAAGGATTTTGCCCTAAAGTCTAAGGCTTTTAACAACAACTGTAAGAGCAAATAAGGGTGTCTTGCTTAAAATGCATCAGAGGATGGTGGCCGTTTGGATTTTAAGGAATTTTCACTAGAGGTTTTTAATAGTAACGATCGGTGCTGGAGGACTTTTATCTTTTCCACTTCAGCCTTATATTAACTTGTTGTCTGGTGGGGCCTCTGTGCACCAGCTACTACTTAATAGGCCATAATTGCCTTAGTTAAGTAAAATCTTCGGGTGAAATCCGAGGTGAACCTTGGATTTCTGTCAAGGAAACGATGAGGACGAAAACTTTCTTTATTCTCAATGGACAGCAGTATGTTAAAAATAATAATAAAAACAAAAATTACCTGGACAACCCCTTTAATAAGAGAAATAATACCAAATACTTAGGGGCCGTTTACATGGCACAAAGCAAATAAGCCGACCGGTATTTTGGGGTCGTACACAGCTGCAGGGGGACAGCTTTTCTCTACGGTTTGCAGAGAAAAGCCCTCCCCCTTCACATTGACATGTTCATGTTCCGCCTGGAAACTGGACGGAAGAATGAACATGCTCTATGTTTTTTGGACCGCCGGCGGTCCAAAAAAATCGTCCAGCAGAAAATCCGTGCAGTGGGGACTGCTGCATTGATTTTCCATAGAAGTCCGTGTGAAAGGTTGACAACCGGTTTACAGACGGCTTTCAACACCGAAAAATGTCTGTAAAACCGGATGAAAACCTGGACCGTGGGAACATGCCCTTATAAGCATTAGATCAAGAATGAGTCATCTTAAATCCCTCCTGGGCACAACACGGCAGTGTTTGGTTGACCTTGTGACATTTCTTTTACTTTAAAGGGGTACAGGTGTAGGTACACCTGCAAAAAAAGGTGCCAAAATACGCGTCAAAAAATGCACCAAAAACGCTCCGTGTGAAAGCACCCTAAAAGTGGGTTCACATGCTGCAATAAAAAAACTTAATCAATTAAAATCTGCATGCATTTTGTAATTAACCCCAATTTTGCCTGTGTTCAAAATTAGAATTAATTACAAAACTACTTGCAGAAAAAAAAACGCAACAAAAGATACATTTTAGATCAGATTGTGTTCTGACACAGCAAATTTTATGTTTTATTGTGAAACACTTCATAAAGCTGTTGCTTCCGGTTCTCATATATCTTACCTGCAGCAATAATGATAGGAATGAATCTTTGAGGAAAGGCCCTACAGGGAAGTTATGTGAACTTTGGAGCCATAATGCAGGTGAGAGCCAGCGCTGTACTGGCAGCACACTTGTTCCCACTCAATGTTTTCCTAATTGAATTTTCCATTCTCATCTAATTTGTGCATCTGGCTGTACAGTTTATAAACCTCTATAAAATCTGGCTGGTCTATATCCTCGTGGGGATCGAATAATTAGGTATGATCTTTAGCTTTGGAGCAGTACATCATAGGGGTATTTATTACTTTTTTAAAACGTAGGGGGTGACATTGTTCATTTTCTTCCAGAGAGAGCGTCTGGCATATGTTTTTATAGCTATGTCTTATGATTTATAGAACTGTTGGCATTTATGTGCACACCTAATATTTTTATATTGTTTGTGCCAACTGAAGAGTGATCATAAAGGCTGCCAGACATGCCTAGTAATGGATGTATGCTATGCGTTTTTAGGGGACGCCCCACTCAGGACCCCTTCTATTAGCCAGAAAATGGAGCCACTCTGATGAACTCAACAGGGGTATACGTTTACGTGGTCGCCCATGTGGTTCAGTGTAACACTCTTTTACATTATTTTGTAGTGTTTTTTTAATAAGATGGTAAAGAGATTTTTGCACTGTCACTAACAGAGCCTTAGAGAATTTGACTAACCAGTAACTTGGTGTTACATCATGAGGAAAGTCCTCTTTCTTAGTGGCTTTAAAGGGGATTGTCTTCTCTGACATTTAGAAAGCAGCTGTCCCCAGGAAAAGCCATGACCATTCACTGTCTATAGGACTGCTGAAGATCTTTGACCGCTGTACTTGGGTATCTTTAGCAGTCCCATAGACAGTGAATGGAATGGCAGTGTATGTAGCATTATGTTATATGCTGTATGGCCTTTAGGGGTTTCACTACTTATATATGTGTAGTACAAGGATATAGCAACTTGTTGGTTTTGTGGTGAGGGACCTAATCAGACACATTTGTAATGGCAGCGAACACATAGTTACATAGTTTGTAAGGCTGAAAAAAAGACAGATGTCCATCCAGTTCCGCCTATTTTGCTAAAGTGTTGATCCAGACGAAGGCAAAAACACCAGTGAGGTAGAAGCCAATTGTCCTCATTTTAGGGAAAAAATTTCTTCCAGTCTCCAATCTGGCAATCAGAATAAATCCCTGGATCAGCGACCAGTCTCCAGAATCCTAGTCACTATAACTTGTTATATTGTTACGCTCTAGAAATGCATCCAGACCCTTTTTAACTCTGTTATTGAACTCACCATGACAAGTTCCTCTGGCAGAGAGTTCCACAGTCTCACTGCTCTTACAGTAAAGAATCCCTTTCTATGTTTATGTAGAAACTTTCTTTCCTCAAGACGTAAAGGATGCCCCCTTGTTCTGGATACAGTCCTGGGTATAAATAAATCTTGAGAGAGATCTCTATATTGGCCTTTAATATATTTAAACATATTTATTATGTCCACCCTAAGCCTATTTGCCTTGGCAGCTGCTGCCTGACACTGGCTGCTACAGTTTAGTTTACTGTCCACCAGGATTCCCAAGTCCTTCTCCATGTCACTTTTTCCCAGCATTTTTCATTTAACATGTAATCATGGAATGGATTTTCCTCCCCATGTGCATAACCTTGCATTTATCTGTGTTAAACCTCATCTGACATTTCTCTGCCCAGGCCTCCAACTTATCCAGATCCCTTTGTAATACATTATCGTCTATTGTGTTTATTACTTTGGAGATGATACTAAGCTCTGTAAAGACTGATATTCTTCTGTGCAATCCAAGTATAAGATCATTAATGAATATATTAAAGAGAATAGGGCCCAATACTGAACCCTGTGGTGCCCCACTAGTAACAGGGATCCAGTCTGAGTATGTACTGTTAATCACTACCCTTTGTTTTCTATCACTGAGCCAGTTGCTTTCCCACTTGCACACATTTTTCCCCAGTCCAAGTATTCTCATTTTACTTACCAACCTTTTATGTGGAACAGTATCAAATGCTTTAGAGAAATCTAAATATATGACATACAGTGTCTCACCCCAATTTAGTCTGGAACTAACTTCCTCATAGAAACTGATGAGATTAGTGTGACAGGACCGATCCTTCATAATCCCATGCTGGAACGGCGTTACACATTTATTTTCAGTGAGATACTCCTCATGTAATAAAATGCCCGAAGACATCCTCAGAGTGTGATCCATCATAAGCAACAACTGAAAGAACAGTGCACATGTCACCGCCACTACATTCAGATGGGGCATGTTCTTGTGATCAAGGGGATCCCAGCAGTCTGACCCCCACTAGTCAGACATCTATGACTTGTTCTGCGGGTGGGAAATAAACATTGTTTATGGACCAGCTACTTTAAAAATAGTTAATTGGGTTATCTACTTCTATTTTTTTTTTTTAGTATTCGCGTACTTGTGCCCATTTAAAATAAAAAACCCTAATACTCACCACTCCTTTCACCTCGGATCCAGTGCTGCTCATTTTCCCTGCTCTTCTGTTTACTTCTTTCTTCTTCTCTGATCGGATGCATCAATCATGTGCCACTGCCCGTCTTCACCATTTGGACAGCTTACTTTTGAATGGCGACGTCAGGCAGTGATGTCCCCATTTGGAAAAAGTAAGAAGTAAACAGAAGACTGAGGAAAATAAGGATGGTGCAGCACTGAATCCAAAAAGAGGAAAGAGGTGAGTTTAATTATTTTTATAATTTTAAATCGGTAGTAGTAAACTGATATTACAAAAAAAATGTAGTAGAAAACCCCTTTAGGCTAGGTCTGCACAGCATAGGACAAAAAACATTGAAAATCAAAACTTAAAAACTGCTTTGAACCTAAGTATTTTTTTTGTCCAAAGCAGCTGGGTTTTCGACAAGTTTTTTGGGTGATTTTTGTTTTCTTGTTGAGGTGTTTGGTCTGTTTTTTTGGGCAGTTTTTAATGTTTGCAAAATGCATATACCTTGTATAAACAGCTGGGCAGTTTTTCAGCAGAACCGTCCAAAACCCACGCCATAAACCGCCCAAAACCGTTCGCCGCTTTACATAGACTTCAGTAGTACATTTTCCTCTGGACCCATTCGGATTTTACAACTTGTTCCTAAAACCGCCGGAGCCCAAAAACAAGCAGAAAAAAAAATGACCTGTGTAGACTATAGGTCATTTTTTGTATTAAAGTCTAAGTGGAATGTTTTACATCAGATTTTCAGCAGTTTCAAAATACTAAAACCGCCAAGGTATATACAGTTTAGCTTATGGTAATAAAATAAGGCCAGGAATAATCAAGAGAAAAAGAAAGGGAAAAAATTGGAACAAAACGCCCATCTCATTTTTAGTGTTTGCTTTATGAGATCCTGCTAGCAAACAAGTTGTCATTTAAGCTTCAGACTTTTCCCCTTCCTATTCACAGTTATCACGTTTTGACACAGATGTTGCATCAGCCAAGTATTCATGTCAACTCACCAGATTTTACTGAAATTCCCTTCATACTTTGATGAAGGAAATTCATAAAGCATCAACCCATCACATGCACTATTGTTAGGTCCAAAATGTTATGCGTGTTTCATTGCCTAGTCTGTTGTGACTTCTCACACCATTAAAGTTTCCAAAAAAGAGATTACTTGGAAAAGCTTATCCTGGTTTAAAATCTAAGCTATTTATGAAATTTTTATGGTCTGTCCCATGAAAACAAAAAGTTGTAAAATAGAAGCTGATCTGGTCGCAGCGGGGAAATGTAGTATTATTATTGCAGGGCAATTACATTGTCAGTGCTCCCAGCAGTGGACAAGGGTCAGAATAGGCACTCTGACCAGTCTATGGCTGTGCAGCAAGCTGAGATGTACTGCGTGTTATGACACCTTTCCCTTAGGACACCGTAAGTTCACACTTTGGGTTTTTTGTTTTGGAAAAATCTGTTGTGAAATAACTAATTTTTGCAGAGACAGTTTTTGCATTGGATTTGGAATTCAATGGGATCCGAAGAGGATCTGCTTCAAAGAATGGATGTTTAATAAGTCCCATAAGACTTATTTATTATTAATGGGACTTATTTATCATTAAAGGACTTATCCATCATTAATGAGACTTATCCATTATTAGTTAGGGTTTAGTAGGTATCTCTTTAGGATTTAGTATAGTATCAGTGTAGCTTAGTTTAGATAGGGTGAGGTTCGAGACAGGGCCGTCCTAATGGACGAGTCTCCGGTAACTTCACTAGGGTCAGTGTAGGGACTCTATAGTTTGTTTGTTTACCCCTCTTTCCCATTGGGTATTGTAGTCTGACAGTATATGTATATGTGATATTTTTAAGCTATTATCAATAAAAGGTATGTTTTAATTGTTTACACCCTATATAATTTGTGCTTACATGATTTGGAGCAGATTTCTGAGTAAAAAGCAGAGTAAATTCTGACCGGACTCCTTAAGTGACAGTAGGAGTCCTGCTTACCCTGCCCACATACAGTGATTGACAACTTTCCCTGTATCAGTGTGTGTGTGTGCAGAGCAAGCTGTCAATCACTGTGTGTGGGCAGGGTAAGCAGAACTTTCAGTTTCACAAACTTTCTCTGCTTTTTGCCCAGAGGTTCAGCATCAAATCATATAATCCTATATATCACAGAGCTCAGCTTCTCTCTCTATCATATAAACCTATATATCACAGAGCTCAGCTTCTCTCCTCTATCATATAACCCTATATATCACAGAGCTCAGCTTCTGTCTTCTATCATATAACCCTTTATATCACACAGCTCAGCTTCTCTCTCTATCATATAACCCTATATATCACACAGCTCAGCTTCTCTCCTCTATCATATAGCCCTATATATCACAGAGCTCAGCTTCTCTCCTCTATCATATAACTATATCACAGAGCTCAGCTTCTCTCCCTCTAACATATAACCCTATACACTCACCGGCCACTTTATTAGGTACACCTGTCCAACTGCTCGTTAACACTTAATTTCTAATCAGCCAATCACATGGCGGCAACTCAGTGCATTTAGGCATGTAGACATGGTCAAGACAATCTCCTGCAGCTCAAACCGAGCATCAGTATGGGGAAGAAAGGTGATTTGAGTGCCTTTGAACGTGGCATGGTTGTTGGTGCCAGAAGGGCTGGTCTGAGTATTTCAGAAACTGCTGATCTCCTGGGATTTTCACGCACAAACCATCTCTAGGGTTTACAGAGAATGGTCCCGAAAAGAAAAAACATCCAGTGAGCGGCAGTCCTGTGGGCTGAAATTCCTTGTTGATGCCAGAGGTCAAAGGAGAATGGGCAGACTAGTTCGAGCTGATAGAATGGCAACAGTGACTCAATTAGCCTCCCGTTACAACAAGGTAGGCAGAAGAGCTTCTCTGAACGCACAGTACGGCGAACTTTGAGGCAGATGGGCTACAGCAGCAGAAGACCACACCGGGTGCCACTCCTTTCAGCTAAGAACAGGAAACTGAGGCTCCAATTTGCCCAAGCTCATCGAAATTGGACAGTAGAATATTGGAAAAACGTTGCCTGGTCTGATGAGTCTCGATTTCTGCTGCGACATTCGGATGGTAGGGTCAGAATTTGGCGTCAACAACATGAAAGCATGGATCCATCCTGCCTTGTATCAACGGTTCAGGCTGGTGGTGGTGGTGCATGTGTGGGAAATATTTTCTTGGCACTCTTTGGGCCCCTTGGTACCAATGAGCATCGTTGCAACACCTTGTTGAATCTATGCTACGAAGAATTGAGGCAGTTCTGAAGGCAAAAGGGGGTCCAACCCGTTACTAGCATGGTGTACCTAATAAAGTGGCCGGTGAGTGTATATCACAGAGCTCAGCACCTCTCCTCTATCATATAACCCTATATATCACAGAGCTCAGCTCCTCTCCTCTATCATATAACCCTATATATCTCAGAGCTCAGCTCCTCTATCATATAACCTTATATATCACAGAGCTCAGCTTCTCTCCCTCTATCATTTAACCTGCATATCACAGAGCTCAGCTTCTCTCCCTCTATCATATCACCCTATATATCACAGAGCTCAGCTTCTCTCCTCTATCATATAACCCTGTATATCACAGAGCTCAGCTCCTCTCCCTCTATCATATAACCCTATATATGACAGAGCTCAGCTCCTCTCCTCTATCATATAACCCTATATATGACAGAGCTCAGCTTCTCTCCCTCTATCATATAACCTTACATATCACAGAGCTCAGCTTCTCTCCCTCTATCATATAACCCTATATATCACAGAGCTCAGCTTCTCTCCCTCTATCATATAACCCTATATATCACAGAGCTCAGCTTCTCTCCATCGAGCATAAAACACTATATATCACATAGATCAGCTTCTCTCCTTCTATCATATAACCCTATATATCACAGAGCTCAGCTTCTTTCCCTCTATCATATAACCCTATATATCACAGAGCTCAGCTTCTCTCCTCTATCATATAACCCTATATATCACAGAGCTCAGCTCCTCTCCTCTATCATATAACCCTATATATCACAGAGCTCAGCGTCTCTCCTCTATCATATAACCCTATATATCACAGAGCTCAGCGTCTCTCCTCTATCATATAACCCTATATATCACAGAGCTCAGCTTCTCTCCTCTATCATATAACCCTATATATCACAGAGCTCAGCTCCTCTCTATCATATAACCCTCTATATCACAGAGCTCAGCTCCTCTCCCTCTGTCATATAACCCTATATATCACAGAGCTCAGCTTCTCTCCTCTGTCATATAACCCTATATATTACAGAGCTCAGGTTCTCTCCTCTATTATATAAGCCTACATATCACAGAGCTCAGCTTCTCTCCTCTATCATATAACCCTATATATCACAGAGCTCAGCTCCTCTCCTCTATCATATAACCCTATTTATCACAGAGCTCAGCTCTTCTCCTCTATCATATAACCCTATATATCACAGAGCTCAGCTTCTCTCCTCTATCATATAACCCTATATATCACAGAGCTCAGCTTCTCTCCTCTGTCATATAACCCTATTTATCACAGAGCTCAGCGTCTCTCCTCTATCATATAATCTATATATCACAGAGCTCAGCTCCTCTCCTCTATCATATAATCCTATATATCACAGAGCTCAGCTTCTCTCCTCTATCATATAATCCTATATATCACAGAGCTCAGCTTCTCTATCATATAGCCCTATATATCACAGAGCTCAGCTTCTCTCCTCTGTCATATAACCCATATATCACAGAGTTCAGCTTCTCTCCTCTATCATATAACCCTATATATCACAGAGCTCAGCTTCTCTCCTTCTATCATATAACCCTATATATCACAGAGCTCAGCTTCTCTCCTTCTATCATATAACCCTATATATCAGAGCTCTGCTTCTCTCCTTCTCTCATATCCTGCTGTCAGATAAGGCAGCATAAGTCACCTCACAGGTTCTCTATAAATTCCTCCTCAGATTCTGCTTCGACATGTGTGATCTGTGGGGTGGAAAAAAAAAAATAAACATGTCCATTCTTTGAAGCGGATGCTCCTCTGATTCGGCTGCAGCAGGTGTGATGCAGTTAAGCCCCATTGAAATGAATCCAAATCAGTGGTGAAAACTGCCTCTGCAAAGTGTAGAAAATCCGTTTTGTACTTCACATTGTGAACTGCAGTGGGTTTTGCCCATTCAGATGAATGGAAGTTGGATTTTAATGTGAAATCTGACACGGATTCCATGTTGAATTCCACATTAAAATCCATTTTGTGAACTTAACCTTCATCATCAACTTTTTCAGCAGTTTGTGCTATAGTACCTCTTCTTTAGGATCAAAGCAGACATGATAGTCTATGCTTCTCATATGTATCAGTAAGCCTTGGAGACCTGTCAGGAAGAGCACGCGCACACTCGAGGGTCGACGGCCTGACTTGGGGTGTATCGTGACGTATCGCTCCCCCTAGGGGCACACAAGGTCAGCTGGATGTGGTTTCACAGTCAACCCATGTCCACACGGGCACTGGAAGACCCAGGGAGGATGAGAGAACAAATGAGAGGTGCAAATACAGATATGGTTACAGACAAAGAGGAAGCAAGAGGTGTCTATTTACCTTAGGTTGGCCTTGTGCTGGCAGACACAGGGGGTAGCCTGCTGGTTCTGGACGCTCCTGTACGCTCGGCGTAACCCCCTTCCAATGGAAATGAAAATGGGCCCACAAGGGCTTCGGCTTAAAACAATACTGGAACATCCCACGTCGCACCCCTTTCACACCTCCTGGGACGGTCTACACTCTCTTACCTCTCGGGCCATGCTGATTTTGACTTCAGATACAAAATGGGTCATATTGTGGCAGAGCATTGGGACAGAACCGAACCAATGATGTCATCAGAACTGGATGGGCCTAAGCTACGACTTGGTATCAAACACAGACCGTCTCCTTCGTTCCTAGTGCCAGCCGTCGGTTTCTCCCTTCCTGGGTGCCTTACAAAAGCAGGAGTGACAGCTATTCGTGTGAGAAGTTTCATATTTAAAAAATATTAAACTGGGGTGTGCCTGTGATGCATGGTTCTCCTATAAATCCTTATGAAATATCGGCACCGCTCAAACAGGTATGACTGTTTGATGCAGGGGTCTGAGAACAGGGTCCTGGGCAAGGTGCTAACGAAATTAATTGAGAATACTTTGATGCTTCTACCACCTGCTGGGAGGGTCTCCAATCTGGCTAGAGAGCAGCCAGGTCTTGCTGTCTTTTGCATAATTGATACTTCCTAGTGACATTTGTTGCACAGTGGGGAGCTTGAGTGTCTTTTGCAATCTGAGTGAGTTTGAAGTTACAAGAGCTGCGGGGGTGGCTTTGTCATTTTCCTCACAGGGTCCATGATGATTTTGATGATTCAGCAGTTTCTTCCTTGGTAGGTACTAACCAATGCATACTATGGACACAAAGCCTGCCATTTTGAAAATGCTCTGACCCTGTTACCTAGCCATCACAATCTGGCCCTGGTCTCAGTTACTCAGATCCCTATATTTGCCCATTTTTCTTTCTTCCAACACATCAACTTCAAGAACGGGACTGTTCACTTGTTGCCTAGTACATCCCATCCTTTGGTTTTCTCACCACACTGTTTCACAGAGCCATAGACTGCTTTAGGCTCACACTTCCCAGTTAGGCTGTGGGTGGTTCTACAGCATCATTTGGCATATTAGCTCTGGTATTCCTAGCTGATCCTCTTACAGGGGCATGGCTAACAGAAGAGTATAACCAGTAGGGCAGAAGGCTGCAGAACCCTAAAGGATTAAAGTTTGTTAGTAACTTAGATAAACGAGCTACTGTTTTTCTGATAACACTCAGCAGGGAGTAAGGTTACCATGGTTGGAAAAGGGCAGCTTCAGCAATGAGAGCAGAAAGAGATGGTCAGTAGCCTAGAGAAGCTTGTGTAAACAAGCAGAAGATAAGAATTGCTTTATCTCTGAAACCGAGCAAAATTAGAACAGCAATGTATTTGTTAATAGACTTTATTTACCCTTCCCTAAATATTTAAAGTGAATAATTGTAGTGAAAAAAACCCTTTAATTACATTCTCTCTACGAGTTTTAATGTTTTGGCTGGTTGGTGTAAATGCTCCTTCTCTCTTGAATTGTACTTGTCTTTAAAATGTAGGCCAACCGATGTGAGCAGTGACAAAGGTTGGCTGAATTACATTATGACTCTTATTTACTGTAATGTGATGGGGTATTTCCTTTTACTGTAATCACTCGCCGATGTCCTTGGCCCTGGTAAGCTTTGTGCTTGTATGTGTGACTTAATCTGCAGGAAAAAGAAACCAGTCCAGTTTGTTTTCGTCTCTACGGTCAAGTACTGTAGTGCGTTGATTAAAACAGCTGGCGTGTTTTGCTCGTGTCAGCAGCTGATCTTTAGCATCTTCAAGGTATTCCTGGGTTGATCAAGTTCATAAACATCTTTGTAGGGATTAGCACTTTGCTATTGTTATTCAGCGGACATAATCCCCGAATCACTTAGACCTGGTTCACATCTGCATAGGAGCTTCCGTTCAGACCCTCCAGTGCAGATTCCATCAGAAACTGTGGAATAAATAGTGCTGCACACAGACCTACAATGGGAACCCGACAGACCACATTGTAGTTGAGAGGGCGATGCAATAGAGGTTTTGAACAGCACCTTCAATGCAGATGTGAACTGGGCCTAACATATACTGACAGTAAAAGGGGTTGTCCAGTTATTTTTTTTTTAGGCATACTGTTGTTATACTGCCCTCTCCTCTCACCATGGATCCTCACTGTTCACCAGTCTTCTATTTTCCTCCGATCTTGATCCAAATAGGACATCACTGCTGCAGCCGCTAATCCTCTGCAGCAGTCACATGCTGACGTCCCCATTCAGAAGAAGGTTCCTAGTACACTGATATTGGCCAGTATGCTAAAAGAAAAAGAAAAAGTTATATATATATATATTTATTTATTTATTTATTTAACCAGACAACCCCTTTTAGTGCTTCTAAAAAAAACAGTTTACTGAAAAGAATGTTATGCAGCATCCACAAGCTCAATGTTGAGTATGTTATGAAGTCTTGAGATTTCTAGTGTTTGGGGAAGACAGACAGAATTTTAGTAGAGGGGGATAGAGATGTGATATATAGTGTTATATGATAGAGGAGAGAATCAAAGCTCCGTGATATATAAGGTTATATGATAGAGAAGAGAAGCTGAGCTCTGTGATATATAGGATTATATGATAGAGAAGAGAAGCTGAGCTCTGTGATATATAGGGTTATATGATAGAGGGAGAGAAGCTGAGCTCTGTGATATATAGGGATATATGATAGAGGAGAGAAGCCGAGCTCTGTGATATATATAGGGTTATATGATAGAGGAGAGAAGCTGAGCTCTGTGATGTATAGGGTTATATGAGAGAGGAGAGAAGCTGAGCTCTGTGATATATAGGGTTATATGATAGAGGAAGAGAAACTGAGCGCTGTGATATACAGGGTTATATGATAGAGGAAGAGGAGCTGAGCGCTGTGATATATAGGGTTATATGATAGAGGGAGAGAAGCTGAGTTCTGTGATATATAGGGTTATATTATAGAGGAGAGAAGCTGAGCTCTGTGATATATAGGGTTATATAATAGAGGAGAGAAGCTGAGCTCTTTGACATAGGGTTATATGATAGAGGAGAGAAGCTGAGCGCTGTGATATAGGGTTATATGATAGAGGAAAGGAGCTGAGCTCTGTGATATATAGGGTTATATGATAGAGGAGAGAATCAAAGCTTCGTGATATATAGGGTTATATGACTTGGAGCAGGATTACTGAGTAAAAAGCAGATAAAAAAAACCAGAAAATGAAAGTACAGTAATTGACAGTTCGCTCTGTACACAAGGATATAGGGAACTCTGTCAATCACTATATCGGGGCGGGGTAAGCAGGACTTCTACTGTTAGTTAAGGAGTCCTATCAGCATTTTTCTGCTTTTTACTCAGAAATCCTGCTCTAAATCTTGTAAACCTAAATATAGCAGAGCTCAGCTTCTCTTTCTCTATAACTTTAATTTGCCTTTAATTTCTGGAGTGGTGCTGCAGAGAAATTAAAGGGAATCTGTCACAAAGTCTATGTTGCCACTGCTGCGGACAACATAAGCTAGTGGCAGACACCCTGTTTCCAGTGGTGTGTACCTTATATTGTAAAATACAGTAGTTTCAGAGTGCAGCCTGCTCTGCCAGAAATTAGTCCAGTTGATTCATGAGCAGGTGTTAGCCCCGCCCACACAACACTTGAGCCCATCAATAAATTGAAGGTGGGTGGGGCTAACACCTGCTTATATATAAACTGGACTCCTCTCTGGCAGAGCAGGCTGCACTCTTCTAGATCTGAGACTTAAAGGGGTTTTGCCACTATCTCATTTCATACTTCCAGCATCCAGCTCTGTGTGCTCAGAAGGGGCGTGTGTGATTTGTTTGAATTGCATATTATGTGACCCAGCAGGATGACCTCACCAGGCCTTTCCTCTCGCTAGTGAAAGAAAGGTCGGTTTATGTATAGACTTGAAGTAGCTACATTGTAGCTCAGAGGTAACATTTTTGCTTTACAGCACAACAGTCCTTAGTTCAAATCCCTGCAGGAACTTAACCTGTGGATTTTTTTTTCATCTTTGTCAATGCACATACCTCATTGAGGTTTCTTTTTTTTATTTGCACTGTTGAATGACAGCACCTGGGGTTTTGACACTCAGTAGCTGTCTGAGAAGAGAAGTGATGTCTGAGCATGTGTGACCAGGACAGATGAGCTCTCAGCCCTGGTCGTATCCGTGGAGACGAGCTGTAAACAATGTATCACTATAGGAGCAGCTAAAATAAAAACAGTGCCGAATTTTTCATAATGATAAATGGGTAAAATGTTTAACATTTAATTTTCAAACCTCCCACGTCAATTTTACTTCATGGCAAAACCTCTTTAAAGGCAATCTCTAACTAATGTATATTTTCTTACTAATGAAAATAAGATACTTTACTTATTAGCTGTTTTAATTTTCTGATTCTATATTTTTTTTAATTCTGTCTTATGATTATGGGGGTGGCCATCTTGCCTAACCTGCTTTAAACAGTATTAAGAAAGATGGTTTACATCAGCTTCATGCACATAGGAGCCTGTGAACAGGAGCAGACCCATTGACTTCTATAGGAGAGTTTTCTAGGCATTGTCTGTGATCTGGAAAGAAGTCAGTGTGCAGGGAGGTGAGAGGGGGAGCTGTGACCATCTCCCACACATTGGTGTCACCTTTCAGTGTAATCCTGTCTGTGCTGATAATAAGAAGACTGCTGAAAAGCTTTCTCTACAGAACAGGAAGTGACTATTATTAGGCCTAGTGGGCAAAGAGAAGACTGCAGGTTTCTTAAAAAATATGTCTAACATAAAAGCATGAGTAAAACTAAAGGTCATTCTTTTTAATTTTTTTATTATTATTTGATTGTCTTTATTAAATGCTGTAAAAACTACAAGGCCTGCATAAGGTCGGTGACAGGTTCTCTTTAAACACTTACGGCGACATCTATGAATTTCCCTCCACCATTTTTTGCCGTATATTGCCGGTTCTATAAATGTACGGCCAAACTTGCAGTAATGTGCGCCTGACAACGCATTTCAATTCGCCAAAATTTGAGTGTTATGCGTCAAAAATGTTTGGCGCATAAGGGTTTGTGCACACAGCGTGTTGAATACTTTTTTACAATACATAAGATGTATTACGTAAAACGTATCCAAATACGTGCCACAAAGTGGTACGTATTTGGATACATTTTTTGGATTGCAAATACATACCCTATTGTTTCTACTGGCTTTAAAATGCGTAAAACGGATCAAGAAGTGACATATCCCTTCTTTGTCTAGATTCATAAAACGCAATACAATAATGTATGTAAAATACGTATCATTTAAACAACGATACATATCTTACATTGAAATGAATAAAAACTGAATGGAACATTGTTAAATATGTACCCAAATATGCATTTCACAAATGCCTTGTGAACATACTCTAACACTTTCATTCATACAGTCGTATTATACAATTATTTTTAATATTTGAACTGGCGTGTCAGCGCCAAGTTACAAAAATGATGTGAATTCATAGATGTCGCCCTTAAAGGGGATTTATTGCTTCATTAGTTTGTGTGTTTCCTTGTACTTTCAGTTTCTCAGTTCCTAAAATCCAGGGGCGTTTCTTCCCCTCCAAGCTGGGTGGTTGTTAACTGAAGGGGGATAACATCCCCCCCCTTCACTGTTCGTGCTCGTCCCGATCATGTTTTGTTTGAGATCCAGTGGTGGGGATAGACTCCTGCTTTTCTCCCCTCTTCTGTCTGAGTCCACATGTCACTGGCCCTTCCTCCCTATCATCTATTTTGAAAAATTTTTTGTTACATACCACACCTCTTTCAGTCTAGACAGTCTTGTTGAACTCAGAGCACGATTCTTCTCCTCACCTGGATGTTTTTTTTACAGTTATATCCATTCTTCATGAACTCATAGAGTGCAGCACAGATCTGTCTCCTTTCTATGTTTACATGCAGCAGCATTAGGTACCGAGGCACATTTCTGCTGTTTTCTGATCGTAGAAGCAGCTGCAGGGTTACTGTGCAGCTGCTGGCTGTGCAGAGTGAAATGTTGCCGGACCCTTATTCTGAGTGAGGGAGAGAGGCAGGAATGCACGCTCCCGTGAATACGACCGGGAGCCAGACAGAATGTAAATTAGTAGAGCCGACAGCCAATGAAATGAAAGGAGGTGGAACCCGACCGGCACTAGGGAAGAGTGTTTACAGAAAACGAAGATAAGGGAGACTGTGAAAACAAGACAGCTTTGCTAATGACATCCAATTGCAAAGTTGCTTTTTTTCACTGTCCCCTTATTCTGAAGACCATTTAATGTAATGATACAATCCCTTTAAAGTCATTTTTACCCACTGTTTACATGTGATTGCTGGGCATCATAGTAGAGGGCACAGTGATTACCTTAATTTTAGGGAACTCTTCTAACAGACTGGGGCTGCAAAGAACGGAGTACCCCTTTACGCTTTTTTTTCCTTTTTTTTTTACACTAAGATTCAATAGCAGACGTGCAGCAGTGTTGATATACTGTTGCATACTCGTAGGGCATATGTTTGTTGGCTCCTGCATGATGGTCTTATGCCCTGGACATGATATAAACAGAGCCTTAACTGATTTGGATGGGGAATAAAGGATGTCGGGGCTGCTTCTCGCATTCATATACAAATAAATGCTGGATAGAATAGCATCAAATAAATCACTGCTGGGAAAAATATAAATACCAGTAACATATACACACATATACAAAGCTAAATGAGTCAAACAAGAGGGATCCTAGAGCTCTTCCTAATATTTAGTGCTGGTTGCAATAGAATGGTTCCTATGTCAACAGCACACAAGTGGCTTAAATGAAAATAATGCAAAGCATTTTGTAATTGCCATCCTATTCCATTGGTTTTGGAAAGAAAAATGAATTTAAGCATCAAGAAACAAGAAAAAAAAAATGCATTTCAAGTGTTTCTGGCATAACAGGGCTGTGTACTGTATTCAGCCTGGATCAGTCCGGGGAAAGTTTCGACATCCAGTTGGCTGATGTGGAACAAGACAGACTGTACATGCTGGTCTTCGGCAAATTTCCATCAAAACTGTACATTCTGCTCTTTCAAATTGTACTCGTAAAAAGGACTGCTATATATTTCTTATTTTGGCAATAACAGAGCAGAAATGGGGCAAGAATATAAATAGTCACCAAAAGGAAGTTATGATTCCAGCTAAGAGCTGAGATTCTTGTCTGGTAAGAAAGAAGTGCAAAAAACAAAAGGATTTTATTATTTGCAAAAAGAATTCTTAAAGGGGTTAAGAATGTTGACGTGGGATCCTCCAAAATGGGTATTTAATCACTTTTCTAAATATATGTGATTACAAAAAGTGAAGCCTGTGAGAGCTACAGCATTGCTCAGCCCCCTTTAGTTTCCAGACAGTTTACATTAGACAGGACCAGGACACTGACAAGAGATGATCTGGCCCTGCTTGCATGTTTGCACTTCTTTTCTGATGACAGGGAACATGAAGGAGCATGCAAGGGACTGTGGAGAAAGATCCTGTATATTTTGTATAGAGAATCCACTTGTTGTAATGTAATTATTTGAGTAAACATTGCAGACAATCTCTGCTCACTGGCTGCTCAGCCCCCACTCCCTCTCTCCACAGCAGCCGTTCATGCTTTGTTTGTCTTTTCTCCTGAGCAGATAAGGGGTAAGGAACTCACTTCTTGGGAAAACCCCTTTAAGTTCTCTCAAAATCAAATTATAAAAAAAAAATAAGTTTGGGTTTCCTGAGCCTTCATCATCTGTGAACACATGTATAGAAAATAGTGCATATAAGAACAATGGACCTTATGTATGAAAACAGTGTAGCTTTAAGACTTTCTTTGTTGCCCATAACAACCAATCAGAGCTCAGCTTTTATTTTTCCAGAGCACTATATGAAATGAGCTGTGATTGGTTTCTATGGGTAACAAAGACAGTCTTACTGCTAGACAGTTTTCATACAAAATGCGCACTGTGTGAACCAAGCTGCCTAGATGTGTTCATGGTGATATCACAAAAATGTAAAATGGTTCGTGCAAAAAAGAAATGAGCACCTATTGATTGTCTAGGGTCAACTTTAAAGGGCTTTTGCCACCAAGTAAAATTGATGTGAGAAGCAAATTAAATAATAAACATTTCTCATTATTATTCTGACCATTTTTGTTTTAGCTGCTCCCTTAGTGATCCATAGTGTACAACTCATCTCTAGTGGATCAGACTAGCGACAAGAGCTCCTCAGTCCTGGCCGCACATGCTCAAACATCACTTCTTCTCTCAAGCAGCTACTGTCAGTCTCTTCCCTGATTAGTAATCACACACACTAACGGCTGAGGGAGTGTTCAACCCCAGGTGCTGTCATTCTACTTCTGTCCTCTACTCTTTATTAATCACAGTTCAAATAAATAAAAAGAAAGAGAAAAAAATCCACGTTTAGTTCTTGAAGGGATTTGAACCTAACGTCTATGCTGAAATCCAAAACGTTAACTGCTCAGCTACATTGCAGCTACTCGCTGCTCTTTACATAAACAGACCTTTTTTTTAACTATAGCGAGTACATTGTGGGGAAAGGCATGGTGATGTCAAGCCTGCTGAGTCACATGATATGCAGTTCAAACAAATCATACAAATCCCCTTTTGAACACACTGAAAGATATGAGCAGTGATGATAGCTCCTCAGTCCTGACTGCACATTGTCAACACCTCTCACCTCAAGTACCTACTGTCAGTCTCTTACCTGCCTAGTAATCAGACACACTCACTGCTGATTGTGTGTTCAACCCCAGGTGCTGTCATTCTACTCCCATCTGCTGCTCTCCTTAGTAATTAGTCAACAGTGCAAATAAATCAAAGGAAAAAAGAAACCTCAATCAGGTATGTGCATTGAGACCAAAAAAATCCATGTTTGGTCACTGGAGGGATTTGAACCTAGGACCCCATGCCAAAAGGCAGAAGTAACTTTTGACATAAACAGACCTTTGTTTGACTAGAGTGAGAACACTGTGGAGAAAGGCATTGTGATGTGAAGCCTGCTGGATCACATGCTACAGTATGTGGTTCAAGCAAATTATACACATCCCCTTTTAAACACACTGAAAGCTGTAGCTGGACAAACCAAACATGAAATGCCTTCATGGCAAAACCCTTTTAAGCCTTCAACTGCTCATTTACGCACATTCACTTTTCATCACATGCAACTTTAAACAGTCCTTCCACTCGCTAGACATAACCTCATCTTATTTTGGCTAGGACTCTGTAAAGCTGGCCATACATATTAAATACTGGTCTTAGCAAATACTCAATGTGTATTGGGTCACCCTAACTCTAGAACGGATGTTTAGGAAATAGGCATGAGACCTTTTGGATTTCCTGAACATTTGGGGAAATGCAGCTAAGGGAGTTGGATCACAAACAATATTTATCTTCTATAACGGATAGATGTTTAATGTATGATCATGACGGTGGTGTTCTGAAATCCCTTTCTGAGTGAAACAGTGTCATGACTATGCACTGCTGCTCCATTCACTGTCCACAAAATTGACTGTAGAGCGCTTAGTTACCTTCAGCCATCCAATGGTCAGGGAACAGGGCAGCAGAGTACAGCCACGACCGCGTCTCTATTTACATTTTGAAATCCCTCATTCTTGTAATCGATGGGACCCCTGTGATCTGACCCCTCTAATCAGATGCTTTTCACCTATACTGTACATAGGAGATAATGAATTTTACAGTTCAACCTCTTTAAGCAGGGTTCACAAGTTGTGTTACTGCATCCATTTCCCAGCTGCATACATATAGAAAACTCATGCATTTAAAAAATGTAACATATGAACCCAACCTAAGGGTGCTTTCACACGGTGTGGTTTTGGTGCGTTTTTGATGCGGTTTTTTTGGATCAAGATACAAAAATGGACCAGCTTACCCCAAATCGCAGTGGCCTCCGCAGGTATCCCGGTCAGAGCAAACCGTAAAGCGTCCCAAGCAGCAGAGAAGAAGTGATACAGCGGTACCAAATATAAAATCCAAACTTCTTTATTCGCAATTCTTAAAAACCAGGTAACCGAAACATAGCACAGCCAAAAAGAACCCTCTGTCAGCGGAGCCGACGCGTTTCAGGTGAACGGATCACCCTTAATCATGGCATACTGAGCGCACCACACAGACTAATATATATACTAAAATAAATGCAGTAATTGACTGCTCACCTGCCTTCGGCCGTCCACACCATCATGTACCCATAATGCCCGTTTCCGTCATGCAGCCCGCGCATCCGGGACGCCAGCACTGGATGCTAACGTACCATGCGGCGACTCCAGGAAGTGACGCGCATGCTACCGGAAGTAACGTAAGGCAGCCTATGACGTAGCATATTGTATTGAGCAGCATCCGGGCGGGACTAGCCGCAACTATGGCAATGAGTGCCCGGCAATAATAAATCACCAGGGGAGGCCGACCAACAATATGTCTATATCCATCACTCGGTAACATTGCACCATCTAGGAACCGACCGTTGGGGGGTGAGCAGAAACCTGCGAAATAGTTATAAACACTAGAAAACAAGAGCTGGAATATATTATTAATACACTGTAACAAGGACCATTCGGTGCCATTACTCAATACAAATAACATTTCAAAACATGCTACATTAATCACAAAAGGCATAATAATACCCTTCTAATATATGGTACAGTGTTACATTGGGCACAGCGAATACTACTAAAGGGGGAAGAAGAAAAGAACACACATGTGATGATCAAAAAGGAAAAAAAAAATAATAATTTGTTTATGTATGATATAAATGATATATGATATAATATGTTTTTTTTGGATGCGTTTTTTGTGCAACAATGTACAGCATTAATTGTTGTGCCTTCCTGCACAAAAATGCATCCAAAAAATGCACCAAAAACCTCACTGTGTGAAAGCACCCTAAGGGCGCTTTCACACAACACAGTTTTGGTGCAGTTTTAACTGCGCTCCAATTAAACTGCCTTTATTATCAGCAAGCTTCTCAGTTGCCTAAATTGTTCAAAAAGGTGTTTCAAGTAAGTAATCAATTACTGTGTTTTGGTGCTTTCTCATGGCACGTTTTTTTGGGGGGGTACGTTCTTGGATGAATTTTCGGATGCATTTTGTGTGCAGAAATGTACAGCATTAAGTGCTGCGCCTTTCTGCACAAAAACGCATCCAAAAACGCACCAAAAATGCAGCTGCATTTTTTATGCGTTTTTCAATGCATTTTTTATGCCTTTTTTGGTGAGTTTTTGATGCATTTTTGGATGCCTTTTTTCTGTAGAAAGGCACAGCAATTAATGCTGTACATTTCTGCACAAAAAATTTATAAAAAAACACTCCATGTGAAAGCACCCTTAGGGAAACTTAGGGAACTGTTTGGAAAGTGAGGAATCAATGAGTGTGTTGTAATCCACAAGACTTCACACACAGTAATTGATTACTTACTTGAAACACCTTTCTGAACAATTTAGACAACGGAAAGAAGCTTGCTGGTAATAAAGGCAGTTTAATTGGAGCGCAGTTAAAACTGCACCAAAACTGCGCTGTGTGAAAGCACCCTTAGGGTATGTGCACATGGCGTGTTCAAAAAACACATCCAAAAACGCTGCGTAAATTGCATTCAAAACGCATTCCTCCTGCAGGTACACTTTAGGCTGCAGCAGAAACGCACCCTATAGTTTTAAATATGGCGTCTGCTGCGTCAAACAGATCAAGAATTGACATGACAATTCTTTGAATGGGTCAGAAAGACGCAAGGACACCCGCAACAGTGATCACTCAACTGAACCCCGATGCCTGTTTTACATTGAGTTTGGGTCCGAAACACGCAACTAAAAACGGATCCAAAATCGGATTCAACACACCGTGTGAACATACCCTTAGGGTGCTTTCACACCGCGCAGTTTTGGTGCAGTTTTAACTGCGCTCCAATTAAACTGCCTTTATTACCAGCAAGCTTCTTTCAGTTGTCTAAATTGTTCAGAAAGGTGTTTCAAGTAAGTCATCAATTACTGTGTGTGAAGTCTTGTGGATTACAATCACACTGATTGATTCCTCACTTTCCAAACAGTTTAGATAAGTGAAAAAAGCTTAATGGTAATAAAGACAGTTTAATTGGAGCGCAGTTAAAACTGCACCAAAGCTGTGCTGTGTAAAAGCACCCTTAAGCTGCTGACAGACATCTATGGCTTAAAGGGGTTTTTCCATGATCTCATTTCATACCTCCTGCATCCAGCTCTTCAGCTCTGTGTGCTCAGAAGGGGCGTGTGTGATTTGTTTGAATTGCAGATCATGTGACCCGGCAGGATGCCATCACCAGGCCTTTCCTCACTCTAGTCAAATAAAGGTCTGTTTATCTATAGTTTGTAAGTAGCTACACTGTAGCTCAGAGGTAACATTTTTGCTTTACAGCACAAGGGTCCTTAGTTCAAATCCCTGCAGGAACTTAACCTGTGGATTTTTTTCCTTTTTATCAATGCGCAGACCTCATTGAGGTTTCTTTTTTTTATTTGCACTGTTTGACTTATTACTAAGGAGTACAGAGGACAGGAGTAGAATGATAGCACCTGAGTTTGAACACTCAGTAGCTGCCTGAGAGGAGAGGTGATGTCTGAGCAAGAGTGAGAAGCTCTCCTCACTGGTTGTATCCCCTGGAGACGAGCTGTAAACAATGGATCACTAAAGGAGCAGCTAAAACACAAATGGTGCAGAATTTTTAATAATGATGAATGGTGAAAATGTTTATTATTTAATTTTCAAACTTCCCACGTCAATTTTACTTTGTGGCAAAATCCCTTTAATGGAAACTGCATTCAGCTGACAACTCTCTAACTTTTCTCAATTTCATGAAAAACATGTACTAAATTCATACATTGACAAAAAGCATAAAAAACTCATGCAGCAAGGACACACATTTTTTTAGTGCAAGTACTGTAGTTTTGTAATTAACTCTTAATTTGGAACATAGGTGATCTTGGGTAGATTTTAAAGATGCATGCTTTTTTTTTTTTAAATGCTTGTGTTTTGATGCAATTGAAAAATGCAACGGAAACGCAATGTGGGAACCCATCTTTAGGCTGAGTTCACGTGGTGTTTTTTATTCATATTTTGCAGTAGTATTTGTAAGCCAAAACCAGTAATAGCACAAACCTATTCATGATAACTTTTCTCTATGTAGGGGCCACTCCTGGTTTTGACTTACAAATACTGCTGCAAAATAAGCGTTAACAACCCCATGTAACTCCAGACTTACAATCGCTCCTGTGGCCTACAGTCATGTAAGAGTCCTTCCAATCTATTCTGAATTTGATTCACCCACTAATTATGTCTTCATTCAACTCCCTACACTCTCAAGTCTACTGGATTATAGGCAGACTGGTTGATAATGCCTTTATCTGTAATAGTGTTCAGATTAGTCATCTGAGATATTGGTTAGAGACTTAAAAGGGTTGTCTCACTATGCTGTTTTAAAGAGCCACAGGCAGCTTCAGGCTCTTCCTTCCTGGTCAGGCTGTGGGCGGGTGTACAGCAGTAATTGACATATCAACTCTGCTATTCCTAGTTGATCCTGTTATAGTGACATGAGTGCAAGAGGTTTGTTAACTGTAGTCCACAAGGCTACAGAGCTTTAAAGGGTTAAAGCTTGTAAGTAAGCAATGTAAACAATGCCTCTCCTCAAGATAAGGAACAGAGCAGGAAGTGACATCGCCATCCTAGCCAATGCTAGAGCCTGTTAGAGCAGAGAGAGCTAGCCGGTAACTAGAGAAGCTTATGTGCAAAAGCAGGAGATAAGAACCACAGTAGCTTGAAGGGGAGCAAAATTAGAACAGCAATGTATTTGGTAATGGTCTTTACCTTTGCCTACATGTTTAAAGCTAATCAATGAAACAAGAATACCCCTTTAATACAATGTAAAAGGATTTATTGTTACATGTGAATCTGGAATTTTGATACAGGGATATATGCTCACAGGGATCGCTCCAGCCTAACAGCAACCATGGTTACAATCCATTCAAATTCAGCAGTTTAGCTTTGCTTGCAGAATGTTGGCAGTAAAGCCTGATTGATCATTTTGTTTTCTTTTTGTTTTCACAGATTGGGTGCACTCGGCCAAAGAGATATCCTTTGGAATGCGGACTTGATATCATCTTGAACATGAGTAAGTTACAATGTCACGTTTTTATTATATAATTTTGCTTCTTAATAATTGGGGCTGGCTGTATGCCTTCATGCATTACAATATTTTGGCATTTTAATTGTAGTGGAACATGGTGAAACTAGATTTAGCAGTATTTACCCTTTAGATTTAGAAGACAATGGTTAAAGAACCATAGTGTTCAGCTTGATCAGTTTGTGGTCGCTTTGAGGTCTGCTCTTTATGACTGTTAGTGGCCTCCGCTGTGCTGGTGCAACAGTCTTACTTTCATTGGAAATAACTTTTTCTGATTTTTGATACTGTTGTTACCTTTTTGCTTTTATGCAATAGAAAAAGTGAAAAAAAAACCTTAAAGGGGTTGTCTCGCTACAATGATTGGGTTTTAATTAAAAGATCTTTAAAAAACAAGCAGCTTTGCAATATATGTTCATTAAAAATGTCCTGATTTTGAGTTATCCCTGTTAGTAGTAGTGCATCAGCTCCTGAAATCCCTATAGCAGCTGACCTGTTGATCTTTATCTCACTGGCTGTCAGTGCTGGTGACTCATCTGTTTCTGAATACAGGTCTGAGCACAGAGCCCCTCCCACACAGAATGCTTCTGTAGGGAAGGGAGGGGGAGGGCTCTGGCTTCTGTGTCTGTGTAGCTGCATTAACCCTGTGTGTGCCTGCTCCCTCCTGCTCTCTACACAGATTGAGGAGAGCAGAGGTGAGGCTGATCTGTAGTCAGTAGATGTGACAGCAGTGAAGTGTGTTACTATAATCATGATGTGTCTGTGGAGCTGTGACTATACTAATAGAACAGATCAGGGGGGCATGTGAACGCTTCATGCTCTGCTGTATTAGTGACACATCCTGAGTATAGTAACACTTCACAGCTGCCCTGTGTCTGTTCTGACAGGATTTGTTTGTTGTTGCTGGAGATGGGTATAGGAACACTTACATCCCCCCTGCTCTGCTATTAGCATACACAGCTTCACAGACCTCTCCACACTCATAGATCAGCCCTCTCCTGTCTCCTGACTCGGTGGAGAGGAGCAGCAAGAGCCTGCAGCAGACCAAGGCAGGCACACACAGGGTTAACTCTGGCAGCAAACCCCCTCGCCTTCCCCTGCCGTATAGAAGTTATGGAGGAGAGCTGTCTGTGTGCGGAGGGGAGGGGGGAAGGGGAGGAGAAGAGGCAGACAAGAAGCACGCCCCTGAATTGAAAAATTCAATGCTGCCAGACACTTTGAAGTAGGCTGAAAGCTTGTAATGAGACAACTCCTTTAACAAGGGGGAGACTGGGAACATATGGTGCGGCTTCGGGAGGCGTATTGGATACTAGTGTTAGATGTTAGAGCCCCGAACGGACTTAATTACCGTAATGATTTGCTGTATATATATTGAATAGGCATTACCTTGTATTGGTATTAGGTATAACTTTGTTTTTAACGTGATTTTTATTTGTATAGTGAAGGGTTAAAATTTTGGAAATAGTGGGAAGTGACGTATCGGAAGGTGGAATGACACACCACACCGACAAACATATAAAAAGATTTACTCTATCAGTATATGTTATGCTGTGATCAAGGGCAAAGTTTGTTGGTGCCTGAAACGCGTTAGCAACTCAAGCTAGCGGCATGTTTTTACCCTCTTTACTTTTTCTACAATAAAGAACGTCTTTTGCACCTAAGCTGGATCATTTAGCAGGAATCGTTTTTTTCCTTACCTTTGCTGACGCGACAGTCTTACTTTCATTGGAAGTAACTTTTTCTGATTTTTGATACTGTTGTTACCTACAGAAATGTTGGGCCTTATCTATAGAGGAAGAAGGGTCAGCAGAGGAGAAAGGAACAGGTGTGCCCATCTCTCTAAACAGCTGTGTTGTAAATTTAGTTGATTGCCATAATGAATTGCACTAGTCTGAAGGGATTGTGTAATAGGTTAAATATGAAGCGACCTCAATAGTAATCAGATGTAATCAAAAACTTGAGAACTTCACTGGTCAACTATTAAAATGGGAGGACTGTGGAGACATAGGTTGTGAGTTGTTTTAGGCTGGGTTCTGATGCTGCATTTTTTGTTGCATTTTATTTTTTCAAATGCATGCATTCTTGATTAACGCAGGTGGTTTTATAACTAAGACTGCTTTCACACAGCGCAGTTTTGGTGCAGTTTTAACTGCGCTCCAACTGCCTTTATTACCAGCAAGCTTTTATCACTTACCTAAACTGTTTGGAAAGTGAGTAATCAGATAGGGTATGTTCACACAATGTACTGTGGCACATACAGTACGCGGCGCAGTATATCGTGTGTTTCAGGAGCTCGCGCTAATACACGCTTACTGCCAGGGCAGCCCGCCAGCCCAATTGACATTCCTTACTCGCGGCACGTATTTGCCGTGAATAATTGTCGTGTCACTTATCTCCCCGTGCGTAGAATCCGATCGTAATGTACGAGCGGGGAGAGGAGGCGTAATCCATAGTGCTCTATGAGAGCTATGGATTACCGTAATTTTGCCGCAATTACACCGTGTGAACATAGCCTTAGTGTGTTTATAACCCACAAGACTTCAAACACAGTAACTGATTACTTACTTGAAACATCTTTCTGAACAACTTAGACAACTGAAAGGAGCTGCTGGTAATAAAGGCAGTTTAATTGGAGCGCAGTTAAAACTGCAACAAAACTGCGCTGTGTGAAGCACCGTAACTCTGATTTGGACAAAAGTGAAATTGGGATCAGTTTTTTAAAAAATGCATGTGTTTTTTAACTGCTTGCATGTTTGTTTGTGTTTCTGTTGTGTTTTTCAACTGCGGCATGAGAACCCATGCTTTCCAAGACGTTTTCCAGGATATAGTTTTGATGGCCAGTACCCGGCCATACGTTTGTGATTGACTGGTTCTGTTGGTGGTACACCTCAGATTGCACACTGGTGCTGCCCCTTTACTGTGGTAGCCAACACCTTACTGTTCTCTTCCCTGTAGCTATGTCTGGTACTTGAACGAGCTAAGCTACTGTACAGAAGTCACCCAAATGTGGACATCTGTCGTTTTGCTTAGTGCAGTAGAAGGTCAAGTAACAACACAGTGGTCCCTCAAGGCTCTATAGCTTCAGGATAAAATATTTTCAACATACAGTGGTCTTTCCTGGGGCTTTGTATCTTGAAATTACATTCGCCACGCAATGTAATGGACACTGTTGATCTGCAGCAGATCTGATTGATGTGAAAAGTCAGTCAATTCTTATAAGGGCATGTCCCCACAGCACAGGTTTTCAGCTGGTTTTTCAGCCGGTTTGCGGTTTTTCAGACTGCCTGAAAAACCGGCCGAAAATGAGCACAATTGTGCTCTATGGAAAACCTGTGCAGCAGCCCCCATTGCACAGGTTTTCCGCCCGGCGGTTTTCCCGCCCCGCGGTCCGGCCGCAAAACATTGTGCTAGCACGATCTTCCGTCCGGCTTCCGGGCAGAATCTGCGCAAGCCAATGTGAAGGGGGAGGGCTTTTCTCCGCTCATCGCAGAGAAAAGCCGCCCCCCCACGGCCATGGCAAATCGACCAGTATTTGTCCTGTGCCGTGAGAACGCGCCCTAAAGGTTTTACTTGTAAAGCATCCATATTAGTGCAGTGCATGCAGTAATTGGCGGTCTAGTATCGCCTTTCTACAATACAGCGCGGTACTACGTGTTCTTTACTGCTCTTTACATGTGCCGGGACGAGTGGCACCGTTTCAGCACCAAATTTTTTTTTTATAGTTTATTGTGTATAAAGAACATGATTCAAAGAAGCTCCTGTCCTTATACTTGGAAGTGATTTCCAGCTTCCAGTAGCTTTTTCTAACTGTTAAAGGGGATTTGCCGAGAGGCAAAGATTCTTACCTTTCAGCTTAGCCCAGGCAGAATGTCAACAAATCAAGCTGAGTCATGAAGCTGCAGGGAAGAGAGGGAGAGGGAGGGAGGAGTGAGGAATCCAAGGGAGCGTCTCAAAACTTAAGTGAACTAATAAACAGTACAACAGTGGATTCAATACAGCAAGACACAGAGCCTCAGATGGCACTGTCAGGAGAAACCTTATCTGCTAAGAAGCTAATGTAATGTAAACAAATCAGAAAGAGACAGAGACGCACACAGACACACACAGCCAGAGCACAGAGCCCTGCATAAGGGGATCCTGTGACATGTTTCACTCAAATATCAAACTATAACTTGTGAATTCTGTATACAAAAGAGAACACCTATTCTACACAGCAGCTTGAAAAGCTTCTTCATGTTCTCTGTCATCAGATAAAGCAGGGATCTAATAACACTACAGCTAGTTATTCTGTATACAAAAGAAAACATATTGCTACCCGGTGCCTTAAAAGACCTTCATTTTGCCTGTCATCAGATAAGAAGTGATTCACAGCAAGCGTGGCCTTTCAGCTCCTGGGTCGTGACTAGGGGAAGCTTTGTGGTAACCAAGGGGGATTGAGAAATGCTGTAGCTCTCAGAGTTTTCACTTTTTTTAATCACATATATTTAGAAAAGTGATTAAATACCCATTTTGGAGGTTCCCACGTCAACATTACATGGTGGCAAAACCTCTTTAAATGTAAGAACAGTGTCAAACTAGGGTGTCTGGGGTCACCAGCAGAGTTAATACTTGGGGCCCACCCTACAGCTACTGTACATGACCGCACATTTCACATGACTCTTGCCTTTTGCTTTCTGCCTCTCACTTTTTCTGACTTTCAGCCCCAGGTCGTTATAATTATATTTATCTAATACAGTATTAATCATTTGTGAGTGAATCTCTCTTATGGAAAATTATTTTGGCTTCTAAAAAGGTTCAAGATATAAGTTGTTGTTTTGAAAGTTTTCACTATTACAGTTCCTAATAATAAATGGTTTCAGCCCTTGAATACATCTTGGTGCCGGTCTGTTCTATTTTTGTTTTTCTTTTGGCTCACAACAAGTATTTTTAGATAATGGTTTACTTTTTAATTTCCTCTCGAGCATTTTGTTGGTATCATGTATAGCTTGTTGTTTACATGACGGAGGAATTCCAGGGTCTGTCTTGCATACTCTCCTTGTGCAGAGATGAGCTGAATTCCTCTGCACAGCTGTTGTTGGACTAAGCACTCCCCACAACACCTTTTCTTTCCAGCCAGTGTTTGTTTAAGTTTCTGTGGAAATGTTAATGGTTAACCCAGCCTGGGCTATAGCAACACGTCTATGGGTGACTCCCTTGTATGTGGGAGGCAATATAGACACTGAAGTGGTTCAGAAGTCAGGGACAAGGCAAATGTATCCGTATTTCACTTAGTTTTGTTCTGTCACTGTAAACGGGTTGATTTTATAATATATCATGTAATATAAAGCTGGATTTACTTGTTACTGTACATGTGGTTATTTATTCTAAAGTCATACCAAATTGTCCTTAATTTAGGGAAACTGTTGCTGTATAGATGCAGTTGACATTAAAAACCTATCCCTGATGCTGGGGATATATGCTTTATGGTAGACCATGCTTTAGGGTGCTCACACAGTGCAGTTTTAAAGGGGTTGTCTCACTAAGAAGATTGCTTTTTATGTTAAAGATCTTGCAAAAACAAGTCACTTTGCAATATGTGTCCATTAACAGTGTCCTACCTATTCCTAGATATTCCCTCTTGTATGGGCTGCATCAGCTTCTCAGGTCGCTATAGCTGCAGACCTGTTTGATCTCTCCTGATAGGCTGCCAGCACTGGTTGCTGTAGCTACAGACCTGACTTCTGCTGCAGCCTAGTGGAAGCCAGTAAACACGCCCCTGAATTCAAAGTGAAGCCAAGAAAACAGGAGGCATGAATCAATGTAGTGAGACAACCCCTTTAACTGTGCTCCAATTAAACTACCTTTCTTACCAGCAAGCTTTATTCACTTATCTAAACTGTTTGGAAACTGAGTAATCAAGACTTCACACACAGTAATTGATTATTTACTTGAAGCACCTTTCCGAACAATTTAGACAACAGATAGAAGCTTCGTGGTAATAAATGCAGTTTAATAGGAGGCAGTTAAAACTGCATCAAAACTGCACTGAGTGAAAGCACCCTCAGGCCTCGTTCACACGACGTATTTGGCCACGGGTTCGGCCGCAGCCAAACTTCGTCCTAACCTCGCCGCAAACTCGCGTCTCCCGTGGGGCGTGGTCGCGGCGCAAGTGGGGCGTGGTTTGGGGCATGGCTTGCGGCGGGGGTTTGCCCACATGCAAATTAGCAGGCAGGGGGAAACTGCGGCGCCAGCCGCGCACCAACCACGGCAACACCGCGCGGCAGCCGCGCTGAGGACTCCCTGTCAAGAAAATCCGCGGTGTGTGAATATTAATGCGATTTCCCACAGGAAACCATGTTAATAAACTGGGTGCGATTTGGACGTGGTTTTGGCCGTGGAAACTGCGTCGGAACCTGTGGCCATAACCGCGTTCAAGTCCGTCGTGTCAACAGTTTCCCGCACAAATAGGTTCCACACAAATAGGATTACATTTTCTCTATTAATCTCTATGAGGCAACAGCGACTATATTGCGGTATTTTATCCGGGTACCTTTTTTTGCAGTGGCCGTGTCACTGGTCTGACTGCGGCTTCTCTTGGCAAAGTCTTCATTACATACACAAACCCACACTCTTTAAATGGCCATAATATAGACAAAAAAGGCTTCGGCATCACTTCGTCAATGCCTTTATTGTCCTTCAACGGTCTTGATTGATAACCAACTAGGGCTGTAGGGTCTCCAATAATAATCTAGCTCTAAGAGTGGTAGCAATATAATAGTGGATAGATGAGGTTATAATTTAGGAGCATGTTCAAGACCTTAAGGTTCATTTACTCGGCAAAGACCAAATACCGGTCAGATTTCCCGACCAATATTTAGTCTTTTTTTGTCACACAGGGGGCGGCTTTTGTCCGTGGTTTGCGGATGAAGCCCTCCCCCTTCGCACCCACATGTTCATGTTCTGCCAGAAAACCAAGTGGCGGTGTACACAACCATCCTGTGGAAAATCCGTGCAGTGAAGACTGCTGCACGGATTTTCTATTAAAGTCTATGGGGGAGTGTTGCATTACGGCAAGGGTTATTGGTCGGTTTATTCAGACGGTTTGCGGTCTTACAAACTGTCTGAAAAACCGACCAATAAATCTTGCCTAAGGGCACGTCCCCACGGTATGGGTTTTTTACCCGGTTTTACAGACAGTTTTTGGTTTTGAAAGATGTCTGTAAACCGGGTGTCAACCATTTACATGGACTTCAGTGGAAAATCCGTGCAGTGGGGACCACTGCACGGATTCTCTGCCGGACAGTATTTTATACCGCTGGCGGTCCAAAAAACATAGAACATGTTTATTCTTTCGTCTGGTTTTTGGGCGGAATATGAACATGTGGGTGCGAAGGAGGAGGGCTTCATCCGCAAACCGCAGACAAATGCCGCCCCCCTGAGTGCCGTGTACACGGCCCCTAAACAGAGCAAATACCGGTTGAGATTTGTGACCGGTATTTGTCCTGTGCCATGTAAATGGCCCCTTACTGTTGTAAAGAAGAACCTGAAAACAGTTTGATGAAAACTGAAGCTTCCAGACTTCGAGCCCTTTTCTCTCTTACATGTAGCAAATATGAGAAAACACATGCTTCCCTTTCTCGTTATTGACTTCTGTAAGTCGCTTATCATAAGATTATTTCATAGGAGGTTTGCAGATCCCCTATTGACACAAGTTTACATGTCCAAAATCATGTGTCATGATTAATTTCTTACAATTTATGCTAGTATCAGTATGGTATTGTATAGTATTAGTATAAATCTGTGTAAAATCCAGATAGAAAAGATATGTGGAGAAAGGTAGCTGACAAATAAAACTGGGTTGCCCTAATTTTTGTGTATTTTTTTATCTTCACAACAGTGAAGTAGTTTTAAAGTGGTTTTCCTGTCTGGTCTATTTCACAGAACCTGCTCCTCCTCCACCTCCCGGATTCAGGCTACCACTTCCTGTGCAGGCTATAGGCGGTTCTACAGCACAGATTGACATATTTTAGAGAAAAATAAGCTTGAAGTAGACTGATTAGAAATAGGAAGAAAATAGCTTATCAATTATAATAGCATATGGTATATAAATAGCACATATACCCGTGGCATTGTGGTCCTAAAGCAAGATTTTCTGAACTATTAGGCCTCATTCATATGACTCATATGACATATGAATTGGATGCATTTCAAGGTAAAACTACTTTGAGATGAAAACCCAAGATTGCATTAAAGGGGCTTTACTACAAAGTAATATTGATGTGGAAATCTTGCAAATGAAAAAATAAATATTTTCACCATACATCATTATTAAAAATTCCAAACCATTTTTGTTTTTGCTCAATAAGTGATCTGTAGTTTACAGCTCATCTTTAGGGTATACGACCAGTGATGAGAGCTTCTCAGTCCTGGCCACCCATGCTCAGACATCATCTCTCCTCTCAGGCAGCTACTGTCAGTCTCTTCCCTGCTTAGTAATTACACACACTGACTGCTGATCGAGTGTTCAACACCAGGTGCCTTCATTTTACTCATGTCCTCTGTACTCCTTAGCAGTTAGTTAAATAGTGCAAATAAATAAAAAAAGAAAAGAAACATAGAAAAAGAAAAGATAAAATCCATGTTTGGTTCTTGCAGGGATTGTAACCTAGGACGCGCAGCTGAAAGGCAGAAGTGCTAACCACACAGCAACATTGTAGCTATTCACTGCTCTTTACATAAACAGACTTTTTTTTTACTACAATGATACTGTGAGCACACAGTGGGGAAACACATGTTGATTTTAAGCCTGCTGGTTTACATGATATGCAGCTCAAACAAATCATACATGCCTCTTTTGAACGCACCGAAAACTGAAGCAGGACAAACCAGGCATGAAATGCATTCATGGTAAAACCCCTTTAAAGAGTGGTCTTCTGTGGGGTTGGGTGATGTACTCAAAGAAGATAACCTACATGCAAAATATGCAGAGGAACTAAGAATCTGTCATAAGAGATATGTTCTGGGTAAGGGGATTGTCTTTTCATTTAAAGGGGTTTTGCCAAGAAGTGACTTCCATACCTCTTAATCTGCTCAGAAGAGACTATAAACAAAAGCACAAAGCCTCACAGGGGAAGAGAGGGGGGACTGAGAACACAGCCAGGGAGCATGTGCAATGTTCATTGAAATAATTACATTACAACCAGTGGATTCTATATACAAAAGACACAGGGCTGATTCACTGCTTTTTCTCCACAGTCCCTTGCCAGCTCTTCATCTTCCCTGTCATCAGATAAGAAGTGCAGACAACGCAAGCGCGGCCAGATCAGCTCCTGTCAGCTGCTGGTCGTGTCTAATGTAAACTTTTAAGTAACTAAGAGCATGTAAGGAATGCTGTAGCTCCCAGAGGCTTCACTTTTTGTAATCACATATATTTAGAAAAGTGATTAAATACCCATTTTGGAGGATCCCACGTCAACATTACATCGTGGCAAAACCCCTTTAAGTTCTCTTTTGAAGAGGCTTCACTAAATTGCTCATTGCGTGCAGTATTATACGAGTATACTTCCCTAGAAGGCATTGTTAGTATATACTAGAGTGCGTACAGTTATAAAAATGGACTTGTAAGGACTGTGGAGGGCCACCATACAGGGTCTTTACATGGCTTGATTTGTGGCATGAGCTCTTAGGCTTTGCTCATATGTCATTGATGTAATGTTTGGGTTCTCTTGGATAAATAAGAATGAATGCCGAAGAGGGGCGTAAGAAGTTTTTTTCTTCACTCTATGGATCTATTTTAACTTTTTCTAACCCTCTTTCCCCTCCACACTTAAAAAAAAACCAGGTAAATTAACAATGAAATCATTATATATTACCCTTGACTTAAATTCCTTGATACATAAGTAATTTGCTGAATATTTAAGAGGAACATAACCACAAACTAAATAAAACTGATCTGCTAAATATAACTCCTATACAAATAATACATTACATCACCAATGCTGAAGCAATACGAAAGTTGTTTCAAGATGTCATTAATTGCTAAAGGTTATTTATGTCAGTATCTTGTGCTTGTGATGAAACCTCTTGGTTGGATTTCAAATCGCTATACCTTTGCAACCATGAACCGCCCATGAATGAAAAAAGGGCAGGGCATTCACCTGGTGCAACCCTGTGACACACCTTTTACAATTCAGTAAAAATGAATCCATCCTTGCAATGCAGCCTGCGTTTCCAGTGTGTTTTGGGATTGATCTTCCAATGCCAAAGAGCTTGTCATCAATCTGACTTCATTTTTGAGAATGACGGAGCACCACCACATTGGCATTCGAGGTTTTATATTTTCTAAGTGACACATCCTCCTAACGTTGGTTAGGTTGCACCAGACCCCAGGGCTTGGGGTTACACTGCTGACCCCCAACATCTCCAGACATTACTCCCAGCAACGTCTTCTTGTGCGGATATATCAATGACTGTGTTTTGTACCACGATTGGTGACTAATCAGGATGGCCTCTAATATACAGCTGAAGAGGGGTAAGGTTTCTTTTTAGCTAAAGGCACCATGTTGGTGTGTAAAGACTTATTATTCTCATGGGAAACGTGCAAGGACTCAGCAGCTCTCTCTAGTGGACATAGCCTTCTTCAAATCATATTTGACCCACTTAGCCTTGAAATGTGAAAAGGATTAAAGGGGTTGTCTCACTACACTGATTCATGTTACTTCAATCCTGTTTTCTTGGTTTCATTTTCAATTCAAGGGCGTGTTTACTTGCTTCCACTAGGCTGCAGTAGAAGCCAGGTCTGTAGCTATAGCAACAAGTGCTGGCAGCCTATCAGGAGAGATCAAACAGGTCTGTAGCTATAGCGACCTGAGGAGCTGATGCAGCCCATACAAGAGGGGATATCTAGGAATAGGTAGGACACTGTTAATGGACATATATTGCAAAGTGACTTGTTTTTGCAAGATCTTTGACATAAAAAGCAATCCTTGTAGTGAGACAACCCCTTTAATGAGCAATCCGGCATGACTTTAATAACACTGATATACAGTGATTTTAGTGCCAAATATGTCTGAACAGTTTTATATTAAGTTTATGGTGCTGATTAAGAATATGACTTCGGTTTTTCCAGATTGGCTCAAGTTTTGTAAATATTTATTAGTTAATTCATTAAATTAACACATTTGAAAAGACTTCAGAATTGCAAGATTATTATTATTGTAGTTACAAATAGTAAGTAAACAGTCTAACATCATACAAAAAAAGAAATTAAAAATATCTAAAAAGTTATGTATGATTTGTTTAATGTATGAAAGAAAAAAAGAAAAGTGGCGCTCACCGGTATCCTGGGTGTTGTAGTCCGCCCGTCCTCAGCAATGGATGTTCTGATTGCGAGTTACGACTAAGGGCTACTAGCGGAGCCTGAAACGCGTCAACTGTTTCATTTTTCTATGTTTTTATAAGCTATTTTATAACTTTTTCAATAAAGAGAGTGTCTTTTTTTCGCTACTACGCCTCTGAGGAATCTTCTGCACGAGTGCCGGGATTAATTACTTCTTACCTCCCACATTATTTGTTTTATATAGTATTAACTAGTAATTGTTATTAACGTCAATGCTTCAAAAAACGCTCTTTATGTGACTTGCTTTTACGTGTGTCATCAGCATCATCATGTTGGAGACTCCAACCGTATTCTTCCATTATGTGTATGCCCCATCTGCTTTGATATCTCTCCCCTACCATCTTCATATCCTTCTGGAATCTCTCGCTTTGTTCCCCGCTGAAGTCTCCAAGTTTATTTGGAAGTCTGTTTAAATGGCTGTGGAAATTAACTCCCAAATTTCTGACGTTAGCGAGCATATCTTGCACCAATCCTTCATAATTGTCTGCTTTGTGATTACCCAAGTAGTTCTTCACAATAGAGACGAAACTCTTCCAGGTGGAAGCCTCAGTGTCATTCATGCATTTGGTAAAACTGTTCATGAGTTTATAAATATGAGGTCCATCAAAGATTCCAATTTTAGTTTTCCCATGTTCAGTCCAGGGAACAATCTACAAATGTACGTGAAACATTGACCCATTTTGTCAAGCCCTAACAAATTGCTTCATCAGTCCTCGCTTTATATGAAGCAGTGAGAGAATGAGTCTGTTCTTGTCCACCAGTGGCTTGTTGATGATCTTCACAGCTTCAAAAATTATTTCTTCCACAGTAGGCCATGACACTTTTGCCCAATGATCTTGCTTTGCCATGCTATCCCAGAGGCACATTAAGCATGGGTATTTTGTGTATCCAGATTGCTGTCGAAATAAGAAGTTTAATATCTTCATATCGACACAAATCAACCACTGATATTCATGGTAACGGATTTCCTGTAATACGATTTTAATTTTCTTCTTAAGGGTTTTGTTGAGTGAGCAATGGGAAGGTCAACGGTTACCACTGTGCAAGAGAACACGTGTCAAGCTTCTAATGGAGCCGTCTATAAAAAGCCACTAGTCTTCTGGTCAATATTCTATTAGTCCCATTTGAAGTACAATTCCTGTGGTATTTCAGTATACAAGTTCTTCCTCTTGATTGAAAAGAAGAATCCTTTTTCTTGTCCATCGACTGTAATTTTAACTTGGGCCCCTTAAAAGATTTTGTTATAACCTAGACACAAAGGGGCCAATTTTAACAACATCTTGGTCTAAGGCTTTCTTTGTTGCCCATAGCAAAAAATAAAGGTTCCCCTTACATTTCATTAGTGTCTGAAAAATTTAAAACCCGGGCTTTCGATTGGTTGCTTTGGGCAACAAAGAAAGTCTTTAGACCAGGATAGTTTTTCAACAAACTTTTCCCCTTGCCCCCTTTGCAATCGGGTTTCCCCGTCCCCCCCCACTTATGAAAACCGCCCTAATCAAAGCACCAACGACTAGAAACTGCCAAAGCCTCACCCACACTGTCTTCTCCCCCTAGACCTGTCCTCTCCTTTGACACTGTCGACCATTCACTTCTCCTACACATCCTCTCCTCCCTGGGCATCACGGACTTGGCCCCCTCCCTGGATCTCCTCGTACCTCCTTGGAATTTCAGCGTTTCTCCCTCCCTCCCCTCCCCCCGGCCTCTCTCTTTGGTGTCCCCCGGGGGGGTCATCCTGGGCCCACACTCTTTTCTATTACACTCGTCTGGGCAGCTCAAGTTTCACCGGTTTTCAACCCACCTTAATCGTGACCCAAACTTACATCCCCGGGCCCAGATGTCACCTCTTTCTCCCCCGGATCCCTGACTGTCTTCCTCCTTTTCCCCTCCTTCTTCTCCCCCCTTTCCTAAAACTAAACGGGAGAAAACTGAATTTATTATTTTCCCCCACCGTCCCCTCTATCCCTCCCCCTGATCTCTCTATCATGTCAAGGGCTACACCTCTCACCAGCCCCACACCCTGCCTTGGGATAACCTTTGACTCCAATCTGTCCTTCAAACCCCACATCCCAAACCCCCCACCTCTGTGTCACCTCCCCTAAAAAAAAAAATTTTCCCCAATCCCCTCAATTTTTTAAATCTGAAAGCACAAAAATGCTTTCCACGTCCTCGCTCTCCTCTGACTACTGCAAACATCCTTCTCGTGGCCCCCCCCATATCACCCCTTTGCTCCCCTCCAAACCATCCTAACTCTGCTGCCCTCTATTCACCCCTCCCTCACTTTCCCCTGCCTCTCCCCCCCTTGCCAAACCTTCACTGGCTTCCCATTGCCCGAATCCAGTTCAAGCAGCAACTTTGACCCACAAGGCTCTCCACAACCTCTCCCCCTTTAATATCTCTGCCTTAAACTCAAATACCTCCCCCCCACGCAACCTCGCTCCTCCAGGACCTTCTCCCCCTGCTCCCTCTTATCACCTCCCCCACATAACCGTTCAAGACTTTTCCCCGTGCTTCCCCCCCATTTTGGGAAATCCTGCCCCCACCCCCAGACTCTCCCCCTCTCCCACCGGCTTCAAATGTAACCCCAAAACCTACCTCTTCAGGGTTGCCTATAACCAACATTAACCGTGTTGCCATCTTCCCCCCCACAAACATTCTGCCCCCACCTTCTGTCTCTTCCCAACCTTCCTTTTAGATGTAACCCTCCGGGCAGGGGCCTCTTCCCTCGACCAGTTTTTTAGTACTTATTGTCACTTTGTAATGTTTGAAACCCAAAGTTATTTTATGTACCCGCCTGAAATGTACAGCGCCCTGAATTTAAGGGGCCCAAAAATAAAAGATAATAATAATAATACTGTCCCCTAAAAGTTCTGATTTTGGAGGAAAAATCTCGAATCAGGTAATTCAGTATTTTTTTGCTTAATATTTTAGCGCAAAAGCCCCCCCCAAATTCACTTCCACTGCTACAACCTGCCATACACTCCGATCCCTGCCTCTCTTCAGAGTCTGCAGTGGTGTTCGGTGTCTGGTGAAAAACTGGAGGTAAGTATTTTTCATGTGGAAAAGGTGTCTGTGATTCCAAATCAGGGTAATCCCATCGAGCTTTCTTGTAAGTCTTTACAACACAGGAATAACAATCGTTATGGTGGTTCTTTGGTTCTCTTCTTTCCATCAAAGTTTAAACTTTTTCTTTTACAATTTGTTCACTGTCGTAGGTGCTTCACACATGTTTTGCAAACCATATGTGGAGCCCAAGACTTTTTCCTGGGCTCCAACTGACTACAAAATAAGCCAGGGATCTCCCACAAATTATATGGGTTTTTTCTTTTTTTTTTAATCATGTCTCTCCCCTGACAAGCAGAATAATCAGGGGTTGTGATGCGACTCTTCTTTAAAGGATAAAAAATTTTAAAAGTATTTATATACTTATTTATACAGAACTTTTTTGGGGTATAAAAACCCAAAAAGGTTAACAAACTTTTTTGTACTGACTTCTTATATTGGGTATTTCTTGCCCAAGAACTGTTAAAGAGCTAAAAACGAAAAAGCGTTGATTTGTTAACAAAACAAGTCTATTGGGGGGGGAAAGCATTTTTTAATGATGTCTATTATCTCAAAAACTAGAACCGATTCAGCAAAAGTAAAATGATTTTTTAATTCAGCACCCTCAAAATACCCTAAAACCACTCAAAAAATCTTAGCATCTGAAACAAACTTCTTTTTTTTTGTAGAATTGTGATAATCCCTTTCTTATTTTCAAGGCTCATGAGTCGATTTACTTGACAAACGCTACATTCAACAGAGGGCACTGCAGAGTCCCAGCTCTTTTCCCATGAGCCTTTTAGAATATACTCAAAAACAGAATCATGGCAGCAGTGACCTCAATAAAAAAAAAGATACTAAGAGAGGTGTTTGGGACAAATGCAACTATCATTTTAAAGTTGTCTTATATAGCAGGTAATAGGGATATAGAGCATTTATAAAATAGTTGGCAAAATTGGATAACTCACTAAACCGTTTGTATCTTTTTGTTTAATTTTTGCTGTACAGAAATATACTGCTTTAAAATTGGGTTTATTTTTTTTTTTAAACATCCATAAAGTATGGTATGGTAGAAATTCTCTGTCTTTTTCTCCCAGACTCTCATTAGTCACAACATAGTGACGTCTAATGTTCACCATTGGTTGGAATCCATCCCAAGATTTTTATAACTGTCCTTAATCTATCTAAAAATTTGTTGTCTTCTACCACCAGTTAAACATTACAAAAAAAACACAAAAAGAATCTTAGTAACTTTTCTACTATTATCGAAACTGCCTCCCTATCTATGCTATGCCAACAACTAAGGGGCGCCTCACAATTTGCCTCATCCTGTGGTAAATTATTCTGATTCTACTTCAAAATATTCCATTAGATTTTTTGTAAATATAGCTTAAAGGGCTTTTGCCACAATCTCATTTCATACCTTCAGCTCTGTGTGCTCAGAAGGCGGTGTGTATGATTTGTTTGAATTGCATATCATAGGACCCAGCACGATGACGTCACCGGGCCTTTCCTCTCTGTAGTCACAGAAAGGTCTGCTTATGTATAGAGCTGTGTAGCTACAATGTAGTTCAGAGGTATAGTTTTTGCCTCACAGCTCAACGGTCCATGAACAAAACCTGTGTTTTTTTTTCCCTTTATCAATGCACAGACCTGATTGAGGGTTTTTTTTAATTTATTTATTTGCGCTGTTTGACTAATTACTAAGGAGTACAGAGGACGGGAGTAGAGTGACAGCACCTGGGGTTTGAACACCCAGTAGCTTCCTTGGAGGAGAGGTAGGCTGCGTCACCATTGCACAGGACAAATAACCGGCCGGTATTTGTCCTGTTTTGCGGCTGTCCCCGCGGCCGCTGGGTGGGGGCGGCTTTTCTCCGCGATGAGCCCTTCCCCTTCACATTCATTTGCACATATTCCGTCCGAAAACTGGACGGAAGAATGTGCAGGTAGAGTGTGTTTTGCGGCCGGACCGCGGGAGGAAAAACTGCCCAATGGAAAACCCGTGCAGTGGGGACTGCTGCACGGGTTTTCCATAGAGCTCCATTGTGCTCATTTTCGGCCGGTTTTTCAGGCGGTCTGAAAAACCGCAAACCGGCTGAAAAACCGGCCGAAAACCCGTGCAGTGGGGACATGCCCGTAATGTCTGAACATGTCTGAGCAGGACTGAGGAGCTCTCAGCCCTGGTCATATCCCCTGCAGACGAGCTGTAAACAATGGGTCACTAAAGGAGCAGCTAAAACAAAAACGGTGCAGAATTTTTAATAATGATGAATGGTGAATGGTGAAAATGTTTTTTTATATAATTTGCAAGCTTCCCACGTCAATTTTACTTCGTGGCAAAACTCCTCTAATCTTTATGTGAAAGAAAAAGCGAAATCAGAGGGGCGCTCTGATTGGTTGCTATGGGCAACAAAGTGAGTTTTAGACGTAGACACTTTTCATACATGTGGCCCATAGTCTCATGTTCAATCTGACATAGGGCATGGAAAATGGCATCTGCACACTGGGGGATACAGTTGCTAAAGGTTCACTTACAATGACCCTCTAGTATAATGCATGAGTCCTATTCTAATTATTAGGACCCTTGCATGATACTTGCTAGGTGATGTACCCCACTGCATGCAGCTGCAGCTCTCTATGCCTGATGTTTAGAGGAGAAGAGTATGGCTGGAGGGACACTCTAAACTGCCTTAACCAAGTTTCTAGGGTCACCATTAATCCTAATAAGAGTCAGTTTTGGGTGGGAGCTAGTTCTAAATTTTCCTTCATATATACATGATTTACAGATTTGTTTTTGGAGTGCTGGAAAACATGTAAGGGGTCGCTGTCTTGGATAGATCTGGTTAGTACAATTCAGAAGACGTTTGCGGTTTGCAAGTCTGGAAAAAAAATTACAATGGACCTCTTTTTCTCTCCGCAGGGAAACCAGTAATGTACTCATTTCAGCCTACCCCTTAATTATATGATTAGGTCACTTCAAAGTATAAGAAAATATATTTATATTGTGGAATCTGACTATTGAAAAAGGCTTGGTTTGTAAGGGGAACATCAGTCTCCGATAGCTTTTATAGTTCTATTTTATTGTCTATATTTATTTCAGCATTAACTAGATACCCTTTGCTCTTTTGCTGTCTTCCATGTCTGCATGTTTTATATGCATAGATGCAACGATCTGTAGTGCACCATATGCTGAGCATGCTCAGTCTCCTCTGCAGCACAAATGTAAGCTGAATTCCAAAGAGTTTTTGTATTTCTGGACATTATGGGCAAAATGCATGATTATTGGGGCCATTTTTTGGCGCACATTTGTAGCATAAAATGCGCCTGCATCTATGTACCTGTTCTAATGCAGGTCATAGGTGTAGCACATTCTTGCTATAAAGTGATAATTCAGGCTCAGGTAAACCACTTTAAAGTGCTCTACCTGTTCCAGCAGTCATGCGCATGGAATTGCCAATAAACAGTCATAAATGTGTAGATTCGTATGGTTGTGGTGCAACACGTCTCCAGCACGGCCCCCGATCTTAGGCGCATTACAAAGTGCTGTGGGTACAAGGTTTACTAAAAAGGGTTCGCTTTTTTAAAGGGGTTTGTCTCAACATTGATTCATCTTACCCATCCTGTTTTCAGGGTTTCACTTTGAATTTTTCAGGGGGTTTACGGCTTCCTTTTGCTGCATAGAAGCCAGATCTGTAGCTATAGCGCCCAGTGCTGCAGCCATAGGAGAGCCGAACAGGTATGTAGCAAATCGCCCGGGGAGTTGAGCGGGCCTTCAAAGGGGATATCTCAGAATAGGTAGGACACTGTTAAAGGACACATATTGCAAAGCAATCCTTGTAATGAGACAACCCCTTTAAACTTTTCTCTAGCATTATGTGCATCTAGAAAGTTGTTTTTCCCAGTTATTTCTTGATAGTAAGGCTTTTAGCTTGACAGATAAATATACAGTTAAATTGCCCGGCTGTTCCTGGCAGTGTTTAGCCTTGTTTTGCTCCACTGTACCAGAAATCACATAGCCAAGTCCCATGTTCATTAATACAGCAGACATAAATTTACAGAGCTTGCGTAATCCTGAGATAGGAGTATATGGTATTCGTTAAGGGTCAGAATCCAGCCAAATCTTAATGCAATGCCTTTTGCCATGATCAGTCCTCAAATACAACTGAGAACAATCAGATGGTTTTAATTAGGTGAAGCAGGGGCGGACATTGACAGCAGAGGGTCCCTGTGCAAAATTGGATGTGGACGCCCTCCCTTTAGTGCCAGGAAAGGAATAGAGTATTCTTTAGATCTTTAATTTAAAAAAAAAAAAACACAACACAGTCACACTAGGCTTGACCCCCACTAAGATGCTGGACATGTGGCATACATATGCTTGTCACCTTTGGGGACACGGCCACAAGACCCCACTCATCGGGGACTGTTTAAACACCCCCCCCAAACTGACAAAACCCTCCCCAAACACCCCCCACACCAGACCTTTCCGCGCGGGAAAAAGCCCCCTCAGCTCATACAAACCACGATCCGGGTATCCCCTAATTTAAACCCCCAACTGCGAAAACACAAGACCGGCTGAATGTTCCGAGGACGTATCTGGCCCTCACTGCCCACAAGGGGAATTCCTCCACTCTCCAATCACCAAGCTTACCTCCACTCCCCTCCCATGGAACCTACCCACTCTCTCCAAATCACACATGGAATCTACCTCCACTCCCAAATTCACACTGGGACCCCTACCTCCTCTCCCAATCCAGATGGGACACAACCTCCACTCTCCAATCACGATGGCCTACCTCCACTCTCCAATCACAGTGGAAATCTCCCTTAAACTCTCCAATCACCTGGGGCTTTTACCTACCTCCCCTCAACTAGGCCTACCCACCCCCTCCATCCCTAGCATCTACCTCCACTCCCAATCAAATGAAAATTTACCTCACACTCCCTTTTCACCATAGACATCACTCCATCTCCAATCCACTGGGACAATTCCACACCCCTCCAATCACACAGACTACCTCACACTCTCCAATCACACAGACATCTACCTCACACTCCCAATCACACATGGGCATCACCTCACCCTCCAATCACCTGACATCTATCACACCCCAATCCACATAGGAATCTCCCTCACATTTCCCCCAAAACACATAGGACATTTACCTCCCATTTCCCCAATCACACTGGGGACCTTACCTAACTCCCCAAATCACCATGGAAAAATTACCTCCCACTCCCCAAAAACCCATAACATCTACCTCACACTCTCAAATCACACATAGGACATCACCCCCAAACTTCCAATCAACAAGGACATTACCCCCACACTCCCAATAACACATAGGACTCTACCTCACCTTCCAATAACACATAGGAAACTTCCCTCACACTCCCAAAATTCACAATAGACTTACTCACACTCTCCAATCACACATAGGCATCTACCTCACACTCTCCAATCACACATAGGACATCTACCTCACACTCTCCAATCACACATAGGACATCTACCTCACACTCTCCAATCACACATAGGACATCTACCTCACACTCTCCAATCACACAGACGTCTACCTCACACTCTCCAATCACACAGACATTTTACCCCACTCTCCAATCAACATAGCCCATCAACCTCACCCTCCAATCACCATAGGACATCTCCCAATCCCAATCCCCAAAAGGGACTCACCTCACACTCTCCAATCACCATAGGACATTTACCCCCACCCCCTAATCACACATAGACCCTACCTCACACTCTCCAACACACTAACTTTTTTCCTCCCACTCTCCAATCACACTAGGCTCTACCTCCCACCCCCAATCACCATAGGACACTCCCTCCCACTCTCCAATCCACTAGGCCTCCCCTCACCTCTCCAATCACACATAGACATCTACCTCACACTCTCCAATCCCCAAAAATGGACTCTACCTCACACTCTCCAATCACACATAGGACAATTACCTCACACTCTCCAATCACACAGACGTCTACCTCACACTCTCCAATCACACAGACATCTACCTCACACTCTCCAATCACACATAGGACATCTACCTCACACTCTCCAATCACACATAGGACATCTACCTCACACTCTCCAATCACACATAGGACATCTACCTCACACTCTCCAATCACACATAGGACATCTACCTCCCACTCTCCAATCACACATAGGACATCTACCTCACACTCTCCAATCACACATAGGACATCTACCTCACACTCTCCAATCACACATGACTCTCCTCCCACTCCCAACACACATAGGAATCTACCTCACCTCCCCAAATCACACATAACATTACCTCACACTTCCAATCCACAAGGACAATTTTACCCCCCATTTCCAACACACAAGGACTTTCCCCTCCCATTCTCCAATCACACAGAGGACACCTACCTCACACTCTCCAATCACACATAGACATCTACCTCACACTCTCCAATCACACATAGGACATCTACCTCACACTCTCCAATCACACATAGCATCTACCTCCCTTCCAATCACACATAGACATCACCTCACACCTCCAATCACCATAAAATTTTCTTTTTAACCCGGGAAAAAGGGCAGCTCCGTCTTAGAAATTAAAATAGAAAATCCCGGGTCCAATGGCAAAAACCCAGTGTCCTAAGGGGTTAAGTGTTGTCATAGAAGCCCCTATTCTTTAAAATTCATGGGCTGTCTAATAACGGGGTATGCCCAAAGGATTGGCGCATACAAATGTGGGGCCTATTCAAAAAGGGGGAAAAAGGATCCAGGAAATATGCCGTAAGCTTAACCTCGTTGTAGTAAAATGTTTTAAGGTTTTTTTCAGAGAGCTATCCCGGAGTATCTCACTGAAAATAAATGTATAACCCGTTCCCGCACGGTTTCGAAGGATCGGTCCGTCAACTAATCTCATCACTTTTAGAGGGGAACAGTGCAGACTGGATCGGGGTGAGGCACTGGGAAAAAATCTAATTTTTCTAAAACATTTGTACGGTTTCCACTAAAAGGTTGGGAAAAAAAATGAAAGCTTTGGGCGGGGAAAATGGTTTTCAAGGGGTAAAGAAATGGGCCCTGATAAAAACAAAGGGTATAAAAAAGGGACATACTCAGCGGAAACGTGTTTCATGGGGGACCACAAGGGGCAATTGGGCCCCATCCTCTTTAACATTTTTATTTAAAGACTTACACAGGAAAACACAGTGAATATCGATCTTTGCAGACATACTAACTTTTGTAAAGTAACAACACGAGGTAATATGTTATTACAAAGGGATTGGATAAGTTGGGGGGCCTGGGAGGGGAAAAGGCAGTGAGGTTTAACACGGGTAAATGCAAGGTTTTGCACAGGGGGGAGAAACCATTACATGATTACATGTTAATGGGAAAAACACGGTAAAAGTGACAGGAGAAGGACTTTTGGGGAACCTGGTGGACAGTAAACTTAAATTTTTACGCCATGTCAGGCACACAGCCAAAGCAAATAGGGTCAGGGGCTTAAAAGGGGCATAATGAACAGATAAACATATTCTCCCATTATACAATCACCGTTGACCACACATGGAATATTGGTACAGTTTTGGGGACCCTTTCACGGAAAAGCATTGTAGAGCTTGAAAGGTACAAAGGGGGGGCAACAAAAATAAAAAAGGCTGGGGGGGACTACGTACACAGAAAATTGGCAAGATGGGGGTTTATTTATTTAGAGAAAAAAAGGGCTTGGGGGGGACATAAAAATATTTTTAAATAAATCAAAGGTCAAAAAGAGATCTCTCTAAAAGTTTATTTTCCCGGGGGCTGTATTAGAACAAGGGGCTTCCTTTACGTTTGGGAACGAAAAGTTTTTTCATAAAAATAGAAAGGATTCTTTTTGTAAAGATGAGATATGGTTCTCTGCCAAGGGAGGGCATGGTAATTCAATAAAAGAGTTCAAAAGGGTTGGATGCATTTCTGGAGGTAATAATATAACAGTTTAGTGACTAATTCAGGAGAGGGGGCATTGACCCGGATTTTTTTATTGCCCGATTGGGGTCGGAAGAATTTTTTCCCCAAATGAGGGCAATTGGCTTCTACCCATTGGGGGGGTTTTTTCCCTTCCTCGGGTAACACCTTGCCAACAGGGGTGAACTGATGGACGCTTGCTTTTTTTTTACCTTTTCAAACTATGAAACTATGAAACAAGGACATCTACCTCACACTCCCCAATTTTACCAGCGTCTACCCCCACACTCTCCAATCACACAACATCTCCCACACCTTTCCAAAAACACATAGGACATCACCTCACACTCCCAACCACAAGGGAAATTACCTCCACTCTCCAACACAATAGGGATCTTCCTCAACTCCCAAACACCTGACATCACCCCACACCTCCAATCCACATGACTTTCCCCCACACCTCCCCAACACCATAAAATTCCTCACACTCTCCTCACACTAGGCACTACCCCACACCCCAAAAAAACATAGGGCAATTACCCCAACCTCCAATACCAAGGACATTTTCCCCACACTCTCCCAAACACCATAGGACAAACCTCACACTCCCAATCAAAACCCGCGTTTCCTCCACTCTCCCAAACACAAGACTCTCCTACACTCCCAAACAAACTAGGCATCTACCTCACCTCTCCTCCACATAAACTACCTCACCTCTCCAATACACATAGGACTCTCCCCATCTCCAATCACCTAACAAACTACCCCCCCTCTCCTTTTACACATGGACATTTTCCTCCCATTCCAATCACACAAGGACTTACCTACACTCTCCCAATCACACATAGGCAATATCCACTCTCCAAAAAAACCGTCTACCTCACACCTCCATCCCAACACACCTCCACCCCAATCCCAAGGATCTACCTCAAACCTCCAATCACACTAACATCTACCTTTCCCCTCTCCCCAAACCACAAAGGACATTACCTCACCTCTCCAAACACACAAGGTTTTTACCCCACACTCTCCAATCACACATAGGACAATTACCTCCCACTCTCCAAACAACTAGACATCACCTCCCACCTCCAATCACAAAGGACACTACCTCCCCTCTCCAATCCACATAACATCTACCTCACACCTCCCAACCCAAAAACTTTACCTCCACCTCCCAAACCCCACAGACTCTCCCCACTCCTTCCAATCACACATAGGACTCACCCACACTCTCCAACACAAATTGAACATCCCCTCACCCCAATCACCAAAGACATCTACCTCACACTTCCAAACACACAGACTTTCCCCCAACTCTCCATCACACAAGGCATCTCCCCCCCCTCTCCAAAACACAAGGAAATCTACCTCACCTCTCCAATCACACATAGGCCTCCCACACTCTCCAAAAACACATGGAACACCTCACACTCTCCAAAAACCGACGTCTACCCAACTCCCAATCACACTAGGCACTACCTACACTCTCCAACACACATAGGACATCTACCTCACACTCTCCAAACACAAATAGCACATCTACCTCCCACTCTCCAATCACACATAGGACATCTACCCCACACCTCCCAAACACCATAGGACACTCCCCACATTCCCAATCAACATAGGGCATCTACCTCCAAACCCCTCCCCAAACACTAGGACATTTTCCTCCCCCCTCCAATCACCATGACTCACCTCCCATCTCCAATCACACATAGGACATCTACCTCACACCCCTCCAAACACACTGGGCACTACCTCACACTCTCCAATCACACATAGGACATTTACCTCCCACTCTCCAATCACACAGACGTCTACCTCACACTCTCCAATCACACAGACGTCTACCTCACACTCTCCATCCCCTTTAAAAACTACCCCCACTCCCAACAACAGACTCTACCTCCACTCCCAAACACACATAGGCATCTACCCACACTCCCAATCACACAAGGACATTTCCTCAACTCTCCAATCACAAAAGGGCTCTACCCCACCTTCCAATCCACATAGTCCCCCTCACACTCCCCAAACCATAAATAAAATCTACCCCACCACCACCCCCAATCAACATAGGCACTAAAACCTCACACTTCCATCCAAAATAGGACACCTAACCCCTCACCTTAAAACCATTCACCACCATGGGACACCTGCCTCACACTCACCAGTCACACAAATGACACCCACCTATCTCACACTCGCAGTCACCTAGGAACTCACACTTCCATTTACCTGGGACACCCACCATCCACACTCCCAGTCACCCTACGACCCCACCACTCACCAGTTTTGGCACCTACCCTCCCCACAGTTTTGGTCCACATAGGCACCCACCGCACTTCACCATCACACAAGGACACTACCTACACTACCAGTCACACATAGGACACATACCACAAAGTTGACCCTCACACATAGGATGCATATCCCATCACACATACTCCAATTAGGATACACACTGTCGCACAACACTAGTCATGCTTAAAGGGGTTGTCTCACTATAAGAATTGCTTTTTATGTTAAAGAGCTTGAAAAAACAAGTCACTTTGCAATATGTGTTCATTAACAGTGCCCTACCTACTCTGAGATATCCCCTCTTGTATGGGCTGCATCAGTTCCTCAGGTTGCTATAGCTACAGACCTGTTTGATCTTTCCTGATAGGCTGCCAGCACTGGTTGCTATAGCTACAGACCTGGCTTCTACTGCAGCCTAGTAGAAGCCAGTAAACACGCCCTTGAATTCAAAGTGAAACCAAGAAAACAGGACTGTGGTAACATGAATCAATGCAGTGAGACAACCCCTTTAAGCATCACTAGCACGCCATGCCATTTCTGATGCCACAGAATGATCCTTCCAGCTTGGTTCTTCACAGCCATTAGGGCCCCTGTGCATAAACACCGGCTGCAGATGTGGCATGTCCATTTAGGTGTCCTTAACATAGTTTTTGTCATTTGAAGCTCTTAAAACATAGTATATCTTATTTGAAATGTGACAGTACAGGCCAAATTACTGTTGCATCTTCTGCTTACAGATACCATGGCCTTATGTATCACAGACCACTGCTTTAAGTATCGTTGAGCTGTTTACCACAACCCAGCTTCCAATACTCTTGGCAAACATCTAAATTTTGCAAGGAAAAATACAGCTGGCATATGTGGCTACAATATGAGGAATATGGTTATTACAGAGCAGCCATTCAGAATTAGGGCAGCTGCATGTTAGCACTTGGGCCTTCAGTCTGGCTTATAGAATGGGGTCTTGAGGACCATATGACCTGAGCATAGTCATACATCTAATTTTTGTGCTCCCAAGGCCTGTATAGGAGTTGCTTGCTATATATTGACACTGTATGGAGAGGCATATGTTATTCCATCTTAACTCCTGGGATTTGTTTCAGATGAAGAGGAAGCCCTCAATCTTATTATGAAGGACCTGGCTGCTCTAGGGAGATGTGGAGGATTGCTGGACAGTAATCGCAACAAGAACAATAAGCAGGTAATTCTTTTTTTTAATTTTGCTTTCAATGCTTACCGTATTCTACTTGTTAATGTAATTATACCCTAAAATGCAATTAAATGTATCCTAAGGATAACAAGTCAGGACCACGACTAGGCCATAGATTTCTATAAGGCAAACTTAGTTTTCATAGGTCACACATGCAGTTGAAACCAGAAGTTTACATACACTATATAAAAAGACACATATGCATGTTTTTCTCACTATCTGACATGAAATCAGAATAAACCTTCCCCGTTTTAGGTCAATTAGGAACCAAAATTATTTATATTTGCCAAATGCCAGAATAATGAGAGAGAATTTTTAAGGCATTTTTATTACTTTCTGCAAAGTCAAAAATGTACATACACTAGGATTACTATGCCTTTTAACAATTTGGGACAGCCCATATGATGATGTCATGTCTTTGAAAGCTTCTGATAGGTTTATTGGCAACATCTGAGTTAATTAGAGACACATCTGTTGATGTATTTTAAAGCACGCCAGAAACACACTGCTTCTGTGTGTAACATCATGGGAAAGTCTAAAGAAATCAGCCAAGATATCAGGAAGAGAATTGTGGACTTGCACAAGTCTGGATTATCCTTGGGTGCAATTTCCAGATACCTGAAGGTGTCTCGTTCATCTGTACAAACAATTATATGCAAGTACAAACAAGATGGGAATGTCCAGCCATCATACCGCTCAGGAAGGAGACAAGGTTCTATGTCTTAGAGATGAATGTGCTTTGGTCCAACATATGCATATCAACCTAAGAACAAAAGCAAAAGACCTTGTGAAGATGCTGGTGGAAGCTGGTAAGATTGTGTCATTATCCACAGTGAAATGAGTACTGTATCAACATGGGCTGAAAGGCCACTCTGCCAGGAAAAAGTCATTACTCCAAAAGAAACCTAGAAAAGCCAAATGAATGTTTGCAAATGCACACAGGAATAAAGACCTACATTATTGGAGACATCCTGTGGTCTGATGAAACTAAAATAGAACTGTTTTATCCATAATGACCATCATTACATTTGGAGGAAAAAGGGAGAAGCTTAGAAGCCTAAGAACACCATCCCAACTGTGAAACACGAGGGTGGCAGCATCATGTTATGGGGTTGCCTTGCTCTAGGAGGGACTGGTGCACTTCACAAAATAGATGGCATTATGAGGAAAGAATATTATGTGGCAATACTGAAGCAACATCTCAAGATATCAGCCAGGAAATTAAAGCTTGGGCAAAAATGGGTCTCCCAAATGGACAATGCCCCGAAGCATACTGCCAAACTGGTTACAAAGTGGGTAACCAAACCAATGTTTTGGAATGGCCATCACAAAACCCTGATCTCAATCCTATTGAAAATTTATGGGCAAAGCTGAAAGGGCAGGCGTGAGCAAGGCGACCTACAGACATGGCTCAGTAACACCAGTTCTGTCAGGAGGAATGGGCCAAAAATCCTACCAACTATTGTGAGAAGCTTGTGGATGAATATCCAAAATGTTTGACCCAAGTCATACAGTTTAAGGACAATGCTACAAAATACAAATGAATGTATGTAAACATTTGACACTGCAGAAAGTAATAAAAAAGCTTTAAAAATTCTCTCTCTCATTATTCAGGCATTTGGCAAATATAAATAATTTTAGTTCCTAATTGACCTAAAACGGGGAAGGTTTATTCTGATTTCATGTCAGATAGTGAGAAAAACATACATATGTGTCTTTTTATATAGTGTATGTAAACCTCTGGTTTCAGCTGTAAAACTTAAAGGGGGTTTTCCAGAAATTCAATACTAATGACATAGCCTAAACCTAGGCCACGATTATAAATTTGGTGATTACCTCTAGTACTGCCAATGATCAGCTGATTGAATGGAGAGTGGCAAGCCCTGTGGTCTTTCATTGTTTACCAGATACGGGTCCATGCATTTTATAGTAGCTGTGCCTGATACCACAACTCAGTCCTATTTACGAATACAAAACAGGTTGCTCTGCCTACAAGAGCTGTGCAGCCTCTTTAATTAGCGGCTTGACCAATCTGATGTTAATGGCTCATCATGGGGACAATATTAAAGTCTCAGAAAATAAGTAATATAACACAGATACTTTGGTTATTTTGGTGGTTTTGATATAATGATATTGGCAAGATGTCTTGATGTGACATTCGACTGTAAAGTGGGTTTTTTCTCTGACATAGTGCTCTGAACAGCAAAATCTATAGTACTTTGCCATGGTAGACTCATGTATGCTGTAGGAATCCAAAGTTTCATTGTGGATTTTTTTATTATTAAAAAAAAATCTCCAGAAGAATGCAGGGCTGTGGAGTCGGAGTCGGAGTCATCATAAAATGAACCGACTCCCAAAATATATAATAAGTTGGTCCAGTTAGTTTGATGCAGTGCAAAGAGCAATTTAATATACAGTCATCTTACCTATCTTATACATAAATGTGACATGCAAGTATTTAGCATCTGCTTAGTTCTGCAGATTCTTTCCTGTAACTGCATTGTTACTGTTTTGCTCCTAAAAATAAAATGTTAATTTTTATTATTTTGTTAGTATTTGGGAAATCCACCTTTTGGTTTTCAGCTCTGCCTGAATCCTTCTGGGCTCTGAATCAGATCCAAGCACATCTTGACCAAAATCTGATCCCAGGTCTCTTTTACACATTCAAAGGATCAAAACATTGTTACCCTTTTGCTTGTCAGTGTCTGTTCTACCTAAATAGCTTGGTTATTGTATCATAAGGTGATAAACAGCCTGATGTTACCATTTAACTACAGTAAAGTTATCACTTAAACATGCGCCGTGTATGAGGGAGTCGGGGTCTGGGTTTTGGCTTGCCGACTCCACAGCCCTGTGAATGTCATAGAAAAGGAGCCGCTAAGTTGTATAATACAAATATGACATTTCAATTTTGGTGCTTGCGTGCTGCCTAGCAATAGTTTTATAAGAACCAAATGGAACGATACAAAGGGATACTTTGACCTTCTAAACTTCAATCAAGGGTATTCAGTTTAGGTATGAGGAAGTTCTCACAAAAGTTCTTGAATGTTCACATTGATGTTTGAATATTCTCTAAATTCCATGGTAGTGTTCCTATTAACTATTTATTAGCACCCATTCTCACTCATCTCCTGTAATGAACGTATTGACAATAAAATACAATACAGAATAACAAAAAACAACCCTCTGATTGTTTCTGAGAAAGAATTCACCTCCACCGAAATGTAATTTCCACATAAACATACAACCGGATAGTTTTTTAAAATGACTCTATAGTTCAATAACACAGTTGGTAACTGTCCTACTAAGAAGAAAACACCGGAAAGATGTCATCTTGTCTGGGGACAAGGAGAAGAGGAAAAGCTTTCTTGTTTTGATTAAGTGAAAAGCCTTGCTGAACTTTAACCCAAAACAAAAACTCCTCGTCTGCCGGCAATGTGGAGGAATTCAGGAGACTAGGAGGAAAGGGAACGCTCCAAAACACTCAAAAGTAACAAAATATCACTTTTATTGACTTTATTTTTGTATTATACTTCTAACACAATCATGTTTTCCTGAGCGTTGTGGCCAAAATCTGAACTTGGATAAGGAACATGAAACGCAAAACAGGAAAGTGGTATGTTTAATGTTTTCAGCCTTTCCTGAGGTATCCAAACTCTAAAAATACTAATAAATATACCTGGGCAATTGCTCAATTTGGATTGAGTGATAACCCTGAATCACTATAAATATATAGAACCACTGGTAATGGTGGTACTGGTAGTGGTTGTTTTGCATTTTTGACACCTTTTGCATCAAATAAGGTACATAGAAATTAAGGGGGACATATATGATCAGAGATTTCACTGTTTTTCTGGCGTATAAGGCGCCTCTCTGTGCCGGCTCCGCTGTCAGACGCACCTCCCCTATGTGTTAGGCGCAAGAGTCGCCACTTTCTAATGCACCTAATATGAAGGGCCGTGCTGTGGGCGTTCTGGGGCCGGACGCACCACATTCGAAAACACCGACGCATGTATGAATGCAGGTCAGCAAAGTAATGCACATTTCAGCTCCGACAGGCAGACCTATTTCAATGTGGTCTGTCTGTCGGAGGCGTCGAAGTTTGCCCTACATTTATGAGCGCACTTCGGCGCAGACATACATCAGGCGCAGTTTTCACAGAAAAAAAACGTGAAAACAGGAGCTTTGACGCGCCGATCTTTATACATGTCCCCCTAAGAGTGCGCTCCCATGGCAAAGAACAAATACTGGTCGGATTTTCAGACCGATATATTGTCTTTTTTTGGCACACAGGGGGATGGCTTTTGTCTGCGGTTTGCGGATTCAAGCCGACCCCTTCACACCCACATGTTCTTGTTCTGCCTGAAAATCGGGCGGAAGAATGAACATGTTCTAAGTTTTTAGGAATGGTGGCAGTGTAAAAAAAGGTCCGGTGGAAAATCCGTGCAGTGGGGATTGCTGAACAGATTTTCTATTTCAATTAATGTAAAAGGTTGACAGACAGTTTACAGATGGTTTTCATATCCGAAAACCATATGTAAAACTGACTGAAAACCTGTGCTGTGGGAACAAGCCCTAAGGGTCTCACTATTGACAACAACAAGATACGCCAGCTAGTCCCACCTATTGGGAAAATGAGAGCCCTCTAACCCTGTTCTTCTAAATGAGATGACAGAAACATCCAAACAAAGATAGAATAGAGAGGTGATGCTTTTCTTTTGCTTAAAGGGGTTGTCTCACTACAAGGATTGCTTTTTATGTTAAAGATCTTGCAAAAACAAGTCACTTTGCAATATGTGTCCATTAGCAGTGTCCTACCTATTCCTAGATATCCCTTCTTGTATGGGCTGCATCAGCTCCTCAGGTCGCTATAGCTACAGACCTGTTTGGTCTATCCTGATAGGCTGCCAGCACTGGTCGCTATAGCTACAGACCTGACTTCTACTGCAGCCTAGTGGAAGCCAGTAAACAACACGCCCCTGAATTCAAAATGAAACCAAGAAAACAGGACTGAGGTCAGATGAATCGATGTAGTGAGACAACCCCTTTAAGTAAAGGCAGTTGCGAGACATTCGATCTGAGGTTAATAAAACAGACTGCAGCGGAAAAAAAGGATATTGATATTCAGAGATTGACTGTGGCAGATGTCTTATGTCTTATGGGCTTTGGGATGTCCATCCGTTTCTTGAAAGGTAGAGCGTGCACATAGGCCGTATGGTTATAAAGGACTTGTACAGAGCTATAAAGTTCAAGACTGTTTCTGGTTTCATTAGTTGATTTTTTTTAGCGTTATTTTTTTATTTGGAATTAGCAATGAACTATTAGACGCTTTCCCCATACCTGAGAATTTCTGCAGAGTTCAGTCTGGCACCGGCTATCATTTGTAACTTAACATATACAGTCATGGCCAAAAGTTTTGAGAATGACACAAATATTATATTTTCACATGATCTGTTGCCCTCGGTTTTTTCTGTGTGTTTGTCAGATGTTTTTATCACATACAGAAATACAAGTGCAATCATATTATGATTAACAAAAGCTTTTATTGACAGAATGAGTTAATGCAGCAAGTCAATATTTGCAATGTTGACCCTTCTTCTTCAGGACGTCTGCAATTCTCCCTGGCATGCTCTCAATCAACTTCTGGACCAAATCCTGACTGATAGCAGTCCATTCTTGCACAATCAATGCTTGCATTTTGTCACAATTTGCTGGTTTTTGTTTGTCCACCCGTCTCTTGATGATTGACCACAAGTTCTTAATGGGATTAAGATCTGGGGAGTTTCCAGGCCATGGACCCAAAATCTCTATGTTTTGTTCCCTGAGCCATTTAGTTATCACCTTTGCTTTATGGCAAGGTGCTCCATCATGCTGGAAAAGGCTTTCTTGATCACCAAACTGCTCTTGGACGGTTGGGAGAAGTTGCTCTTGGAGGACATTCGGTACCATTCTTTATTCATGGATGTTTTATTAGGCAAGACTGTTAGAGAGCTATTCCCTTGGCTGAGAAGCAACCCCACACATGAATGGTTTCTGTGTTTTAACGTTGGCATGAGACAACCTGGTTGGTATCGCTTACCTTGTCTTCTCCGAACAAGCTGTTTTCCCAGATGTTCCAAACATTCGGAAAGGGGATTCATCACGAGAAAAATGACTTTACCCCAGTCCTCAGCAGTCCACTCCCTGTACCTTTGGCAGAATATCAGTCTGTCCCTGATGTTTTTTCTGGAGAGAAGTGGCTTCTTTGCTGCCCTCCTTGACACCAGGCCTTGCTCCATGAGTCTCCGCCTCACAGTGCGTACAGATGCACTCACGCCTGCCTGCTGCCATTCCTGAGCAAGCTCTGCACTGCTGGTAGCCCGATTCCGAAGCTGAAACACTTTTAAGAGATTGACTGAGGTGCAATCTTTCTAGCTGCGATACTCTTCCCTGTTAGGCCAGTTTTGTGCAGTGCAATGATGACTGCACGTGTTTCTTTAGAGATAACCATGGTTAACAGAAGAGAAACAATGATGCCAAGCACCAGCCTCCTTTTAAAATGTCCAGTGGTGTGATTCTTACTTAATCATGACAGATTGATCTCCAGCCCTGTCCTCATCAACACCCACACCTGTGTTAATGGAGCAATCACTGAAACGATGTTAGCTGGTCCTTTTAAGGCAGGCCTGCAATGAGGCTGAAATGTGTTTTGGGGGAAAAAGTTAATTTTCTAGGCAAATATTGACTTTGCAATTAATTGCTGTTAAGCTGATCACTCTTTATAACATTCTGGAGTATATGCAAATTGCCATTATAAAACCCGATGCAGTAGACTTTGTAAAAATTAACATTTGTATCATTCTCAAAACTTTTGGCCATGACTGTAGAAAAAAGTGAACCTCAAACAAAATTGTTCTTTCCAGTAATCCCCAATTTTTGTTTACAGTGGGATACGTAGAATAGAAAGAGCCATATAGCAAAGATAAAACGAGCCCCCATTAGACCACCAATACTAGAAGAAGATGGTGTTTTCTTTTCTTTTAATTTCTATTCTTTTCATGGCCCTTGGTCAGGTCCGCTCGCTCTTGTTTTTTAGGAGAGGAGAGCTCTGCCCAGGTTCTTGCTACTCAGGGGTCCTCTCCAAGGACTGCTGTATGGTCCGCCTCTATAGCATATACATTCTTGTCCGTGCATAGTGTACATATGCCTGGTGCGAGAATGATATCCAGTGAGATACTTATAGACAATAGCGGATGCTCCTTAACAGCATTCTATAATTTCTAAAAGATTTAAGCCATAAAACATTCAAGATCTGCTGGAGGCTGCGAGCGTTTAATTGGAAGCAGGGACTGGGCATAGGCTCGTGTGTCACTTGTTTGCCTGTGTTGTCAGTCAGTAACCTGGAAACTGCTGCAGAACCCATGTTCTGCAGCCAGTTAGTAAGAAGACCTCTGCCTAAGTCTCAGGTTTCAGGGGAAATATTTTATTATGGAATATTGCAAGTAAATCCAGATGTGAAGAGAACAAAAACGAAAAGACTTCAGGTGTCTGTGAGACGCAAACACCTGCTGTATGTGGAAAATTCTTGTTTTCCAACTCCGTTAATGATGAGAGTGATTAAAGGGGTTGTGTCACTACATAGATCATACTTTAAAATGAGGGGAGTATGAATGTAAGCATGTCTGTCCTAGGATATCATTAGCAAAGTGCTATGGTTTATGAGAACGGGTCAGCTTTGTGTGTGCATAGCAACCATGTGGGGCTCAGGTCGGGTTCCTCCTACCTAATGTGTTAGTCGCTGTCGGCCGCGTCGTAAGAGGAATAGCCACGCGTAGGTCGGCGACGGGAACGTGCACAGAATGGAGAGAGAGGGAGAGATGCACTATGTATCTTCCAGGAGGTAGAGGAACGATGTTCTGCACAGGTCAGAGATATAATCTGCAGAATATATCGCTGTGTATCTAGCAGGAGCTAGAGGAGTAGTGTTTTGGAGATCTGTAGAGAGGTCAGTGGGATATGAGTGCCAAGAGGTAGAGGAGCAATGTTCTTTAGATTTGAACCTCTCCCTTCCTCCAGCTCAAACAGAATGAATCATCACGTGCACACTGTGGGGAGTGTCTGCAGAAAGTGAAGATAAGGAGAAACACACCCCATCCATTTCACAAGCTCTGCTTGGCAACCAGCACAAAAGCTTGCCAAATGCTGTAGAGAGACAACCCCTTTAAGCAACTGTTTTTTAAAGAGGTTGTGCACTTTACCTTTTTTAAATAAGAGTATGCCACTGTGACTGTAAGAAAATAAAGAAAACTTAATCCCCTCCATACATCTCTCCATTAATCTCTAGATATCTCCCCTCACGCAATCTCCGCTCCTCACAGGACCTTCTTCTCTGTTCTCCTCTTATCAGCTCCTCACACAACCGTCTCCAAGACTTCTCTCGTGCTTCCCCCACACTCTGGAACTCACTGCCCCAACACATCAGACTCTCCTCCACTCTCACCGGCTACAAAAGCAGCCTGAAAACCCACTTCTTCAGGCTTGCCTATAACCTACACTAACCTGGTGTCACTACATCCTCCACAAACATGTCTGCCCCTCACCTTCTGTCTTTTTCCCCCTCCTTGTAGATTGTAAGCCCTCGCGGGTAGGGTCCTCTCTCCCTCTGTCGTGCCAATTGTCATTATCCCTTATCACTGTACTCGTTTGACTTATGTTGTGTATGTAACCCCCTCGAATGTACAGCGCCCTGGAGTCAATGGCGCTTTAAAATAAATAATAATAATAATAATAATAATAATAATAAAATATTGATCTTCTTTCCAGTGATGCATCTGCCAGTTCTCTCCGTTGATTTTCTGGTTTCTGGCTCCTGCTGGTTGGCTCATGCACACTGCAGCCTCCGTTTGGCTACAGTGGTCACATGACACTGCTTGATATCACTTTTTAGAGCGTTCACTTCCAAATGGTGATGTCAGGCAGTGTCACATGACCACTGCAGCCAATCAGAGGCTGCAGTGTGCATGAGCTGTCCACATACTCTTACTTATAAAATGGGAGGTGGACAACACCTTCAGCTCTCTTTTAATTATTTTTGACTTCATAGAAGTGGATATCTTAAAGGGGTTTTCAAACTCCCCCTCCCGATGAAAAGAAAAATACCCTAACTGTATAAAATTATATAAAAAGATGTAGCCACCTTTTTAACCCACTACTGATCTGGTGTTGAAGCTTCAGAAGTCGCTCTGCTGTTTTTTTTAGGAAAGTTTGGCATGCGTCCGACAAAGGGGGTGTGGCATCAGCAAATGGGGCATGGCTTCACATAAAAGGGGCATGGCTTAATATGTGCCAAAACTGTGCCACAATTTTATCTCTGTTAGTGGTGTAAAAGTAAGCCAACTTAATCGTGATACAGACTTAGACTAGACCGCTCTAACCTGCGCCAGATTTATAAACACTATGATAAATGTAAGACTTTCTAGTCTAGCTTAAAACTGTCTTATGGTATGTTCACACAGTGTATTGCGGCGCGTATAATACCCACTGCAATACGCCGGGTGTTTTGGAAGCACACGCTGATCAGCGTGTATTTCCAAAGCAGGGGGAATGAGGGTGGCGGTAGCCCGTCGGCAGAGCTGTCTTAACAGCTTTATCGGCCCCTGGGCAGAGCACTACAGTGGGCCCTGCCCAAATACATGATATTGCACTTTGCCATGCCTCAAGCCCGCTCCTTCCCCAAATGCAACCATATTATCACGCCACTTATGTCTGGACACCGGCAGCCTGCAGTTTACTAGATTAATTGGCAGGGCAGGGAGCCTTTGCCTCCCTTCTCCACACAGATTTTTGACTTTGAACATCCTAAAAACATACAGGTAAAAATCAAAGCCAACCAAGGGATCCAGGATATGGTCCTGGTATTCCTGGATCAAACATACACCACATGGGGCCCCTATTCTTCTGGGGCCCCCGGGCAACTGCCTAGTGTGCCCAATGGAAAAGATGGCCCAGCCCGTCGGCCCCATTGACATACATTGTTCTCAGCGCCTAATCTTGCAAAAAATTGATATGTCAATTCTCCCCCGCATGTACAATACAATCGTATTGTACGTGCGGGGGGACGACGCGCAATCCGTAACGCTGTATTAGAGCTATGAATTACTGTAATTGCGGCGCGCATTTCTCCGTGTATACGGCTCTGTTCACGTACGCGACGCAATACATCGTGTGTCTCGGGAGCTTGCGCTAATACGTGGGTACTCCCTGGGGGGGAGGCGGCCCCATAGACATGCACTACGCGAATAATTGACATGTCACTTTTCTTCCCGCGCGTACAATACGTATTGTACGAGAGGGGAGAGGAAGCGTAATCCATAGTCTTCTGTGAGAACTATGGATTATCGTAATTTAGGCGCACATCTCGCCCGTATTAGAGCGAAAATATGCGGCAAAATGCGCGTCCAAATAAGCCGTGTGAACATAGCCTTATAGTTAGACACTGTTGATAAATCTGCCCCAAAGTTCTTTTTTAATATTTATTTACGTGCTTTCAAAGTAAACCAACATTCTCGGACATTACGCTGTGCATACCAACATTTTATATAAATAGTGCAAAAAAATCATTACGGAAAAAATTGGACCGCTTGCTGAAAAGACATGTTCACCATCTCTTCCCCAATTCATGTTATGTCTTTTTTTTGTTCCTAAAAGTATAGCTATTATTTTTGGTGAACATTTTGGGAATTATTATACGTGATTTAATGGCATTTACCTCATATAATCCTGGTGTTAGAATTGTTCCACTTAGCCAGGAAAACTCTGGCTGCAAGTAAACTAAGCAGAACTACTCAATGTCAAGCAGCAGCTGCAGAAGCAAATAAGTGTAGTGTAGTGTAGTGTAGTGAAAGTAATACTGCTTTCCTTAACATCTTGAAGATCGTATTCAGTTTGTAAAATTAAGGAAGGGCTGTAAATGCAAAGGGGGTTACTAGTTTATTAAATGGAATGAGGGGTCTTTTTTAATGAGAGGCTTAAAATATTGGACTCATTCAACTTGGAGAAAAGAGGCCTTATGGCCCGTTTACACAGCACAGGACAAATACAGGTCGCTTTATCTGGTTTATTTTTGTGCCGTGGGCCCCTTCACATTCATGGAAGAATGAACAAGTAGAATGTTTTTCGGGCGGCAGACGGTCTGAAAAACCGCCAGGGGGAAAACCCGTGCACTGGGGACTGCTGCATGGGTTTTCCATAGAGCCCCATGTAAAAGTTTGTGGCCGGTTTTTCTGACGGTTTGCAAACCGTTTGAAAAACTGGCCGCAAACCAGTGCCGCGGGGACAAGGCCTTAGAGTTCTTCTTATAAACATGTAGGAATATATATGCGTGGTCAGTATACTTTCTTTCAGCTCAAGAATCATTGGAAGGGAGAGGCATGAACCGCACATCCTCACACTATACGTTGATCTAATGCTTCTCAGCAAAACTTTACAAAAAATGAACAGGAGGTTCTTAGTTTACTTTTTGATTAAACCGTATTTGCCCACTTGCCACGTCCCGGCGACCTCTATAAAGTGGGTCCCTACGCTAAATGGGGGTAACACTAGGCTCGGACTGGGCCGCCGGGGGATCGGTGAATCCCCCGGTGGGCCCCCCCGAGCCGCTGTGGGCCCCGGAGGCTGTGCCGTCGCTCCCCAGGGCCCGGCCGCGCATCCGGTCCCTGAACGCCCGGGACCTGCGTCCTGAGCAGCCAGAGACCGGCCCGGGAGTTGCGGCCCTATGCAGGGCGGCAGTACGGAGCCGGCGGCAGCTCGGTGCCGGAGCCAGGTAAGTGGCTGTTTGTTGTTGTTTTTTTTGTTTTTTTTTTTAACTACCCACGGGGGCCCTGACTACAAGGGGGGCCCTGTCAACTAGGGGGCCCTGGCTACTAGGGGGGCCCTGGCTACTATTGGGGGCACCTGGCTACATGGGGGGCCCTGGCTACATGTTGGGCCCTGGCTACCTACATGGGGGGCCCTGGCTACCTACATGGGGGGCCCTGGCTACAAAGGGGGCCCTGGCTACCTACAGGGAGGGGGGCCCTGGCAATCTAAGGGGGCCCTGACTTCAAGGGGGTTCTGGCTACCTACAGGGGGGCCTGACTACAAGGGGGGACCTGGCTAACTACAGGGGGGCCTGACTACAAAGGGGGCCCTGGCTACCTACATGGGAGGCCCTGGCTACCTACCTGGGGGGCCCTGGCTACCTACATGGGGGGCCCTGGCTACCTATAGGGGGGCCCTCTCTACAAAGGGGGCCCTGACTACCAAGGGGGGCCCTGACTACAAGGGGGGTTCTGGCTACCTACAGGGGGCCCTGGCTATCTAAAGGGGGCCCTGGCTACCTAAATACTAAGGGGGCTCTGACTACCTACACAGTAGCTAAAGGGGGGGCCCTGACTTCCTGCACACTACCTAAAGGAGGCCCCTAACTGTCTGTATACTACCTAAAGGAGACCCCTAACTGTATACTACCTAAAGGAGACCCCTAACTGTATACTACCTAAAGGAGACCCCTAACTGCCTGTATAGTACCTAAAGGAGACCCCTAACTGCCTAAATACTACCTAAAGGAGACCCCTAACTGCCTGTATACTACCTAAGGAGGCCCTAAGTGCCTGTATACTACCTAAAGGGGGTTTAGCCTATATAAAGGGGGGCCTAATACCTTCGCTTACCTAATGGGGGAAACCCCCTACCCAAGCTAACTAATTGGGACTCACCAAAACCCTACCTCAGCCTACCTAATGGGGTCACAACCCAATGTAGCCCATCTACTTTCTAATGGGCCCGTTATTTCCGGGGGCTTTTTACCCACCCCCTTGGCTTGTACCCACCCGCCCGCCCGGGGATGGCTACCAATTATTCTTTAGAATTACTACCTAATTGGGGCCTATTATTCCCGGGGGCCCCCCCCCACCCCCCAACCCTTAGGATTTGGCTTTACCTGTTCCCCCCCTGGGTAGTTTACAGAGGGGGGGAATGGGAAAGAGATGCTGGGAAAAATTGAGGATTCTAAGATATTTGTGGTAATTTTGCAGGGATGAGTGGTGGCCGGGGCAGTTCATGGGGGTGTGGAACGGAAAGAAGAAAAAGGGATTAGGGGCTCATTGGAAGGGGGCGACTATCAGACTCTCGGTGGTCCTGATTTCAGGGGTAATTTTTTTTTATTGTAATTGATGGGGACTGGCTGGTGTGAACCTCTATGTGGGTTTATTGGTGGTGTTGTAGGTTTTACCTGAGCAGGTGTCTGACCCCTTGTGTTCTCCCTATGGAGTTTGTAGGTTATACTGACTGGTGTTGCCTTTGTGGTCTTTATGGTGGTGTTGTGGGTTTTAACCTGGTGGTGTTGACCAAATATGTGGTTCTATATGGCGGTGTTGAGGTTATACCTGAGTGGTTCAGACCCCTTGTGGTCCTATATGGCGGTGTTGTGGTTTTTTCTGAGTGGTGTCGACCCTCTTGTGGTCTCCATATGGCAGTGTTGTAGGTTTACCCGAGTTGTTCTGACCCCTATGTGGTTTATTGGCGGTCTTGTAGGTTAACCTGAGTGGTTTCGACCCCTATGTGGTCTCTATATGGCGGTGTGTAGGTTAAACCCGAGTGGTTGACCTATTTGTGGTCTCTATTGGCGGTGTTTTGGTTATACCGTGGGTGTCTGCCTCTTGTGGTCTCATATGGCGGGGGTTGTAGGTTTCCCGGTGGGTTGCTCTATGTGGTCTTTTGGGGGTTTGTTGGTTATACCCGAGTGGGTCGACCCTATTTTGGCTTATATGGGGTGTTGTAGGTTATATCTGAGTGGTGTCTGACCTCTTTTTGGGGCTAATTATGGCGGGGTTGTGGTTATACCTGAGTGGTTTTCAGCCCTTGTGGTCTCTTTTGGCGGTGTTGTTTTGGTTTTTTGAGTGGTGTCTGCCCCTATGTGGTTCTATTGGCGGTGTTTAGGTTTATCTGTGCGGGGTTTTTGTGGCAGTGTAATGTGTCCTGATTGTAGAACGAGGGGGGCCCTGACCCTGTGATAGGAGTTTGACTTTTATTTTTGCGGTGTTTTTTTTTGCAGGTGGTGAGCGGGTGTGACCCCAAGGGGGAGTGGAGGGGGATATTTTATGTGGACTTTTGAGGGGGTATTGTATGTGGGTGGAGGGGGGTATGGATGGGCTTCTTACCCTGTGTTTGTTTTGTTAGACTGACATATGTGTGAGATAAGATAAGGGACTTCTTGTATTGTATACACAATACAGTTCTGTTTTGCACACGTTTATGTGGGTTTAAAAAGGGGCATTTTGTCCGGAGGCCGGTATTATTTTCATGTACAGTACGGTGGGCCCCCCAAGATCAACTCCCCTATGGGCCCCAGACCCCCCAGTCCGATACTGGGTAACACTGCATGGCGGCCACCACCGCAGCAAAAACCACACAGATGAGGGGCACAGCCCAGTGGCCCAACAGCACCACTGCTACCTGACACCACCCCACCAGTACAGCATCACAGCAGCAATGGCCGCCACACAGCACCGCCACCACAGAAGGAAAGGTAGACACTGCTCACTTTCCCAGGGCTCCCTGCCTGCATGTACATTTATTACATGTGGGAGAAAGGTTATTCAGACATCACTATAGGAAAGCGTTCTGTACAGTTAGTGTAGTCGGTGATGAAGTAACCCACTGCAGGTGGTCATAGGGGCAGATAATAGATGCTTATCTAATGAAATGTGGCATTGGGGGTTATAATTAATGGAGCGGTGAATAATACATAATTGAGCTGAGAAACTTGTATCTTTTTTCAACCTAAGTAATTATGTATTTATGAAAATACCAAGTAGAAATTTTCTACAGCTTCCCTGCTGCTTGCAGATTTTGGCCCAAAAGCATATATTGGAACTACAAACACAGACTCCATAAAGCACTAAACATCAGTTTATGGTCTTTTGCCACTGGATATTGATGCCCTTCATATGTGCAGGATTAGGGTGGATCTTTTAGGATTACAATGACTGTCCATATATGGAAGAGAATAAATCTGGTTATCCTTTTTAGCCTTTTTAGGATATCTAAACCAAACTTACATTTACAGCATTAAAACATTCTATAAAAAGGCCTTCCTTAAGTGTCATTGCAAGAAACCTGGAACAAACAAGTATCCGCTGCGTGGCATGCATAGATGTGCCGTACCTCCTTATAAATTATTCTTCCATAATCTTAGGGCTGGACTGTGCCTTCTCCTGGAAGACATCCAGCTTCCTCCTTAGTGACGTGGATCCTTGATAGTAAAGATGTGAGGAAGGTCAACTTCCATATACAGTATAGGGACGTGAAAAAACTTCTGATCTCTCACCTTTTTATTCTACAGTGATAATAAGTAATCCAGTCAGTAAATTTTTGCATATTTGTAGCCAAAGTTTTATGGGAGAATTTCTGATTAACTGATAGAAAATTTCCTTGTTGTTCTCAGGAAATATCTTATTTTAGCAGATGATCTCCTGTATCCAAACTTTTCAAAATAAATTCGCTACACACTCTGCAATTTATCAGCATTCACTTCATTCTGGGCTACAAATCCAGCATTTTCTTCTAATCTAATCCATTCCAGTCCACACACACTGCCTTCCCTCATATGTCCCACTGGAAAAATAAAAATTGGCAAGATACACTAGGGTGTGTTGTATAGTTAGTTAGAAATAAGACTCAACATTTCCCTGTATCTTTGCATTATTTTCTTGGTACAGCTGATCATTCCTGGGCCTATGATGTTCCCAGTAATATTGAAAATGTACACCAGTGTGTTCCAGAATTTGCAACTGGCGATAAGAATTTACAGTGTGGAACTGGGGTGCCTGGGACCTTGGTCCACCCCTAATGTACATATCACCACGTGACTTTTGCGCTCTGCCTTTTTCCCTGCAGGCTTGCCATGCTGAGAGGCCCACCGTGCCGAGAGGCTGATTGAGGGTTTCCCTTGCACTCTGTGGTCCAGCTTGAGCCTGGTCTTGTTTGTGACTGGAACTGCTGCCACTTTTCCAGAGCTGTAACTGTAACTGTGTTCACACGGCTTATTCCCGACGGATTTGTGAGCCGTATTGAGCGCACAAATCCGCCGTGAATAAGGGGCGGGACGGGGGGCGGGGCCGAAGCACGGCGGGGGCGCCGCTCCCGGCCCCATAGACAATGCATTGGTTACGGCGCGTCCACGCCGTAAATAATGTGCATGTCACTTTCTCCCCCCCCCGCGGCGGATTCGCCGAGCTGGTAGGAGCGACGGAATCCACTGTTCTCTATGAGAGCAGTGGATTACCGTAATTACTCCGACGGATTGGAGCCGTACTGCAGCGCAAATCCGGCGCGGAGTACGGCGCCAATCTGCGGCAAAATAAGCCGTGTGAACGAGGCCTAAAATTTCCCTATACACTGCCAGAGAAGAACAGGAATTAGGTAAACTATATGGGAAAATGTTGGATGTAGTCAAGGCTGGCCATCACTCGTCTTCAGTGAAAGAGGCACAGTCTTCACACCTTACATAGCCTCTGCAGTTTCTAGTCTGATTCCTCCTGGAAATTAAATAATAAATTGTCAACTATGAGTCACCATTCCTTTTGTCAATAGGCCATGTCCATGCACACCTGACATTGTTCAGTAACTGTAGGAAAACATATTACTGACATAGGGAAGGGTAACACCCAGTTGTGAATTTATTCATGCATTTTCATTAGAAATAACAGGGTTAGAAATGTCAGGAGAGTTGACATGCACTTATTAAAGGGAATGTGTCATCAAAAATTGATCCATGTGAACTGAGGATAACTACATCCAATAGAGTGCGCTGTGGAGCTCCTCAGCTCTTTTCCCATAAGCCGTTGCTTTATGCAAAAAAGTAAGTGAGGTCTGAATGGCAAGTAAACCCTCACACCGACCAATTTATTGGTTCCTCTTCTCAAGAAGAGATTTTTCCCCTTCTGAAGCCACTCTTGCCTCTCACCCAGCCCACCAGTAAGTTCCACTCTGCACTGAAGAAGGGCAAATACCCCTAAACAGCTGTCTGTAGTTGAACTTAACTGGTTTGGCTCAAATCCCTTTCACATTGCTAGGCTCCTGCAAGCTACATGTGAACTGAGTATAACTACATCCAATAGAGTGCGCTGTGGAGCTCCTCAGCTCTTTTCCCATAAGCCATTGTTTTATTAAAAATTGAGTCATTGTTTAAGTCCCGTTTTTATGTTAAACATGTTTTTTAGGATTTTTTTTTTTTCATATCACTTTCAATATTTTTTAATAATTCTTAAGTCTTGCAGTTTTCACTTTGGCCACTAGGCCTTGTTTGCACTGCTTTAACAGCAGTCAGAGAGATGCTTTACAGTAGCTTCATGCACATAGGAGACTTAAGACTGACTCAGTCCCATTCACTTCTATAGGAGAGTTTTCTAGTCATGCTCTGTGACCTGGGAAAAAGTCACTGTGCAGGGAGGTGAAAGGGTGAACTGTGACTATCTCCTTTTGTGACTGGTTGATCCTGTATTCACACTGGTGTCTCCTTTCACTTTACCCTCTTTGTGCTGATAATGAGCAGACAACTAAAAAATATTTCTCTACAGAACATGAAGTGTCAGACTGTTATTAGGCTTAGTGGCCAAAGTGAAAACTGCAAGACTTAAGAATTATTAAAAAAAATATTGAAAGTGATATGGAAAATTTTTAAAAAATATAACCAAAAATGCTTAAAAATGTGTTTAACATAAAAAGATGAGTTAAACAATAAGTTATTTTTGATGACACATTCCCTTTAAAGCTGAGTAAAAAACAAGACTTGACTAAGGAATAACAGACCCTCTGCTGATGGCCTTCACCCAGTAGACCCCACTTATACCAAAAGGACCAACTGTAGATATGTATTCTGGGGAAAAGGCCACAGCTGCTTCAATTTATTAACAGTTCCATTAAAGAAACACAAAAAAGCTTTAAATAACAGTTAAACAGCACAAAACAAATAACCAGATTTAAGTACTGAGCCGAAGCGGTCTTTGAAGGCATTCCAACTGGATAAACAGTCAAATAATACAGGTCTATCCATCTTGCCCTCAGAAACTGGTCCGAAGACACCCTCCTAAGAAGTGACACTCTTTCCGGGGACCTTGCCAATGGGAATTTCATTACTAGAGTTGGGTTAGAAGACCCATACTCCAAACATTACCAAACCAAATGGTTGGAATTTACGTGCTTCAATATTGAAAGTGATATGAAAAATTAAAAAAGAAACAACCAAAAATTCCTAAAAAATGTGTTTAACATAAAAATGGGACTTAAACAACGACTCATTTTCTGATGACACATTCCCTTTAACTCTTTGTTTTTCCCAACGGCCATTCACTTGAATGGCCAGTCTGTGCTGCAGTTCACACGGTGAGTTACAGCTCAGATTTTTCACACCGTGGATTTCAAGACAGTGGGTGTAGAAAGAAAAGAATGAACATTTTCATTCTTCTGAGCGGATCCTCATCAGATCCCGCTTTGGTAGTAGTGATGGGGGTTAGCCCCATTTAGCATAGGGGCTAACCCTTGTCAGGATCAGAGGCGAATGCCGCATCTGTTAATCACAAATCCTCGACAGAAAGCTGAGGTATCACGGCAGGATTTAAGCGGAGGATTACACGTCAGAATTTTCCAACACAAAGGCTGCGTCCACACGGCAGGTTAAAATACTGGCCGAATTCTGATTAAAGAATCCGGCCGGTATATTGACATCGTTTCTGTGGTTTTGGGGACGGTTCTGTCGGTTTGTGGATTCGCCCGTCCCCCTCAACCAATGACATGTACATCTTCTGCCCGAAAACCGAACAGAAGAATGACATGTTTTAAGTTTATAGGAACACTGGCGATGTCAAAAATTGTCCGGTGTAAAATCTGTGCAGTGTGGACTGCTACATGGATTTTCTATTTAAATCAATGTAAAAGGTACACAGTCAGTTTATAGATGGTTTTAAAATCCAAAAACCATCTGTAAAACCGACTGAAAACCCTGCGTGGGACATGCCCTAAAAGTTTGATATGTAAACCTAGCCTTACGCCTGAGACTATACTCCAGGGCTTACTTTATCATTAAATTCTATGTAAATTGTATCAGCCATTTACTCTAAAAGAGGGGTTTCTGTGTTGTCCCTCGATATAAACCTAGGTGCTTGTATTGTGCAAATAATAGAAGTATTAGGCTCCATGCACATGGCAGTTTTTAATTCAAAATTTAACATAGAATCTAAATGAATTTCATATGCAAATCAGCATGAATTTGTCCTCTAAAACGTATTCTGTTCATTTCAAAGAGATGCGCCACATTAAAAGTGAAAATTTGCTGCAGAAATCTGAGATTGTTGCTTGGCCAGATTTTGGTAAAATCCATCATGTGCACAGGGCTCTACACAGTCACCTGTGCTGAATACTCCAGGAGGCAGGATATGCATCTCATCCTTCATTTTTAAATTTCTACTCTATTGCAGATGCAATTTCTACTTGCTTGATGCAGATGCATTACATTGATTTATAGTAAGTCCTGTCTGGTTTTATGTTTTTACTTATAACTGAAGATGCACCATTTATTTGAAATAACCAAAGAAGGTGTTAATTGTTAGGGGTCGTTTACACGGTACAGGACAAATACCAGTCGGTTTCTCCGACCTGTATTTGTCCTGTGTTCGTGCCGTGCACATGGCCGCAGGGGGGCGGCTTTTCTCTGCGGTTTGCAGAGAAACACCCACCCCCCTTCACATAGATATGTTCATATTCTGTACGAAAACCGGATGGAAGAATGAACATGTTCTATGTTTTTCAGACTGCCACCGGTCTGAAAAACCGCCGGGCGTGAAATCCGTGCAGTGGGGACTGCTGCACGGATTTTCCATTAAGGTCCATGTAAAAGTTTTTCAGCCGGTTTTCAAAACCAAAAACGGGCTGAAAAACCTGGGCATGGGGACATGACCTTAGAGCAGTCTCCGACATGAATCCTAAGCTTTGTTGTATTCAGTGGTGTCAAAGAAAGTCTCTCCGTTGGTCCTTAAATGACACCACTTTATTGTAGGCACTTTTTTCTCTATGTTTGTAGCACCTCTTTATCCATGTTCGCTATAAACGAAGTGTTCAGCCAGATACTCTACATCTATTTGTGTTTACATGCAAGTAGAGCAAATTTCTATGGCCAAGTTTATTTTCTTTGGAACTTGGCCAGTGCAGATTGTCGTATTTGGAGGAGCGACAAGAGTGGGCGGAAGTTTTGGGACAGAGCAAAGAATGAGAAAAAAATACAGCAAATATGGCTTTGTTTTTTGGCATGTAGCATAGTGCACAAGCAGAAGGATTCCATCACTGCTCACTCTTCCGATGCTGGAGGGAAATGTCACAGAAACTTTCCTTTGTATGTTTTTCCTACAAAGGCTTTGAGCATTGGCAAGTTTTAATACTGCTTGTATTCAGAGTGTTCCCATATATTGGTTTCAGCAAGCCCTGATACTTTTTCTTGTAGAACAGTTAAACTGTTAAACAACCAAAATAAAAAACTAAATACAGAATAACGTATTTTATGAGTATAAGATTTCAGAATTAAGTCTCTCTTGGTGGTCGAAGTCAGTGGAGAGGTCGATGTCTGATCTCCTGATCCTACTAATGGGGTTAATGTCTACTTTATTGGTGGTCTAGAGTTGTAGTAGAGTTGATGTTTTCTTCCCTGGTGGTTCAGGGAATTGAGGGGAATTGGTGTCTGCGATTTCTGGTGGTCTAGGGTTGTGGAGGGGTTAATGCAAGCTTCCATATTTGTCTATAATAGTTCATGGGTTAATAGCTGGCTGTATGATGATCTAGGATATTGAAAAGTTTATACTTTTTGTCCAGAGGGTTACTCACCTCCACAGGCTTAGTCATGTCTACTGAGTACAGTCTCTCTGACAGGAAGCAAAATTATGTGTGTCTTACGCTGAGCATACAGATTGGTGCTAGGCAGGGGAAAAAAATCTAAGGATCTGTTCAATATCTCTAGAAATTTTATGAGAGTTCTGTTGGTTAATAAAGGGGTTGTTTGAGATTAGGGATAAGTGTCTCCTTTTTTTTCTGGATTTTTGTTTGTAAAAAGGAGCTGTCACCACTCACATCTGTTTTAGTAAAGAATTACATTGTTCATGAACTTACCACTTGGGAACATTTTATTCTCATAACTGATGTTTTGTTTCTTTGTTATTCCTCCTCAAAATGTACAACTAAATTGACAACTAGGCATCATGCTTCCCTTTGTTAGTTACTGTGGATATAACATAAAGGTTTGAGATACGAATACCCCTTTAACTATTATACAGCAAGATACACAGGGAAGTAGCTAAAAGCTCCTAATGTGAAAGTTCACGTTGTCCATTTACTGTGGATATGCGATAAAGGTCTGAGATGTGAATACCCCTTTAACTATTGCACATCCAGATATACAGGACCACAAAGTATCATGCAAATAGTACCAAACAGGATCTGGGTTTCGGGCAGTGAAGGTTACTGTCTGCATGCTTGGTGGTCAGTGGGGTTAATGTCAGAATCTTTGCTGATTTAGGACAGTGAGTAGGTAAGCGCAGGGTTGAGATTCTAATTTTTAACAATAGGTCCTCTATTTGACATAACAATTATCATGACTGTATCGATCATATAAACCAATGGTCAAGCCAGGGTATTGCAGTCAGAGGCAAAATATACAGTGACATTCAGTGTTTCACAGGTGACTCTTCTCTGGAGTTTTTCCTTTTTTTCTCCATCAGGTCTACGCCCCATTATTTACAAGACAAATCTGCCTGGTCACAAATTCAGCAGATTATCTATACTAGACAAGGTTTTCATAGTGCCAAAAATTGTGACCCCCTAGAAACAACAGCTACTTGGGCAGTGTAGATGTGTATGCCAGGGCTGTGGAGTCGGCAACCCAAAGCCCCGACTCTGACACCTCAATTTCCCAAACCTCAGACTCCGACTCCCGACTCCGACTTCTGACTTCCTCATACACGGCGCATGTTTAAGTGATAACTTTACTTTAGTAAAGTGGTAACATCCGGCTCTTTATCGCCTTATGATACAATAATCAATCTATTTAGATAGAACAGACACTGACAAGCAAAAGGGTAACAATGTTTTGATCTTTTGAATGTGTAGATGAGACCTGGGATCAGATTTTGGTCAAGATATGATTGAATCTGATCCAGAGCCCAGAAGGATTCAGGCAGAGCTGAAAACCAAAGGCAGATTTCCCAAATACTAACAAAATACTAAAAATTAACATTTTGATTTTTAGGAGCAAAATGGTAACAATGCAGTTACATGACAAGATTCTGCAGAAATAAGCAGATGCTAAATACTTGGAAGTCACATTTATGTATAAGATAGGTAAGATGACTGTATATAAAATTGCTCTTTGCACTGCATCAAACTAACTGGATCAACTTATTATATATTTTGGCAGTCGGAGTCGATCCATTTTATGACGACTCCTGCAAAATAAGCACCGACTCCGACTCCACAGCCCACGTGTATGCAAATACCCATCGTGGTCTAAGGGCTGTGAAGTGTTTTCTATTAGGATCCCAGGTTGCCTAGAGAAATAAAGGGGTGTCAGAGATTTCTATTGGTCTAGGGCAGTGACAGGTTTAATATAAGGATTTCTGGTGGAGGTCAGTGGAAGGGTTCATGTTAGAATCCTTTGTAGTCTAGCGCAGTAAAGGGGTTCATGTAAGGATCCCTGCTGGAAGACAGGGGACAAGTACTGCAGTGATTGCATTGATTACTCGCCTCTCCAGCCTTGTCCTGGCAGTCACTTCCTGTTTCCTCCCAACACTAAATGAGTGCTTGGATGTTAGGAGGACTGTGCAGCTGTAACTGTATGATGTGGCAGAGCGATCCAGCAATGCTATTATCATTACAAGTAAAGTTTGCCTGTGGTGAGGGGGACCTGTGGGCCGCTCTGGCATTAGGACACAATTGCAACTGTGACCCCTACAGCTACGCCACTGCAATTACATTATCTGTACCTTTTGTTTCAATGTTTCTTTATCTGATTTTGCATAAATCATTATCATTTGGAGCTGAACTCTTATGTATTGCATTCAGATCTCCTCCACCTTCACTAGTTTTAAAAGCAACCTGAAAGCCCATCTCTTCAGGCTAGCCTACAACCTACAATAACCCCGCTGCCCCTACACCACCCCACACACATCTGCTCCTCACCTCCTGTGTCAATCCTCATTCCTTGTAGATTGTAAGCTTTTGCAGACAGGATCCTCTCTCCTTCACTATCAGTTTTCAGTCAGTTAGGGCCCGTTTACATGGCACAGGACAAATACCGGGAGGACGGCTTTTCTACGTGATTAGCCCCCCTCCCACCCCCCAACACAAACACATGGTAGTCCGGAAACCGGACGGAAGAATGAAAAAGAATGGCATGTACCCAAGGCATGGTTTTTCAGCCAGTTCTCGGTTTTGAAAACTGTCTGAGAAACTTTTACATGGACCTTAATGGAAAATCTGTGCAGCAGTCCCCACTGTACGGATTTTCCGGCGGTGGTCCGAAAAACAGAACATATTCATCCGTCCGGTTTTATGAACATGCCTATGTGAAGGGGGAGGGCTGCAGACGTCCCCCGATGGCCGTGTGCAATGACCCCGTAGAATGTTTTTCGGGCGGCCGGTGGTCTGAAAAACCGCCGGGCGGAAAACCCGTGCAATGGGGTCTGCTGCACAGGTTTTCCATAGAGTCCCATGTAAAAGTTTGCGGCCGGTTTTACAGCCGGTTTGCAAAACCGCAAACCGTCTTAAAAAACGGCCGCATACCAGTGCCCTGGGGACAAGGCCTTAGTGTTGCCATTATACTTGGTTAGGTCTTATGTATGTAACCACAATTATAAAAAAAATAATCAGCTCACCCACTTCGTATTCTCGACGAGAGTCCTCTGCTTGGAGCGCAGTGGGGGTAGACCAAACCCCTGAAGATGTGCCGATAAATAAAAAATTAGAAACACCCCTTGGACGGAATACCAAACTTCCACGGAATTCCGAGCTTTAACTCTTTAATCCCTCAGAGTTCCTTCGCATCTCACCCCTTATTATTCATTTGCGCATACGTGTGGGCTGTGGTCGGGGGGTGGCTGCATCGGGGGTGGGGTGGATCGGGATTGAGAGACTCAGGGTGTGTTTTTTTTTTTCTTTCTCCCCTCTCCTTCTCCCTCCCCCTCCCCTTTCTGTCTTTAAAACCAAAAATTGCAGTTCTGAGATGAGCTACAGCCTTCCTTACATGCCCTTGGTTACTTCAAAGAGTTCTATTAGATACGGCTGACAAAAGCTGGACGGCCTTGTGCAGAGAGAGCTTCTTATTGATGAGACTGAGCTGCAGAAGTTTTTAATGGACCGGGTGGGGTAGCAATATGTTTTCTTTTGATACAGAATAAATAGTTGTGTGTGTTAGGATACCTGCTTTATCTGATGACAGAGAAATGAAAAGCTTTCAAGCTGCTGTGTAGAATGGTGTTTCTTTTGTATATAGAATCCACAAGTTATAGTTTTTTTTTTTCCCAGTGTACATGTCACAAGATCCCTTATGCAGCTCTGTGCTCTCAGCTGTGTGTGTCTCTCTCTCTTTCAGCTCTGTGATTTGTTTACATTACATTAGCATCTTAGCAGATAAGGCTCCTCCTGACAGTGCAGTCTGAGGCTGTGTCTTGCTGTATTGTGAATCCACTGCTGTACTGTTTATTATTCCTTACGTTTGGGGACGCTCCCTTGGATTCCTAAACTGGCCCCACCCTCTTCCCCTGCACCCTTCATGACTCAGCGTGATTTGTTGACATTCTGCCTGTGTTAACAAGAGAGGGGAAAGAATCTATCTCTCGGCAAATCTCCTTTAAATGATAAAAAATTAGAAACACCAACTCCTGAGCAAAGAGTCATAGAATAGTAAAGTAAAAACCAAAGAGTTGTTTTTTTTTTTTATTTAATAACAATCCTGTAGTGTGGAGTTGAGCTTCTTAGGCCATGTTCACACGGCTTAATTGAGGGGACGTAATTTCGCCCGCAATTACGCCGTGTGGACGGGGGGGGGGGGGGAGGGGGAGTAAGCAGGGGCCGGCACTTCGCCGGCCCATTGACTATCACTGCTAGCGGGCGTATAGCCGCCAGAAAGTGAAAGGTGAATTATCTCCCCGGCCCGGGTTTTCTATGAGAACTGTGAATTTACCCTAATGAATGGGGGCCCTTTTCGGCCCGTTAAATTTGGGGCACTTCGGCGCGTAATTACGGGCCGAATACGGCCCATTTTAAGCCGTGTGAACATGGCCTAAACGTCACATGATATTTTATAATTATTTAAAATTTGTAAGTAAACTTTTAATGACGTAACATTACATGAAACATAGTTGAACCACATTGGTCACTAAACTGAGATCAGGCATTTAGATGTATGTATCAATAAAAGTTTATTTGGTTTAAAAAAAAATAAGGAATTGAAGCAGTTTCTTCACAGATGAAGTCATTTGGGGTGCACACCACAGAGGCAAAGTATAGCAGCTTCTCTGGGGGCTTTACAGAGAGGATACCTAGTTCTTGTTGGTCCTATCCCGTCTGTTATCAGATTGTTAGGACCTGTACAGAGCTCTCTTTCCCAGAGTAATTGCATTGTTAAAGGGAATGTGTCATCAAAAAATGACTTATTGTTTAACTCACATTTTTATGTTAAACACATTTTGTAGGAATTTTTGGTTATTTTTTTTATTTTTTTTTTAACTTTCCATATCACTTTCAATATTTTTTTAATAATTCTTAAGTCCTGCAGTTCTCACTTTGGCCACTAGGCCTAATAATAGTCTGACACTTCATGTTCTGTTTAGAGAGATTTTCAGTGTCTGCTCATTATCAGTAACAGCAGGGGCAAACTGAAAGGAGACGCCATTGTGTACAGATAACACAGGATTCACCAGTCACAAGAGGAGATGTCACAGCTCCCCCTTCCCCCCCTTACAGTGAAAACTTCCCATACAAGTCTAGGGGCGAATCTTCTTAAAAATCCTATGGGCTGGCTGCTAAAAGTATCTCTCTGACTGTGTTAAAGCGTGCAAGCAAGAAGTTTTCCCCCAATCAATTAGGGGGGCCCGAATAAGAAATCTACAATCAGAAATTAAAACATAGAGGAAAAGCAATGGATCGGGGCTTAAATTTAATAAGTAAAAAAAAAATGGCGACATATTCCCTTTAACTAACAAGGGGTAGAGAATGGAACAAAAACCAAAAAAGATTGGGGAAAAAGAAAAAAACCAAAAAGCAACCCTTTCTGCCCTGGAAAAACTGGCCCAATTTTGGGGGGCCCCTTTTTGGGATTTTTTCCTAAAGGCCCCTTCTTTTTTTGTTACGCTGGCTGTAAGATTTGAGCCAACCTCCCTAATGTTTGGGTTTTTTTATTTTTTGGACTCTATTTTTTATTTACACTGCGTGTAATTGGATCCATTGGATGGTTGTCAACAGATTTTCGTGTTCATTATTTTAAAATTTTTTAAAGTACAAGGTCTCCCCGAGGGAATAAAATGGGGCCACACACGCTGAGATTTTTTAGTCTGCGTTTAACTCCCCTAACCCCATTCCCTTTTTTCGTCATGGCAGGCTGCCGGCGTTAGAAAAAGTAAATAAAATTTATATTTTTTTTATAAATTTGAAGAAAATTGAGTTGAAGATTCGATTGTTCTTCTAGTAATTCAGCAAAGGAAGATTGCATCACCAAGTAATGACCCTACAGTATCGTGCTGACTGTTGTATGTACATAGAGAACATGGCGGGGGCTGTCAGGCATGGTAGGAGTTGTAGTTTTGTAACAGCTGGAGAACCACGGGATGTTGAAGTCTGCAATAGAATAATTTGCACTGAAGAATTATAAATCTAAGATACTTAAAGAGAACCTGACAGAACAAGGTAGTGTCAGACCTGCTGTTTCCAGTGCTGTGTCCTTATTTTTAAAAGACTTCAGTTTTCGTGTTTTTAAAACTCAAATCTGCTTTTAAAACCAAAAGGTTTTTCCCATATTTTTTTTTAAAACCCCCGCCCCTTTGAGGCTACCCCCCGCCACCTCAACGACACCCTATTACTTTGAATAGGTGGGAAACTTTGTGAAAAAATGTCTTTTTGCGGGGTAACCTACCCATGAATAAATTTGGGGTTAAATGCTCTAAAAACCCCGGCCCATTTTACAGAATAAGGTCACGTGGGGGGAACGCAGGTTGACCTGGCTTGTGCTGTCCTCAGCAAGGGGGGCATAAACTATGCGACAGGTTCTCTTTAAATTGTTATGCTGTTTTGGGGGGGGGGAGTTTTTAAATTAACTGAATCTTTAGAAATTTCATCTTAAGGTAACAAAAACAAAGGTGATTTTACCTTAGGTGGCTGTATGTCAAATTCTTGTTTGGGCCACAGCAATATCTTCAGGTTCTTTCATATAACCCTCTGTTCAGTTTGAGAGGATTTAGTCGAAGTTGTCAGTTGAACCCAAATCCCTTTGAAGTATAACAGGAAGAGGGGAATTCTGCACGTGTTTTCTGGCCACTAGAAAATTCCTGCGGGAAAAAAAATGCCTCCAGAAGCAAAAGAAAAACCACCACATTGGGGACTCTTTTTACTGGGGGTTATTTTTAGGGTTAGTCCAATCTTAACCCAAGCTTCAGCGCTTACCCTAATTTATGAAATCCCCAGATATTGCCCAGATGTTTCCCTGGCTTAGGATTGAAGTGAAAGTTAAGTTTAATTCTCATGCCGATTTTGGCTATAGTTTGATTTTGTCTGACTCAAATAAAGTACCTGAAATTTGGGTTCAATTTTGACATTTACCTGAATCACAACACGACTGTATCTACTTACATACTCAGCTTGACATGGGTGAGTTGGAAGGTCTACAGACACAATGAATTGCGTAAATCGACCCAACCCCAGCTGCATGTTTGGTGCATTTTGGCGCGCAGGATGCACCCATATTTTTAAATGGGCGTCTGTACGTCTTTCGGATCAAGAATTGCATGAAAATTCGTTAACGGTTCGAAAGATGCATCAAGAGACGAAAGTAAAAACATCGCCGTCTGAATGGCGATGCTTGTTTTATATTGAAAGCAATGTAAGGGCTCATCCCCATGGCAGATGACAAATACCGGTCAGTTAATCCGACCGGTATTTATCCTGTTTTAGTGCCCGTCCCCCCCGGCCACCGAGGGGAGGGGTTTTTTTGCTTCCCATTTAATTTTTCATATTCCCTCCGAAAACGGACGAAGAAAGAAAATTTCAATTTTTTTTCGGCGGCGGCCCGGGGTTATGAAAAACGGCCGGGGGGGAAAATCTGTGCAGTGGGGCTGCGCCGGGTTTTCCATAGCGGCCTGGTGTGTTGTTTGCGGCCGGGTTTTTTAAACCCGGGGCCAGGGAAAATCCCCCAACTCACCTGTTTAGGGGTCGTATAGGGTCCCCAATACGACCAAAAGCATCTTAAAGGATCCAAAAACAGATTCCAGCCCTGGAAACATACCCTTTGTCTAAAAAATATCCCTCAAGTCATAATTAGAGATGGGGGAATCGATTCTAAAAGAAAATGGAATTTGTTTAGAAATTTCAGGAAAAATTAGTTCTGAAAAGAAGCGAAGTTTGGGGTACTTGCTGAACGAAGGTGTTTTTTATTGTTTAAAAAGGTGCAGAATGGGTTACATGGGGCAAAGAAGTTGGGGGGGAAAAGGGTGCTCAAGACATGTGCAGGATGAAACCATCAGGGACCCGGGGGGTTCTGTGACGTACCGACTATATAAATCCCCGGGGCGCGCTGGGAGTCATACCCCCCACTGTATGATTAGGAAAGGGGCGCCAGGGTGAATGTATCTCTTTAAAAAAACTATTTTTATACAGCGATTTTTTGTGGGGTGTCTAGCTTGCTCAGAGACTGCTTCTCTTAGTTTTATTTTTTATTTTGTGGGGTATTTGGGTTAAGTCCCGTGGCGTCCACTGCAGCTGCTATACATTTTAATGCATCGCTACAGCACATTAAAACCAAAGGTTATCTAAGCCTGTTCCTGTTGTATTCATTTAAAAACAGCGTTTTTTTCAATCCCAAAAAAAAACTTCATTTTTGGTTTTCTCAATTCTTTCGCGCAATTTAAAACCCGGGGGGTTAAATTAAATGTTGTTTGCGTTTTGGTGACTAAAAGAAACCCTCTTTTTTTACCGCCAAAAAATACATTTTTCCTGTGCATAATTTATAACTAAGGTTAAATTTCAAGTTTTTTTCTTGTTGGTAGCGTAAAAACACGCCATTTAACCGCTACAAATGGTAGTTTTTTGGTTTTTCTAATTCTTTTTCGCAATTTACATCCAGGGGTTAATTTAGCTTTTCTGCTGTTGTGGGACTAAAAGAAACCTCTTTTTCACCGCCAAAAAAAGACATTTTGCCTGAGCATTATTCATAACCCGGGTTTTAATTTCAAGTTTTTTGTTTTTCTGTAAACCCTAAAATAAGCCTTGAACACGCTACAAAGTGGAGTTTTTGGTTGTCAACCTTTTGCGCAATTTACATCGGGGTTAACAAGTATTTTTTTTCGTTGTCTTTGTAAAAAAAATTCTTTTCACCGCCCAAAAAAGAATTTTGCCTGTAGCATAATTCATATCCGAAGGTTAATTTAAACCTGTTTTTGCTTTTACATTCAGTAAAAAAACACTGTTTTAACACACATACAATAAATTTTTCCCGGCCTTTGGGAGCGCAATTTTTTTCCAAGGGTTACCCAAACTTGTTACTGGGGTTATTGGAGTCAAATACAGGGTGTGTATTAGAATACGTTCTTTATCAAAAAATTTTCTGGGAAATTTTGAACAAAAAAGTATTCAGACAGAAAGGGGGGGGTCTTCCCTGCGAGTGGCAGTGGGACAAACCTCTGGAGCGGCCAGGGCGCAGAAGCAATGGGGGGTCGCAGCGGGGTCCTCGGTGAGGCCAAAATCGTTTCATCTAGGCCGTGTTTTGTTCAGCAAACCCAAAGGTTTTTGATTGGTTGACCAGGTCATCCCCTTTTCCCCCCAGATGACATCTGAAACCCCCGCCAAGAGTGGTGGGGAAAAACAGACCCCAACCCTTTGTTGCAAGGCCCCCGGGGCGGGGAAACGGCCCTCACCCGTCCCTTCCCAAACCCCCCTCTGTCCCCTTTCCGGGGGCCCCCCGGCAGAGATCTTACTATGGGTCTGGGGGGTTAGCGCCACTATTTTAGCCGGGGATGAACAATTTGGGCAGGGCAGTCAGCCGCATTTGGGAGCGAAAAAAAATGGAAACCCAAAAACCCCCCTTCTTGCAGTAGGCGGCAAAGTTTTAGAAGTTGGGGAGAGGCCGGGGGGTCATGTTGTGGGTGGGTCAGCCTCGCATACAAAGGGCTGGTGATTAGGGCAGCAGTGACGTGAAACACAAATAGATCATCGTTGGAGAAGGGGGCGGGCCCGGGTTGCTCGTCAGCAGCCCGGGGCAGCCAGCAAGTGGGTTGTGTGCCTTGAGAAAGCAGGATTCAGCAGGGGTGGTTTGGGGGGAGCCCAAACGGGGCCCCGGGGGGAAAAAAACCCCCCTTTTGCATCCCCGAAAAGTAGTTTTTACAGGGGCTCCGAGGGGAGCGGCGGCATAGGTTTATCAGTGCGGAGCGTTGGGGGTAAAATCAGTACTTGGCGGGGTGTGGCAGTTTTTTTGCTAAGACACCGAGGAGCCCAATAATGGGTATATGTAAAAAATCTTAGGCAGAAAAATGAAGCATGGCCAGGGAGGTAAAAGGGTTTGGGACCAAAGGGCCCCGCGTAACACTTTCACGCCACCCTCCGGTGGCCTGTGAGAAACGTTTGGGCCCGAAGTGGTGGTCCATCCCTGCCCCCGCGCAAAAATGCCCCGTTGGATGCATGCCAAATTTAAACCGCCAAGGGTCCCCCCACCTCTGCAGGAAGGGGGCGTTTCTCTTTGCCAAACATTTCCCGGTCCATTGCTCCTGCTCCCTGCTAAAGGTGCCCGCAGTGTTCAAACAGACGATTTCAAAGTGGGCAACATTTTGCGCCCCAAACCCTCCTAAAGGTTTTCAGCAGTTACTTGATCCCTTTTCCCAAATTGGTTTGGGACGCAGTCCCTCCCTTTCCCCCAAAAGGTGGCCGCACCCTTCAAGAACTAATGGCTTTTACCCCAGCCGAGATGGAAGTTCCCAAGGCCGTAATTTATTTTCCAAAAAGGCAGTACCCAGCACTTTATAAATTTGAATTTGAAAAATAAGGTGGGGCCGTCCTTGAGCCCTTTTCCGGGTTTTTTCCAAGTTGCCGGGCAGCGCGGGGCGTTCCCGGAGCTGGGAACTACGGTCAGGGCCAGTAAATGTCCTTTTCGGCCCCCCGGGTGAATGTGCTTCCTGCCCCGGCACACCAAAAACTTGGGGCAGGGGAAACCCCCTTCCCTCCTTCCCCCGTTTTAAACTTGGCTCCCGCTCCAATTTTCCCCTTCCCCCCCCTCCACCCCCACCATTTTATCTCAGCCTCCAAAAATATGCTCCCTTTATACCACATGTGTAGGGGACAGCGGTGTCCCTGCAGTTTTTAAAACCTGGGTTGCCTCGGCGAACGAAGTCACACAGGGGAAAAAAATGCTCCACTTTTAGCAGCAAGAAAACAAGTGTGGTTTTTTCCCGCCAACTGGGAAAACGGAAAACCCTGGTACAGACAATGGGAGTAACATGGTTCCGCGCTTCACCGGGGAGGAAAGGTCCATGCGCCATGCATGGCGATGTGTTTCCCAAAAATTTGGGTTTGGGGAAAAAGGTTTCCCGAAGTCTTCCAAACCGATCTTCAGAAGATTTTTTGGGAAAAAGGCCCGGAAACTGTGCAAGCACTTTATCCATTCGTACAAAAAACCCGGAACACCCTCCTGAAAATTTCACGCAGAACGGGCCCCCCCCAACACACTCTGATATGCGATGTTTTTCCCCCCGTTTGGGAATTTTCCCGCCTGACATTTTTGGACCCCGAACTGTATGAACAGAGAAGGCCAATTTAAAGATTTTTTTTTTTTTAATCCAGGCGGGCAGGGGTACTCCCCTTTTGTAACTTTTTATGTCAAACCCGTAGCAGCTCATGCGTACACCCTTTCCCTTTGTTGAGGCCATTCCCCCCCGGGGGCCCGGGGTTATAAAAGTAAGGCGCCAGGACTGCGGGGGTTTTAATAACGGGCATTCCACTGCCCTTTATGTCCTGGAAAAAAAAATGCTGAAAAATCTGGGCTGGGAAAAGGGGACTGGAAAACGTGGCCGGGCTAAAATCTCGCGGCCACATGAGTCCGGGGGGGACTGAAATGGAGGGGGAGGAGGACATTGGAAACAGAAGCATTGTCCCCCTGAAAAAATTTTTTAAAATGGATTTTTTACCCAAGGGGAAAAGAAGGGGGATGAGCAAAGGGGCACTGGGGAGGGAGATGGAGATGAGGAAGACAAGGCAGATAACCTCAAGCACGTTTGGGAGGATACAGTGGGTTTGGGGGCGGGAGCCCCCCGGAGTCAATGGCAAAGGCCCGGGAGCATGCTGAATTTTCTGGTTTGTGACGCCGAATAGTCACCAACCAGCAGAAGGGGGTGACTTTGGCTCTCCACCCTATTGGACCCCCGCGCCGGTTTCCCAAAAGGGGGGCCTTTTTTTCCCCGCTGCTGAGGGGAAAAACAAACTCAAATACTATAGGGAAAAAACCTCCGCAGGGCGTTGGCCCCCTCCTAATTTTGCGCCCTGGTCCCTTTCCCTGACAGGGGTTTACCCCGGGGGTTTTTCAAACGCCCACTTTACTACTGCCGCCTGCCGGGGGGGAAAAGGGGGGGGGGGGGGGGGGGGTAGGGGCAGTACCACCCCCATCAGCAGCAACCTAAGTCTGGATCACTTTTTGGGGGCAGCTTCCCTTTAAACCCCCCTAAATGAGGAGGGGGTCGCCAGCACAGCAGGGGCCCGGACAGTCCCTGAAACCAAAGGGGGTTTTGGCCCACTTTGGACCGCCAACCCCTTTTCCACCCCAGTTAGAAAAAATCCCCCTGGACCACTGGGCAGGCAAAATGGAAAGTGGGCCCCCAACTTTTCTGGTTTTTCAGAGGGGAAGCTGTCCCCCCGGGCCCCCCCCCCGTGTGTGGCATCAGAGGGGTTTTCAGTGCGGGCGGGGGCCATCGTTAAAAAACCAAAAGGAAAACCCCCTTGTCCCCCCGGGGAAAAGTGGAAAAGGGCTGGGCCCTTTGTCAAATGAATCAGACGTTTGGGGTTTGGCCAGGTTTTCCACACAAAACCCAAAGGCCCTTTGGCGTCAACTACAACAGCCATGGGCGCCTTACCCAAAAATGTGAAAAAGAGTTTTTGGGTTTTAAACTATCTTGCCTCAGCCACTATTCTGATTTCCGCCACCCGCCTGAAAGCCACCATCCTTCTGCAGGTTTTTTCCATTTTTGCCACCAACCATCTTTTACCAAGGGGGGTGGTATTTTCCCCCCACCTCCACACTGTATTGTGCCCCCCTATTACCTCATGCGCTGTGCTGTTTCTGGGTGCCGTGGGAAACCAAATCTTTATTTTGCCACTCTGTGGCCAAATTCCCCGTTTTTTTGCCAAACCCCCAGAATGTCATTGTGCCACAAATCTGACCTCATTCCCGCTTGGGCCCTGACATCCAAAACTGGTTTTTGTGCCACTCTGTGGCCAAATCCTTTTTTTTCCACCCTCCAGAATGTCCCTTTTTCCCCTTTCTGACCCCCATTGCCTTTCTGCCGGGGTTAACTCCACACTGTTTTCATTGGCCCCCTCTGTGGCCTTCTACTGTTTTGCCACCTCCAGAATGTTATTGTGCCACTCTTTGACCTCATGGTGCTGCTGCCGTGACCTCAACATTGTGTCATTGTGCCACTCTGTGGCCTACTACTGTTTTGACACCTCCAGAATGTCATTGTGCCACTGTCTGACCTCATGCTGCTGCTGCTGCCGTGACCTCCACACTGCGTCATTGTGCCACTCTGTGGCCTACTCCAGTTTTTGCCACCTCCAGAATGTCATTGTGCCACTGTCTGACCTCATGCTGCTGGCTGGCTGCTGCGTACCCCCAAACACTTGTCATTGTGCCACCTGTGGTTACTACTGTTTTCCAAACTCCAAATGTCATTGTGCCACTCTCTGCCTCATGCTGTGCTGCCGTGACCTCCACCTGTGTCATTGTGCCACTTGTGCTTACTCTGTTTTTTTCCACCCCCAATGCTTTGTGCCACTGTTGACCTCAAGCTGCTGCGCGTAACCTACACACTGTGTCATTGTGCCACTCTGTGGCCTACCCCTTTTTTGCCACCTCCAAATGTCATTGTGCCACTCTCTGACCTTCATGCTGCTGTGCTGCTGCCTCACCTCCCCCACTTTTGTAAACTGATTTGCCCCCTGAGCCTTAAAGCTTGTTTTTTTCCGTTTTGCTGCCAAAGACTTTATCAGGTACATTCCCGCTTCAGTTTTTTGGTCAGTTTTTGCCCTCTTAAGTGCCAGGGAATTTTTATAGTGAAGCGATTCTAAGAGCGGCGGCAGTCATGTGCGTGTCATACTAAAACACAACATTGTATGAAGACCAAACCAAGCTCCCTCTGCATATTTAAGCATGGCACAACGTTCTACAGCACCCTGCAGGCTCTGTGCAGCCTGGAAATAGCTGTTTTTTTAACGCGATTCTTTCCCGAAGCAATTCGGACCTAAACGAATTTTGTCGGAAAATTCGGCAAAGTCACCGAATCGAATTTCTCAAAAATTCGCCCATCTCTAGTCATAATGCATCTTCCTTTTGAAGCTAAGTTAGGCTGGAATCACACAACATATTTTTTCTATGGAAAACATGCTGTGTAATACACGATAGACATCCAAGAGACAGCCTTGGATTTTTACTGCATATTTCACTTATTTTTCTTCACATGGATTTTACCGCATTGTAGACCCATCCATTGGGGCTAATCTACATCCTAGAATTTGATGCACTTTCTATGCTGAATTTGCACAGAAAATACACAAATAATTGATGTACATTTGCATGTTTTTTACATCATGTAATGCATCTGTGTGTTGTGTAAAAAACGCACCATGTACCCATTGATAAATGTTCTTATACACATCAGTAGGACATGAAGAGTCCTGTTAACGTGCTTGAGAACATGTATCAATGGCACATGGCACCTTTTTGGTACATTTTTTATACGTTTTTTGTTTTGCATATTTGCTTGTATTTGCATATTTTGGTTCGTAACACGTCAAAATATGTGCGCCAAAAATGCAGTGTGAAGCCAGCCTTAGGCTGTAGTTGCTGTATTGGTCCATAGGAATGACTGGCTGTTGATTTTAGTACACTATCTATACACATGCCTCTTATCTTTAACACTATTTGTAGGCTATGTTTGTGTGATTAAGAATGGATGATTTGGTAATCCTCCACAAAGATGATAAAAGCATGCTTGGAAAGAAAAAATGAGTGTTCTGATTAGTGTCACTGCAGTATGAAATAACAGATGTAAAACTTGGCTTTTATTGCATATATCAAAGGAAGTAAAAAAAATGGAGCTTTAAATAGTAGAAACAGTATACAGACAGGGTGAGAAGATAAAAGGCAGCTCATCTGTATTCCAGTCTCTGCTAAAAGGTTCCATCTACCGGGGGTTCACTGATATGTTGGGGGATGTTCACACATAGGTTTTTTTCATGTAGTTGGAATTTTCAATCCATTGTTCTCAATGGGTTTCACTTCTAATTTATGCTGTGTTTGCCATAATGAATGTTTCCAGTGCTGTGTGAACATAACTTTACTGTTCCACTTCTTGAGAGGATCCACTGGCTTGAGCTAAAAAACTACAGTGACTCTTTAAAAAAAAACCAAAAAAAACCCATTGGGGTATGTTATTATTTCAAAATTAGACATCGTCAATTTAAGCTGTCTAAAAATGCCCAAAATGTTTAAAGTGGCTTATGCTGCTTCATAAATTTGACATCTCTTCAAACTTGTCTACCTTTTTTAGACCAACTATTAGGGCTCGTTCAAACGGCTTATTTTGCGACTGATTTCAGCCATATTGAGCGCCGTATTTGCGCTCCAATACGCCTGCAATCCGTCCCAGGCATTACGGTAATCCACAGTTCTCATATTGAACTATGGATTACGTCTCCTCTCTCCGCTCGGCGAATCCGCCGAGCGGGGAGAAAGTGACATGTCAATTATTTATGCCGTGTACGCGCCATGAATAATGACAGTCTATGGGGCTGGCGAGCTGCCGGCCCCCCACCCTGCCCCCGCTGCACGGCAGCCGGCGTAATTGCGGGCCGAAATCTATCCCGCAATTACGTCGGCTTTAAGCCGTGTGAACCAGACCTTAGTTGGCTAATGTTCACCAGAATTCTGAATCAGATTTTTGACACAGTTCTGGTGAAGTTTTGACACAGAGGGCCACATGTATGAAAACTGTTTAGGCATGTTCACACGGCTTAAAATGGGCCGTATTTCGGTCCGTAATTACGCGCCGAAGTGCGCCAATTACGGGCCGAAAACGGCCCATTCATTACGGTAATTCACAGTTCTCATAGAGAACTATGGATTACGTCTCGGGCGGGGAGATAATTGACAGGTCACTTTCTAGCGGCGTATACGCGCTGCTAGCAATGACTGTCTATGGGCTGGCGAAGTGCCGGCTCCCCGCTCGCTCCCCCGCTCCTGCCCCCGTCCACACGGCGTAATTGCGGGGCGGAATTACGTTACCGTTATCGAAAGGGTAACATTACCGTAATTAATGGGCCTTTTTCAGCCCGTAATTTGCACACTTCGGCGCGTAATTACGGACCGAAATACGGCCCATTTTAAACCGTGTGAACATAGCCTTTAGGTCTAAAACTCACTTTGTTGCCCATAGGTTGCTATGGGAAAAAAGTGAGTTTTAGACCTATGTAGTTTTCATACATGTGGCCCAAAATGTCACATTAAAGTCACAAAAACCTCTGACTAAGCCTCATCCCATTTCTGATCAGTAGTAAAAAGTTGTCCAAAACACATAATTGTGTCTGAGCAAAAAATGCACCACTTTTTGGCACATTTTATAACGCTCTTCTGGCACAACTACAATAGTTAATGTGAGCCATTGGGTCTGAAATCAGCACTATACTTAAAAGTCAACTCTACTTCAGATTTCCTCAGTATTGCACAGGTGAGATAATTAGTATTGCACAGGTAATATAGGGGTGCTTTCACACGGTGCGTTTTTGATGCGTTTCTTCACTGCGTTTTTTGTGCAGGAAGGCACAGCAATTAATGCTGTACATTGCTGCACAAAAATCGCGGCAAAGATTTCGGTAAAATCGCAGTAATTACCGCGATTTTTGCAGCGATTTTTGTGCAATAATGTACAGCATTAATTGCTGTGCCTTTCTGCACAAAAACTCATTGAAAAACACATCAAATACGCAACCAAAAATGCACCGTGTGAAAGCACCCTAATTAGCATTCTGCACAGGTGATATAATTATTGTCAGTGCATCCTGTGGGAGATCCTGAAAACACAACCAGTTGGTGGGTCTTGAGGACTGGAGTTAAGAAACACTGCTCTAGTAGGTTCTAAAAAGGATCTTACCATGATGTAAAATGTCCAGTGCTTACGGCTGTCCTCTCCATTCAATTCTATGGAAGCTTCCGAACATATTGGGAGGCTCCCATATAAATGAATGAGGAGGACGGCCGTAAGCGCCACTCTCCTCATTCACATGCGAGCGGCCTGCTCTGGGGATATTACATCATAGTAAAATCCCTTTTAAAGGACCTGCTCATGTCAGAGCTAGACCTGTCAATCCTGTTAGGACCTCCCTGTATAAATAACAGTTACCCTCAAAAGCAATAAAAAAAACAGTTGACCAAAATGCATGCAAAAATGTTATTATGTTCTTGAAAAAAATGCAAAGTGTGAATCTACCCTAAAAACTTTTTAGGGTAGATTCACACTGCATTTTTTTTTCAAGAACATAATAACAGTTTTGCATGCATTCCGCTCAACTATTTTTTATTGTTTTTTAAAACTACAGTGGTCAGATTTTAGGCCTGGTTCACATGTGCTCTGATGGATACATTTAGAGCGGAGTTGGAATTGGTTTAATGACTGAATTGACCGCTCCAGTACTCGTAGTTTAAACAAAACAAAAAATAGCATGTTATGCTGGGCTATTTTTTATATTTTTGATGGAATCTGCGAACGGAACCTCTGACACTCATGTGAACCAAGTCTTAACTGGAAGTCAATAGGCAAATGTTTTCTGCAGTGTTTTTTAAAATGTTGTTGTGTTTTGTTTTGTTTTTGTTGCTCACTTGCAGTTTTTTCAGAATGCAGCATGCTCTAGATACAGCGGGGTTTTTTTTCCAGATAATTTGTGCTGTTTTTCTCCCTATAGATATCTATTGTTTTTTTTTCTGTGCATGTTTGTTGTATTTTTTAGATGCATTTTTTTTTAGATTATGTTTCACACCAAAAACTTGTGATGAATCAAATGCAACATGCAGAAACCCATGTACTAATACATTTTGTTTTGTTACAAAATGCTACAAAAACTATATTAAAAACAAATGAAGCCTAAACATCATTACATGTTTTTACCTTCTTTTTGGCCTCCCCCCCCCCCCCCCCCCCCCAAAGAAACTACCATGCACAATATAAGTATGAAGGTGATAGGTCATGCCTATCTCTGCATGTTGTCTTGTTCTGTAGACAGTGGGCCAGAAATCTGTATATTGTAGAAGTCACAATCCAGTCTGATGATTTTGGATCAGAATTTCACTTTCTTTTTTGAAACATAGTAAATGTGTGCAAATAAGTAATTTATTGCATCTCAAAATAATTATCTTCAGTATTATCTTATTCAATCAAATATGACAAGTGTAAAAATATAGCCTACGAATGGTGATCCTTTTCCTAATTTTCTGGTTACTTGCTGAAGGGGGTTAAATATCAGCTGTCAGTGCAGGGGTTAAGACTAAGTTTTAACAGCTGTATATTATTCAGCTCAATGAGAGTAAATAGGAGGAACTTTCTCCTCGTCATCAGGAGAATGAGATTATGGAAACTTAAGGCTTTTATGTTCTAGGCTTGCAGACAAGTTGTAAATACATGAAATTCTTCAGGCCGCCCACACAAGACCGATTATTTTCCAATCAAGAGACATTAAGGTGTGTCGCTGAGACACAAGTAACCAGCGAAGCTGGGCCACCATGTCAGATGTGGCAAACACACTACGAAACATACATACAGGTTGTGTGAAATGTAGTATTGCATGTGTTAAATCATCTGCACCCAAAAAATATGCAACTAATGTAAGATTTTTTTCACAGGGTGCATTTTTTGTTGCTGCAGCACTGCACAGCAGTGAAACTGCCTCTATTAGGCTATGTTCACACAGCTTAATTGCAGGGCATAATTCCGCCCCGCAATTACGCCATGGGGGCGGGGCGGAAGCGGGGGAGCGAGCGGGGGGCCGGCACTTCGCCGGCCCATAGACAGTCATTGCTAGCGGCGCTTATACGCCGCTAGAAAGTGACCTGTCAATTATCTCCCCCCTCGGCGTATTCGCCGAGCAGGGAGAGGAGATGTAATGCATAGTTATCTATGAGAACTGTGCATTACCGTAGTTACTGGGACGGATTCAGCCCGTAATTGGCGCACTTCGGCACGTAATTACAGACTGAATTACGTCCCAGAATAAGCCGTGTGAACATGGCCTTACCGGCAAACACCTTTCAATTTCCTAAATTGTATGGATAGCTGTTGTAAGTAATTAATTATTGCACTTAGGCTGATCACACATTACATTTTTGATGTTTTTTTTTCAACTGCATAAAAACCACAAGCAATTTTTTTATTGCTTCTTTATTTTATACATTTAAAAAATGCAACAGAAATGCAACATGTGAATGCAGCCTTGTAGTCTTCAGTAGTATAAGCATAAGTGTATGTTCACACGGTGTTCTTGGATACGTTTTCGGTCCGAAAAACGCATTCAAAAGCGCTGCGTAAAACGCATTAAACACGCTGGTGCATGTTTGGATGCATTTTGGCTGCAGCAGAAACGCACCGTATAGTTTTAAATAGGGCGTCTGCTGCATCAAACGGATCAAGAATTGACAATTCTTTGGACGGATCCGAAAGATGCATCAGCAAGGCGCATATAAAACACGTACCGTCTGAACACCGATGTGTGTTTTACATTGAAAGCAGTGTAAAAACATTGCTAGATTTGTGTTTTGGTCTGTTTAGGGTCCAATCCAAACACGCATCTAAAAACTTATCCAAAAACGCAGTGTGAATATCCCCTAATAAATGATTACTTTTTGAGGCTTTATTCACACATTGCGTTTTTGCAACTGTATCAAAAATGAAAACGCATGCATTCTTTAAAATACAAGTGGTTTTGTAATTAATTCCATCACAGGTGAAATCTGGATGAATTAAAAAATATTTTTTTTTAATTACTTGGGTTTTTTCAATTGCAGTACTACATAGCAATTAAACTGTTTTTTTTTTACCAGCAAGCTTCTTTCAATTATTGAAGTTGTTTGGAAAGGAGTTACATATGAGTAATTAATTATTGTGTCTTCGGCTATGTTCACACGGCTTATTTGCGGGTGGCCGGTACCTCGCCGGACCATAGACTATCATTACTAGCGGTGCGTAAACGCCGCTAGAAAATGACATGTCACTTATCTCCCCCCGCGGCGGATTCGCCGAGCGGGGAGAGGAGACGTAATCCATAGTTCTCTACGGCGCTTAATTATGGACTGAAATACGTCCCATTTTAACCCGTGTGAACATAGCCTTAGGGTAAGTTCACACGGCTTATTTTGGGGTGCATTTCGCCACGTATTTCGCAGCGTACTGCGCTCTAATACGAGCTAAATGCGCCCCAATCATTACGGTAATTCACAGTTCTCATAGAGAACTATGCATTACCCCTCATCTCCCCACTCGTACAATACGATCGATTTTAGCCCGATTTTTGCCACGATTTTTGTGCAGCAATGTACAGCATTAATTGCTGTGCCTTCCTGCACAAATAAACGCATCAAAAACACTGTGTGAAAGCACAAAAAAGAGGATTGCTGGTTATAAAGGTAGTTTAAACTGCTTTGCAGTACTGCAACTGAAAAAAAACGCATCAAAACTGCACCGTGTAAGAGCAGTAATGGTGCTTTCACACAGTGCATTTTTTGGTACGTTTTATAATGCGTTTTTTTGTTCAGTAATGTAGAGCTGCGCCTTTCTGTCCAAAAAAACGCATCTGAAAAATACTTCAAAAAAGCGTAAAAAAATGCAGGTGCGTGTTAAAGCACCCTAAGCACAGTCACTGATTACTTATAGAACCTTTCGAAACAATTTAGGACATAGACAAGAGCTTGCTTGTGATAAAAGCAGCTTCACAGTTGTGCAGTACTACAACAGAATAAACACTGTGTGAAAGCAATCTAATACATATATGTACCTTGTGTTCCTTTAGATTAATTGCATTATCTTAGGCCATGTTCCACACGGCTTAAAATGGGCCGTATTTCGTCCGTAATTACGCGCCGAAGTGCGCCAATTACGGGCCGAAAACGGCCCATTTCATTACGGTAATTCACAGTTCTCATAGAGAACTATGGATTACGTCTCCTCTCCCGCCCGGCGAAGCCGCCGGGCGGGGACATAATTCACATGTCACTTTCTAGCGGCGTATACGCGCCGCTAGCAGTGATAGTCAATGGGCCGGCGAAGTGCCGGCCCCCGGCTTACTCCCCCGCTCCCGCCCCCCCCGTCCACACGGCGTAATTGCGGGGCGAAATTACGTCCCGCAATTAAGCCGTGTGAACATAGCCTTAGGGTGCTTTCACACAGCGCAGTTTTGGTGCAACTGCCTTTATTACCAGCAGCTTCTTTCACTTCTCTAAACTGTTTGGAAAGTGAGGAATCAAGGAGTGTGTTTGTAATGCACAATACTTCAAACACAGTAATTGATTACTTACTTGAAACACCTTTCTGAACAATTTAGACAACTGAAAGAAACTGCTGGTAATAAAGACAATTAATTTAATTGGAGCTCAGTTAAAACTGCACCAAAACTGCATTGTGTGAAAGCACTCTAAGGCTAGGTTCACACGGTGTATTTGCAGGGCGTAATTACGCCGTGTGACCGGGGGCGGGAGCAGGGGACTGAGCAGGGGGCCGGCACTTCGCCGGCCCATAGACTTGAATTGCTAGCGGCGCGTATTTGCGGCTAGTAATTCACATGTCAATTATCTCCCCGCCCGGCGAGAGGAGACGTAATCCATAGTTCTCTATGAGAACTGTGAATTACCGTAATGAATGGGCCGTTTTCGGCCCGTAATAGGCACACTCCGGCGCGTAATTACGGACCGAGATACGGCCCATTTTAAGCCGTGTGAACATGGCCTAAGGGTAGGGTCACAAGGTGCGGAAACCAGACAGCTGAGATTCAGCTTCCATTCAGGTGAAAACTGCATAGCTCTGCTCTTCTGTGCGTTTTTCTATTTATTGTTAATGGCCGCCAGTCTGCAAGCTGTATACCTGCAACACCATGCTGGTGTAACAATGAGACACATTATTGTCTGCACTGTGGGACCCTACCCCAAGGGTGCTTTCACATGGAGCGGTTTTTGATGCATTTTTGGACACTTTTTTTGTGCAGAAATGTACAGTATTAATTGCCGTGCCTTTCTGCACAAAAAACGCATCCAAAAACCACTCCGTGTGAAAGGAACCTAAATGGAGAATCAATGTGCACATCTACCATTGATTAACAGTGATCACAAAGTCAGAAAACAGGAGCTACAGCATCTTTTTCAATATATTTGCATTATTTGTAGTTTTCACTTATTTTTCAGTTTAACTTGTTACTTACAAGAAAATATCCCGTTTTAATGTGGAAACATCCAGAGAACTCCTGTTGATGGACCTGACGTTGTTATTATTGATCTGTATTCATCTATAATAATTCTTTCCTTCTCGTTAGGCTGAGTTCACACACGTTAGTTTGCACTGTCGAAATTACGTGCTTGCAATTGTGTACTTTCAACAGCGCAAATGATGTGCAATAGCCTGAGGCAGATTCCTGCCTCCTATACTTTACTCTTTTACAGGTCGATTCTATTCAGACACCTGTAAGATTACAAATGTAAAGTGCACGTTATGTGATTGACAGTGTGTATTTTATATGATGCTCTATGAGAAGTGTAGTGTACATTGTTTTAAGCGTACTTCGGGATACATTTTGGCAAAATTACGCCGCGTGAACACCCCCTTATACACAGCATAAAATATGTGCTGGACAATTCGGAGGTGGATATCTTCTATAGAAACAGAATTCAATGATTTAACGGACTGCACTAGAGGGTCTCTCTTTTTTTTTTTTTTTTAAATGTGAAACACTTATCTGCATGATCATGACCGAAAGATGATGTTCTGTGATCTGTCTTAATACAGAAAAGGATAGAGTAATACCACAGCTTAAATTAAGCCTGATGATATCACAATGGAAACACTGATACCCATTTTGGGGAAGTGAGGCAATATCTATGTGAATAGAACCAAAATTCACAAACAGCTGGTTTTATGAGTAGGGTTCATAATGGTCTCCCTGCAAGCTAAATATTCTATCGACTGTATCCCCCCTAAAAAGTTTGAAATCCATAGAATTTCAGACTATAATAACTTACAGTAAAGTTATTTTTTAAATTTTTTTTTGCTATAGTTTGACAATGTTCACCGATTGTCAATAGCTGGTGTTATCCTACAAATCCGTGTGGCAGTTTATTAAAGGGGTTTTACCATGAAGTAAAATTGACGTGGGAAGCTTGCAAATTAAATAATAAACATTTTCACCATTCATCATTATTAAAAGTTCTGTCCCTTTATTGTTTTAGTTGCTCCCTTAGTGATCTATAGCATACAGATTGTCTCTAAGGGATAAGACCAGTAACGAGGGCTCCTTAGTCCTGGCCGCACATGCTCAGACATTACCTCTCCTCTCAGGCAACTACTGTCAGTCTCTTCCATGCCTAGTAATCACACACACCCTCTGCTGATGGAGTGTTCAACCCCAGGTGCTGTCACTCTACTTCTGTCCTCTGTGCTCCTTAGTAATTGATCAAACAGTGCAAATAAATAATAAAATAAAGAAACCTCAATCAGCTATGTGCATTGAGGAGAAAAATCAACATTTGGTTCCTGCAGGGATTTGAACCTAAAACCCTTATGCTGAAGGGCAGAGGTGCGAACCACTCAGCTACATTGTAGCTACTCACAGCTCTTTACATAAATGGACCTATGTTTGCCTGGAATGAGAACACTGTGGGGGAAGGCATGGTGATGTCAGGCCTGCTGGGTCACTTGTTATGCAGTTCAAACAAATCATACACGACTCCTTTTAAACACACTGAAAGCTGAAGCAGGACCAACCAGGCATAAAATGCCTTCATGGTAAAACCCCTTTAAGCTATTTAATCACTGGTGCAGGATGTTACGGTCTACTGTGTATTCTGACCCTCAGCCTGACAGTGCCTTAAGCTGGGTTCACATCCCATTAATCCACTAGTTTGATGTACATGGTTTTAAAATTAAAAACGTACCCAAACGGGTGCGTTAAAATATACATTGACTTTTATGGCTGGATGCACTGCCACGGTCCATCTCTTTGGTATCTGTTTCATGACCTTACGTCGTCCGTCTTTTTTGACAGAGGGAATGCGGGGTGCCAAAAAAATTTACATGTGACAAACTTTTTTTTAGTTTTTCCCAATGGAAAGTATATATTAGTGTACGTGTTCACATTTGTAAATTTTCCAATAAAAATTAAAAAAAACCCTAAGTCTTGGGTTTTGTTACAAGGCGTTTTGGATCCATTTGGATCCGAAAATGCATAAAAACGCAGCGTCAATGGATGCTTTTGGCTGCAGAAAGACACCCCTATATTTAAATAGGGCTTCCTCGTCTTTCGGACAGAATTGACATGACAATGACGCATTGAACACGAATCGCCGATCACTTCTTAAACCCAATGTGTTTTTACATTAAAAAGCAATGTAAATCACACTGCCATTGTTAATGGTGTTTTGGGGTCCGTTTGGGGTCCAAATGGGGATCCAAAACACGTATCTATTATGTTTTGTTACAGGACGAACTCCCCGTGTGAAATCCCCTTACTGTAAACAGTTTGCATACATAAGGGCCCAATATGTGGTTTTCCCATACAAATTAGAAATCAATGTCCCTAAAAAAACATTTTATTAAAAGCACTGTTTTAGGGGAAATAAAAATACTATACAATACAAATACAATACATTGTAAGTTGCTTATGAAATATGCACAAATTCCCCCTCTCCCCCTGTGTTAAAAACTACAAGAAAAATACAAAAAAAAAACAAAAAAAGGTTTTTGGATACTTGACATTTTAAAAAGGGGGTTTTGTCTACTACATTGATTCATCTCCCCTTGGTTTTTTTGGGTTTCACTTTGAATTCAGGGGTTTTTTACTGGCTTTTTTAGGCAAGTGAACCAAGTCTGTAGCTATAGAAAAAGTGCTGGCCCCTATCAGGAGAGATCAATAGGTTTAGCTATAGCAACCTTGTGGAGCCTATGGGAAAGATAAAATAGGTCTGACTTAGCGATGAGGAGCTGATGAGCCGAAGGGGGGATATCTCCGAATGATGGACAATGTTAAGGGTTAAAAATATTGAAATGTTTTTTTTTTTTTTTTTTTTGCAAATTTTTAAAAAAAAAGCAACCCTTTGTAAACAACCCCTTTAAGCTCTATTTTTGTGATAATGATTCATTAAAATCAATAATAATTTTTTGGTGTGAAATTTTTAAAAAACTGCATGGAAAAAAATCTTGTCAAAGTTAAAAAAAAAAAAAAGGCATGTAAAATGAATGTGGAAACATCAAAACCCGCTAAATTGAAATTTCATGCTTTTTAAAAGTTTTTGTTTAGCTTGTGCTAAAAACGGGCTGGTTAGTATAAATGGTTGGAAGTCCAATCAAATTAACAGAATTTTTTTCCAGTCTCACTGATTTTTTTCAGGAGAACAAAATGAGATTAAATAAATATACACTCACCGGCCCCATTTATTGGTACACCTGTCCAATGCTCGTTAACACTTAATTTTAATGCAATCACATGGCGGCAACCAGTGCATTTAGGATGTAGCATGGCAAGACAATTCCTGGGAGTTCAAACCGGATCAGTATGGGGAAGAAAGGGGATTTGAGTCCTTTGAAGTGGCTGGTTTTTTGGTGCCGAAAGGGTGGTCTGAGTATTTTAGAAAATGTGATTCCCGGGGTTTTCACCCCAAACCCTCTTAGGGGGTTTAAGAGAATGGTTTAAAAAAAAAAAAATCCAGTGAGCCGGCGTCCTTGGGCGGGAAAAAACCTTGTTGTGCCCCGAGGTCAAAGGGAATGGGGAGACTGGGTTTGAGTATAGAAAGGCAACCGGACTCAAATAGCACCCTTTTCAACCCAAAGGGGGCAGAAGACATCCTGAAGCACAGTACGGCAATTGAGGGAGATGGGTAAGCGCAGAAGACCCCCACCGGGGCCATCCTTTTTAGCTAAGAAAGGAAACGAGGCTCCAATTTGGCCCCAAATCTCGAAATGGCAGTAAAGATTGGAAAAAAATTTCCCGGTTGATGAGTCTGATTTCTGTGCGACATTCGGTGGTAGGGTAGAATTTGGGTCAAAAAAAATGAAAAATGGATCCCTCCCCTTTAAACAAAGGTTCGGCTGTGGTGGTGGTGTCATGGTGTGGGGAATATTTTCTTGGCACTCTTTTGGGCCCCTTGGTACCAATTTGGGTCGTGAAAACCCTTTTGGGAAACTATGCCACGGAAATTTAGGCATTCTGAAGGCAAAAGGGGGTCCAACCCCTTAAAAAGCTTTGGGGTAAATAAAAAGTGGGGCCCTTTATGTTTTTTTCAAAAGAACAATGTTAAACAAAGGTGCGCTCTTTTAAAAAAAATATTGTATTAATTTTTTCTTGCTTTTCTAGCAGGAGCCCCCACAAATTTGAATACAATGGAGAGAAAAAGGTAAGTGTGCCCCTTTTACGTAAATAAGTTTCAGTAAATGACACAAACAGGCCCTGAGGCTTTGTTATAGCAGCAGGTACTTTCCATTAAGTTAGGAAATGCAGAAAAGGCGACAGTCAGGCTTTGTGATATAAATCTAGGATCTGTGACAAAAATCTGCTGTGTACAATATGTAAGGTGTAAATCACCACCTGTATCTTAAAATAGCTGTCATTTTATTTTTAATTGGGGATCCCCCCAATTCTGTGCCATAACATTTAAAATTGGAAAAAGTGAAAAACTTCGATGAAAATGGGTTAAGAGAAAGGGTAGTAAGAAGGTTTTAATATTTTTTCTTAAAAACCTCAAGACCAAAAATACTATTTAAATACTATATAAAAAATGACAGTCCAAAGTATATACTTCTCACCAAATCAGATATATACAAAAATTATATAAAAATTCCTCTTATGATATCATATTAACTTCAACAGGCTCCACATGTAGATACTTAAAGGGATTGTATCATTACATTAAATGGTCTTCAGGTAAGGGGACGTGAAAAAAACACCTTTGCAATTGGATGTCATTTGCAAAACTGTCTTGTTTTCACAGTCTCCCTTATCTTCGTTTTCTCTAAACACAGTTCCCCAGTGCCGGTTGGATTGCACCTCCTTTCATTTCATTGGCTGACGCTCTACTAATTTACATTCTGTCTGGCCCCGGTCATATTCACGGGAGCGTGCATTCCTGCCTCTCTCAATCAGAATAAGGGGCCAGCAACATTTCACTCTGCACAGTCAGGAGCTGCACAGTAAGGCTATGTTCACACGGCTTATACCGGGCCGTATCTCGCCCCGTATTTCGCGCTGTACCTCACTATATATGGGGCGAGATCGCGGGGAGAGAAGTGACATGTCAATTATTTACGGTGTATATGCGCCGTGAACAATGAATGTCTATGACCGCCGGCCGCCTCACCGCGCACACAGCGTAATTGCGGGCAAAATATGTCCCCGCAATTACACCGTGTGAACATAGCCTTACACTGCAGCTGCTTCTACAATCCGAAAACAGCAGAATTGTGCCTGGTGCCTTAATGCTGCTGCCTGTAAACATAGAAAGGACACAGATCTGTGCTGCTCTGGATGAGTTCATAGAAAACTGGGTTCAACTGTAACAAACCCCCAGCTGTGAGAGGAGAAGAGATCAGTGCTCTGAGTTCATAGAAGACTGTCTAGACTGAATGCAGGGCTTTGGTATGTAAACATGCAGCTTTTACAAAATAAGACTGCATAGGGAGAGGAATGACACAGGGACATGTGGACTCAGACAGAGAGGGGGAGATGTGCTGTCCACTCCCACTGATCTCAAACAAACACACTGACTTGGGAGCGAGCACGAACAGTGAAGGGGAGAATGATGTCATCCCCCTTCAGTTAAGAAACACCCAGCTGGGAGGGGAGGAAATGCCCCTGGATTTGACAAGCTGAGAAAATGAAGCCACAAGAAAACAGCCGAACTGATGAAGCGATACATCCCCTTTAATATAACTCTTAAATAACACAAAGAACCCTTTTTCTTTCCCTACACTAGAATTATTAAAAGTTAAGAAGATTTCACCTCGGTTTCACTTCAGGTGCAACTGTGGCATGCTTGAACTTGTAGTTCCACAGCTAATATCTGCTGTGGAACAGGGAACTACAAGTGCCAGCATTCCCCATAAGTCTCCATTTGTAACTAGGGGACAGATGTAAGTCGGAACAGTGTAAGTTGGGGACTGCCTGTACAGTGATCCCTCAAGTGGCCTCAGGATACAATATTTTCCGCATTCAGTATCCCAGGAACAACCATTGCAGCACATGTGATTGATGGAAGGATCACCCAATGATCATTAACATTTTACAGATAAAAGATCTGTATAAGTGAAGTGTATGCAGTGATTTGTGGCCAAGTAGCGCCTTTCTACAGCACAGTGCGGTACTACATGTTCTGTACTGCTCTTACATGTGCCAGGATGAGAGGATCCTTTAGGCAACAGGTGAGAGCCCCATTTTCTTTTTTCTAGTACATTGTGTATAAAGTACATGATCCAGAGAAGCTCCTGTCCTCAACATAGAAAGAGACTTCCAGCTTCCAGTAGCTCTTTCTGATGTTGAATGTAAGGACTTGCTTCATATGTATTATTATTCTCTCTAATCTTTATTTTGCATAATATTGGGTGACATTTTGAGGCTTCAGAACCAGTTACCAGTTTTCCATAGAGTTATGTTTTCAACATAAAATGGTCACCCTGGAGCCAATTAATACTGTATGCTGAGGGACCACTATACAGCGGTGTAGAGCAGTAAGTGGTCCTTGAATGGAGGCAACAAGCTTTTCCACATTAGTCATAACATTTCTATGGAATTACGAGCCTATGGCCTAGTGGGAATATATTACATTTGTTGCTGTGGGGGCCCCATTCTTACTTGTTACCTCGTCTCTCTCTTTACTGTTAAAGATGTGTTCTCTGTACTGGCGCCGATACGGATCAGCTAGGCTTAATTATTCTGCGCAGTCTTGTTACGTATTACCTTTATGCCCTATCTGCAGTTCCACTAAACATACGAGGTAACGGTTGATGTAGGTGCTGAGAGAACAGAGCTGTGTCCAGTCACAGCCGACTGCAAACCTCTCAGTATCAGTATTTCACCATACTTATTCAGTAGAGTAGGTAAACGTGTTAAATCAAACACCAAGAAGGTGTGAGGACATAAATCACTGCTGAAGCCGTCATTACCACGGGCGTAACTGTAGCTACAGCGACTGCTATGGGGCCCAGAGCTTGAGGGGGCCCCACTCAGGTACAACAACATTGTTCCTTTTTGTAGGGAACAAGCAATTGGTGTCTTTTTGCTCTCCAGCAATATATGACGGTATTGTTTATATCTTTACTTATTGCTGTTAATTCTGTTGTTTCAGTTTATTAGGTAGAGGGGCCTCATCAAATTCTATCTCATCTATTATGGGGCCGTATGACTTCTAGTTATGACCAGAGGCGTAACTTGAAGCTCCTGGGCCCTAGTGCATATAGTGAAATGGGGCCCCTCAGTTGCCCTGTGCCATTGACAGAAGGGATTTTGGGGCCCCCTCAGACTGCAGGGCCCAGTAGTTACTGCTATCTCTGCACCCCCTATAGCTACGCCCCTGGTTATGACCCTGGTCATTACATACACTATCCCGGAAGGGAGGTGAAGAGGGATGTTGTATCCGACCGCAAAGACTACTAATTTACCTTGTCACAATATGTTCTTAATCAGAGACCTGTGGTTTATCTCTACTGGTAAACACAAATGAAGTGTGTATTTGGTTACACTAAAAAATAGGAAAAAGCTTAAATAGTCACAGTGGAAAGTGCTGCCAGCTTGCCAGCGATACCCCTAGAGGAGTCAGTTGCTGGACATCTGTATAACAAGAGGTTTTACATGTCTCAGCTATTAGACAGCAAAATGTCTCCATCAGGCACTAAAGACATAACACTTTCAGTGAATTATGGAATTAGTTGCAAATAATCTGGATGAAAATATAGGCAAATGTGAGTCATCTAAAGAGAGCTCTGATCAGAGGGAGAACTTGTGCCACGTCCAGCAGAGTCACAGTCTTCAAAGACATTACTCACAGCACAATATATTCATTTCATTTATCCATAGCTCCGATCTCGGGGATATATCTGCTAAAAACCTCTTCAATCAACTGATATCACCATGGGGACACCTTTTCAGGAACCTAGAGTGATCCTTTGTAGTAGTGAAGTGAACTATAGAGGGGCCCAAGCACGAATATCAGTTACTAGTAGTTAGATTTTTCTAGGACTCAGTATAATAGGTAGAAAAGTATAATATAAAAAAAACTATACCCAAAAGGGAAAAGATGAAGCAGAGATTATATTTATTATATACATCAAACTTTGTCAACATTTTTTGATATATATTTGGTAGGAAGACCTCCTAGAGCGTGTTTGAGTTGTAAAAGACTTGTAAGAGTAATATCCAGTTTAAACCAGAAGTTTACATACACTATAAAAGACACATATGCATGTTTTTCTCACTATCTGACAATGAAATCAGAATAAACTTTTCCCGTTTTAGGTCAATTGGGAACCAAAATTATTTATATTTGCCAAATGCCAGAATAATGAGAGAGAATTTTTAAGCCATTTTTATTACTTTCTGCAAAGTCAAAAGTTTACATACACTGGGATTACTATGCCTTTAAACAATTTGGGACAGCCCATATGATGATGTCATGTCTTTGGAAGCTTCTGACAGGTGTATTGGCAACATCTGGGTTAATTAGAGACACACCTTTGGATGTATTTTAATCACGCCACAAAAACTGCTTCTGTATGTAACATCATGGGAATTTCTAAAGAAATCAGCCAAGATATCAGGAAGAAAATTGTGGACTTTCACAAGTCTGGATCATCCTTGGGTGCAATTTCCAGATACCTGAAGGTGTCTTGTTCATCTGTACAAACAATTATATGCAACAAGTACAAACAAGATGGGAATTCCAGCCATCATACCTCTCAGTAAGGAGACGGGTTCTGTGTCTCAGAGATGAACATGGTTTGGTCCGACATGTGCATATCAACTCAAGAACAAAAGCAAAAGACCTTGTGGAGATGCTGGTGAAAGCTGGTAACATTGTGTCATCATCCACAGTGAAACAAGTACTGTATCAACATGGGCTGAAAGGCCACTCTGCCTGGAAGAAGCCATTACCCCAAAAGAAATCTATGAAAGCCAGATTAATGTTTGCAAATGCACACAGGAACAAAGACCATTTATGGAGACATGTTCTGTGGTCTGACAAAACTAAAATTGAACTGTTTGGCCATAATGACCATTGTTACATTTGAAGGAAAGAGGGAGAAGCTTGAGAGCCTAAGAACACCATCCCAACTGTGAAACACAGCAGTGGCAGCGTCATGTTGTGGGGTTATTTTGCTGCAGGAGGGACTGCTGCACTTCACAAAATAGATGATATCACGAGAAAAGAAAATAATGTGGCAATACTGAAGCAACATCTCAAGACATCAGCCTGGAAGTTAAAGCTTGGATGGAAATGGGTCTTACAAATGGGCAATGACCCAAAGCATACTGGCAAACTGGTTACAAATTGGCTTATGGATAACCAAGTCAATGTTTTGGAGTGACCATCACAAAGCCCTGATCTCAATCCTGTTGAAAATTTATGGGCAAAGCTGAAACAGGCAGGTGCGAGCAAGGCGACCTACAGACATGGCTCAGTTACACCAGTTCTGTCAGGAGGAATGGGCCAAAAATCCTGTCAACTATTGTGAGCAGCTTGTGGAAGGATATCCAAAACATTTGACCCAAGTCATACAGTTTAAGGGCAATGCTACCAAATACTAATGAAATGTGTGTAAACTTTTGACTTTGCAGAAAGTAATAAAATGCCTTAAAAATTCTCTCCCATTATTCTGGCATTTGGCAAATATAAATCATTTTGGTTCCTAATTGACCTAAAACAGGTAAGGTTTATTCTGATTTCAGGTCAGATAGTGAGAAAAACATACAGATGTGTCTTTTCATATAGTGTGTGTAAACTTCTGGCTTCAACTGTATATGATACTAAATATAGCATACACATTTTCAAGCTACAACTGACAACAGGAAAAAAAAATTGTTTCAGAATGATTATGTGTTCACAGGAGATAACATTTTGTTTTATGTGCATTAAATTATGCTAAAAACATATGCCATATATTCACATAGACCTTCCCATTGATTTCCATTCTAAAAAAAAGACATACATATTGCATATACTTTTTATTAGTGCGGATTTAAAGCTTAACATTAAAAATATATATGTTGGATTTTGACATATTTCAAAATGACACACCTTTGGATAAAAATGGACTATGCAAAGTAATAGGACACTTGCAAAATTCTCATAAACCATAAAAATAACTTCCCTTAGTTTCCCTTTATTATGTTCAAATTATGTACCAATAACATAAAAAGTTGGGTCCAGAGGCCATGGATGCATCTTGGCCCTTAGGCCTGAGGGCTTTAAAAGGTTCTTCAGTCCTATACAGGAAGACCAGTACTATAAAAGATGTGTTACAGTTATAGGCTTCTATGTGGTACTTTCATTTAGCCATCTGACATCTGCAGTATTTCAGTGCCAAATCTGAAAATGACTTAAAGAGAAGCTGTCACATTGAACATGCTATCTGATCAGCTGGTAGCATGTTATAGAGCACAAAGAGCTGAGCAGATTGATATATCATTCTATTGGAAAAGAATCTGTAGAATTTGTATTCTATTCATTTAAATCTTTGCTTATTCTGAGTTAAGGAGTCCAGTAGGCGGTGTTATCAGTGATTGACAGCTACTGTACCTCTATATGCACACTATATAGAATAAAAAGAAAAAAGGAGATGTCGCTCTATGTGAAAGTACATCTGATATATAATAAAAATCAAATAATTAAGGTGCTCACCTGGTGGTATTGTGCGATCTAGTATAGAGGCACAACACTCATAAAAACCTGTTTGGCTTTATCACAAAATGCCCCGGGGACAGCAGCCTCGTCGTCCTGGTCTCTAATGCCGGAAGGACATCAGAATGGTATTGCAGTAAAACGAATAAAAAAGGACCGGGCGCTCGTCACTTTGGAATAAATCCACGTGGATACCACCATGGGATGAAAATAAAAACACTTTATTCCAAATAAAACCGTTTTATTTGGAATAAAGTGTTTTTATTTTCATCCCATGGGGGTATCCACGTGGATTTACTCCAAAGTGACGAGCGCCCGGTCCTTTTTAAAAGCAGAATGAGCAGGGATTTTAGTGAAAATACAAATTCTACTGAATCTTTTCAAAAGAACAATATAACAATCTGCTCAGTTCCTCCAGTTCTATAACATGCAGCTCACAGATCAGATAGCATGTTCAATGTGACAGGTTCCCTTTAATAAAAGGATTATTTCAACTAAAACAATAATTTTTTAGGCTAAGTTTAAGCCGACCAATGACCATCTTCTGACAAAAAGTCAGCTACGTTTAAAATTCTCGTCCAATAGCCAGAGGAAATATCTTTCATCTTTAAACATAGAAAATGTATGGTCAGTTGAACAACGGAAATGGCCAATGGTTGTTCCACTACTAAAGGGAATGTCTCATCAGAAAATGATCTATTATCTAACTCATGTTTATAAGTTAAACATTATTTTTTTATAATTTTTTGGTTGTGTTTTTTTAAATTTTCCATATCACTATCAATATTTTTTTAAAATCCTGAAATCCTGTAGTTTTTACTTTGGCCACTAGACTTAATAATAGTCTTAAAACTTTCTGTTCTGTAGAGAAAACTTTTCAGCAGCCTCCTTATTAGCACAGGCAGGATTATACTGAATGGTGACACCAATGTGTATAGAAAACACAGGATCCAGCATTCAAGATAGGAGATAGTCACAGCTCTCGCTAACTTCCTGCGCACTGACTCTCCTATAGAAGTCAATGGGTATGCTCCAGTTCACAGGCTCCTATGTCCATGAAGCTGCTGTAAAGCATCTTTCTAATTGTTGCTAAAAGCAGCTCAGGCAAGATAGCTGCCCCCATAATCAAATACAGAAAACAGAATTAAAAAAATCTACAATCATAAAACAAAAGCAGCTTAAAAGAAAATAATATTTATCAGTATCTGGATTTAATTAGTAAAAACTAAATTTGGAAACAGATTCCCTTTAAAGGGGTTTTGCTACGATCTAATGTTGACGTTGGATCCTCCAAAATGGGTATTTAATCACTTTTCTAAATATATGTCATCCAAAAAAGTGAAGCCTCTGAGATGTGCAGCCTTCCTTACATGCCCTTGGTTTCCTTACAGTTTACATTAGACACGACCAGGAGCTGATCTGGCCGCGCTTGCGTTGTTTGCACTTCTTATCTGATGGCAGGGAACATGAATGAGCTTTGAAGGGACTGGGGAGAAAGATCCTGGGTCTTTTGTGTAGAAAATCCACTGGTTGTAATGTAATTATCTGAGAAAACATACAGATGCTCCCTGGCTCTCTGCTCAACCCCCTTCCCTCGACTCCTGCAGCCATTCATGAAGGAATGAAAGAAGGCTGCCTGCTGAGCTTATCTTCTCTCCTGAGCAAATAAGAGGGAGAAATAAAACGCATATAGCTTGTGCACAATACACTTCTCCTCTGTGGATTAGCAAAACAATGTTTGCTCAACTACAGAGACTTGAGTATCAAGAACGTGCATGGGAGGTGGAGTGATGACATCACAGAGGAGGTATTTGTTTTTTTAAACTCAGAAACACAATGCCCCTTTTTTCAAGCCTCAAGAGGGGAGTATCAGCCTGTTAAGTAAGGAACTCACTTCTTGGCAAAACCCCTTTATCTGATAACTAACATCAGTGTCTACTGTTATTTTGGATTCTCATGTACAGTGGTCAGTAAGATCACAATAGGCTTCCAGTGGGCCATGCTCTGACATGAGGCATGTTGTTTGACCTGTTGGTGATTCGGCATAGTTGCTCTCCATTGTTGTTGTACTGGATTAAAATCTGATCTGGCGCAACTACACCAAAGGGCAACTACGCTGGATGGCTGGACGTATACAAATCTGGAATTAGTACTGCAAATTGCCTTTTTTACTGATTTATTATCTATGTTATAAAGTCACCAATGTTACCAGAAAGTATATTGTTGCTTCTCACTTTTCTGATACTTCACGTGATTAATACGGTTTAAAAGAGGGTTAATTTCCGTGACCTCTATCATAGTTATGGTTTTCATTTTTTGGGGGGATGTTATTTAGATAATATCCTGGCCCCTACTGATTTGAATGCGTGTTACTGATATCTATTTATCTTTTTTTATAACAGGATTATTGAATTTAGAAGGCCTGTAAAACTTAAGGATGTGCTGCAGAAAGTTACAGATGTGTTTGGGCAAACATTGGACTTGCACTATGCAAACAATGAGGTAATGTGTGCTTTGTTTTGATTGCTTCTTGTGTCCCAGAACAGTTTTTTTTAGGTGATGACTTCATGTTCTGGCCCTTGTTAAGGCAGCAGAACCTGCTCACTATCATGACATTGTGTCACCTCCAGAAAGTGACTGGTGAGTCTTCTGCACAAGCAAATTGACTTTGCTGTTTTAACATCAACACTACCTAGCAGGGAATGTGTCATCAGAAAATGACCTATTATTTAGGACTCATGTTTTTATGTTTAACACGTTTTTTAAAGAATTTTTGGTTGTGTTTTTTTAAATTTTCTATATATCAATATTTGTAAAAAAAAAAAAAAAACTTAAAGTCCTGCAGTTTTCACATTGGCCACTAGGCCTAATGATAATCTGGCACTTCCTAGGTTAGACTGAAAGTTGACACCAATGTGTATAGATAACAGAGGATCCACCAGTCACAGTAGGAAATAGTCACAGCTCCCCCTCCCTGCACACTGACTTGTTCCCAGGTCACAGAGCATGCCTAGAAAACTCTCCCATAGAAGTCAATGAGTCAGCTCCAGTTCAAAGACTCCTATGTCCATGAAGTTGCTGTAAAACATCTTTCTAAATGCTGTTAAATGCAGCTAAGGCAAGAAGGCCGCCCGCATAATCATATACAGACGACAAAAATAATAATAAAAAAAAAAAAAAACAACCAGAAAATAAAAGTAGCTAAGAAGAAAACAATATGTATCAATATCTTGTTTTAATTAGTAAAAAAAAATAAAAAAATTGACGATAGATTCCATTTACTATATCTTTCTGACGATCCAAGTTCCTACATAGCAATAACACGTAATAATATTCAGGCTGCATGCGGCTACAGTTTTATTATTGATTTTAATGTACATGTATATGTAGCTGTATACTGAACGCTAACAAGCTCAATCTAGTGCCAACTGAAGGCAGCCAGAATTTTGTTATTCACTAGATAAGTCTATGCAGGAATTCGGAAATCTGTACCTGAAAATAAAGATCCAATAGCTATAAAGATTTATGGGAATTTATAAGCTATAAAGATAAGGAATTTATAAGCACTGAATATTGAGCATAAAAATTACATGGTGACAAAGGTTGATATTAACTTTGAAGCATAAATTCTCATTTGCAGCAAAACCCTTAAAAGCACTTGTGTTGCTAGTGATGTGGGGAAATGGAATTTCTTCTCTACCATAAGCAAAATACTGTCATTTGTAAATAGCAGCTGATATTCTGCTGATGGATCAGTGCTGTCATCTGCTGTGTGTTAATTTTGGGGAACCCACAATAATAACTTCTCACTACACAGTCAGGATTTTCACTATTCTAGAGTGTATTTTTGAAAAAAAGAAATAATAAAGCAAGAATTTTAGTATATTAAGAAAGAGAAATAAAAAAGGCTCCAATGTACCGTAAAATAACCAGTGTGCTTGTATTGTGCCAATTACATAACACATCTGTTGTGCAATTTAGGTTGTGCAAGTGTATTGTAACAGTATAGGAGTCAAATTATTATGACCACCAGTTAATATCCAGAGTGACCCTCATGTTCAGTATGGACTGCAGCTAGAGGGGCTGAGAGTGACTTAGTAAAGTCCTGGTAGCTTGTCACAGGTATCTGGATCCATGCTGACTGCATCTCAGCTGCTGGAGGGAGCATAGCGGAGGGTCCAAAGAGGGAACATGATGATGCTCAATTGAGTTCAAGTCTTTGGATTTAAAGAGCCAAAGTATTACATGGAAGTCTTGGTCATTTGGACATTTCTAGCCGTGTGAAATGTCGCATTGTCTGGAAGATCCCATCCGCCCCAGAGAAAACAATGAGCATGTATGGGTGTATGTGACCTTTAAGGATGGATTCATACCCATATCAGTTGAAAGTGCCTTCCACATGGATGAGTGGGTTTAGAGAATGCCACAAAAGCATTTCCCAAACTATAACGCTGCCACCACCAGACTGTGTTCTTTCAGACAGGATACAGGGTGTTTATTTTATCAGGTTTCTCTCCTGACTCGCCAATGTCCATATATTCAAAGCAGAGGAGGTCAGCAGTGGTCCAATTCTGATACTGCCGTGAAAAACCAAGTCTTCTCTCCCAATACAACCTCTTTAGCAGAGGTGCAGTGACATCCGCCTGCTTCGAAGCCCCATATGCAATAGTGTTCACTGAACTGTTGTTTTAGGCACACTCTGGTAGCCAGCCCCCTTGTGTATTCTGTCCATGAGATGCTCCACCGTTGTAGCGGACATTCACCTCTAACATCAGTAGCACATGGTGCTTCGCAGTTTCCACATCATTCATTCGCAATGGGGCCATTTTTCTATTCATTATTCACTTTCACCACAGCAGCACGCAAGCAGTTCACAAACTGTTCAGAAATATCATCCTTGGCCTAAAAGCCAATAATCAACCCTTTTAACCATAACAGCAACATGTTATATATGTGCACACAGCCTCTCATACACACCTTATATATCCACCAAGTCCACGACACTGGACTTCCTTCATAAGCTACGCAATGTCAACATCTGAAGTAGGAAATGGTCATAATAATGTGACTCGGCTGAGTGTTCTAGTAAAGTCAGGATGGTGATGTAAGGGCTTTATTTGGCCCATGTGTGTTTACTGTGTGCCCATGGATCAAGCAAAGGCAACCATATAGGGGTCTATGGATAGTGCTCACTCAGAAGTGCCCTGTTCAACCAAAATAGATAGCAACAGGGGCGCTGTAATCAGACTGCTGTAATAGCAGTCACATCTGGGGACTACACAGTGCTTTTTTCCAAAATCACTACTGGCAGGTTTCATAATTAGCCTTACGTCAAGCTCCAGCTAGAGTCCTACCTCATTCTCTGTAATATATCGTATGTCATGAGTTCTGCTAACACTTTACACGCCCAAAATGTTTGTTTTCACCTTTTTAACAAGTTTACTAGGCAGATGCCTAAATTCCCTTTTACATTGACTGGTGACGAATTAATGTTCCTACAAATCTTCATTTCCAGTGCCCATTTACCAAAACTGTCTCACCGTAAGACTTGCCTAATAATAGAAAAACTCTAAGGCTATGTGCACACAGTGTCATTGTGGGTCATATTTCGGCACGTAATTGGACTGCAACATGTCCGAAATGCGTCCTGTTACTACGCCCGTCTTCCCTGGTGTATTGTACGCTGGGAGAAAGAAGTGACTTGCCGTGGATAATAGAAGTGAATAGATAATAGAAATGCCACATGCCGTGGATCATAGAAGTGAATGGGACTAGCCCCCCGTATTTTAGAAGTATGTGCTGACCAGCACGTACTTCTAAAACACTCAACGTTTTGTGGCGCGTATAGTATGTGCCACAATACGCTGTTTCATACAGTCTTGGTATGTTTCCTTATTTTTAGCATAAAAGAAGAATTGAGTTTCATAAAGATTCCTTGGTCCTTCAGAAATTTGGAAGACTTGGATAACCTTTGAGACTTGTGTAGATTTCAATAGAAACATCTTATATTCCCACTTGGTTTTGTGGCATTTTTCTTGTATTGTGTATCTGTTTTGAAATTAAGAAAGGGGTTGTCTCACTATGCTGTTTCACACAGCCACAGACAACTTCAGACTCATTCTTCCTGGTCAGGCTGTAGGTGGTTCTATAGCACTATTTGCCATGTCAGCTCTGCTATTCCCAGCTCATCCTGCTACAGTTACATGACTGCAGGAGGTTTGTAAACTGTCGTGCACAAAGCAACAGAGCTCTAAGAGTAAGTTCACACAGCGTCTTTGCAGGGCGTATTTCAGTGCGTAATTGCGCTGAAATACGCCCTGGAACTATGGTAATTCATATCTCTCATTGAGAATTATGATTGCCTGTTTACGTGTCGGGGGGGAAATGAGAGTGAATGGGGCTCGGGCCAGAGCGATTCATAAGTAAGCGCTGGCCAGCACGTACTTCTAAAACATCCGACATATTGCACTCTGCACAACTACGAGTAGCTCATCAAGGTAGGGGGCAGCTTGGACCAATCTGATAAGAGAAAGAGCAGGTAGAGGTGGTCGGTAACCAAGAGCAACTTGCATATGCTAGCAGCAAATAAATCTTTATCTTTATTTCAACAAAGCAAAATCCAAACAGCAATGTATACGGTAATAGCCTTCATTTACCTCTCCCTACATGTTAAACAGCTAATTATTGTGTTGAGAAAACCCATTTAAGACCAATTTCATTCACTCTAGTTGCTCCGCCATTTTCCAGTATGGTAGCTTACATACCATTTATCATCCTTTCATATTGTTGCCTATAGCAAGCAATCAAAGCTCAGCTCTACAGCAGTAACAGAAATGAAAGCTAGGCTCTGATTCGCTGCTATGGGCAACAAAGACTGTCTTATTATTAGACAGTTTTGATAGATAAGGCCCAATGTGTCATTTGTCAGCAGCACATTAATGTCACTTCAGGATATAAAGGATATAAACCTCCATGCTCCGAAGGCACCAGCTTCCATGAAAACTGCACCGATTTAAAAGCCTGTGAAGGTGAGTGGAGTGCAGAAAACCTCCCTGAGGCGTGGAGGTCTGAACAGTCCCCAAGAGAGGTAACAAAATAGTGTAGGACCCACCTGCATTGAGGTCCCGTTGAAGTTTCGGAGGTGGGCTTAGGCAGTTTTGAACCAAAAAGTGAACTAAGAACCTCAAAAAAATTTTCATGTATCCTGGATGGCGAAAGGTGCTTTTTCAAAAATTCCTATTTCTCTTTTGATAGTTTCTTTAGTTGATAGTGTGCCACTGTTTTTTTGGAATGTGTATGCATGTTACTACCACAACAGTGTGCACCTATGCTCATTTTTTTTTTTTCCAAAAAGTTTTTTGGGATTTGCAAAACCATACATTGTTTCCAAAGTTTAATTTGGCCTCTTTTATTGACCTGTGCTATAAGCAATTCTGATGATTTGGAATTACATCTGGTAAAGCCATGTTGCTGTATTGTCCAGCATTAACAAGTCATTCAATATGTTTCTTACTGTAGTTTAGTGACCTGGAGAATAAAATATTGCTATGTTCTTTTCAGAAAGTAGTTCCATTATAACAAGATTTTAGTTTCCATTTGTGGTAGATTTGGCAATGTTGTGTTGTCTTGACATTAACTTTTCCCATATGGAACTAACTATCTTTACCATAAACGTGAATTGGAAAAGTTCTGTATCATCACAGCACCCTCTGCTGGTAATTTATCTGACATAGTATGCCAAACCATAAATTGGAATAGAGAATTTGCTGGCATACTTAAAAATAAGCATTAGTGATAAGATTTTATCTTCTGTTTGTAGCTCATTGTACCACTGAAGTATCAGGACGACCTGGATAAAGCCATAGAACACATGGACATGAATCCCTCTCACAAGAGCCTGAAGATATTAGCCAAAGCCCCCATTAAAAGCATAGTGAGTAAAGTTTTGTCTGCTGTCTCCAAGACTTCTCTGGTCAGGATCAGTTGTTTTTAGTTGTATCTATTATTCCAAAAGTTTTATGTCAACCGATAAGGCCAGTATAGCAGGAAATGGCAGGAAATGACTGTCATACTGATCATGTCTCCTCCATAACTCACAGTATCTGCAGCCAGTTGGACCAAAGCATCATCATGACATGAAGATATCCAGGTCTATGGGAGACATCCTGGGTTCTCTGTATAAAGATGCTGGAAAGACAAGGAAGTGTTCAACAGGTAAGAACACCCGATTCATGCACAAAACATTCAAGCTAGAAATATCTATCTATTGTTAATCATCTGTCATTTATATGTCTTCCTATCTATTGTGTATTATCTATTTTTCTGCCTGTTGTCTATTATCTATCTATCTTTCTATCTATCTCTCTCTCTCTATCATCTATCTAATATATGATCTTTCTATTATCTCTGTCTATTTATCTTTCTATATTCTATATCTATCTATCTGTCTGTCTGTCTATTATCTGTTGTCTGTTATCAGTCTATTTTCTATTATCTATGTCAATCTGTTGTTTTCTATCTATCTATCTTTTGCAAGGTTATGAGTGAATAAAGCACCAGTTTTTCACTTTTTCTTGGCGGAGTTCTCCAAGTTTTTAAGTTTGTATTTTGGTCATGTTTAAAGACCTGGCACCCATTCCTATTTTTTCAAGTGTTGCTGGGTGCTGAAATTTTTCTTATATTCCATCTATCTATCTATCTATCTATCTATCTAATCTACCTGCCTATCTATCGTCTATTTATTATTTGTCTGTTTTATTTGTCTATCTGTTCTCTATTGTTTTGTCATCTACCATCAGCATGTCAGTCTATCTGTTGTCTTTTATCTATCTGTCTGTCTGTCTGTCATGTATATGCCAACTTTAGTAAAATCCATAGTGTGTAGGGTATCCTGGTGTACACAGCAGACCAAAGGACCCAACAAACTATTTTCAAAATCCCAATGGTTTTCCATTGTGTATGTATATGACTCCCATTAACTTGAATGATGCTTTTATTATTCACTTTTTAAAAGGGTTCTATCCTGGCAACAGGTTTCTATCCAGTGAGACAGGTGTGGTAATTACCCTTCCATTGCTTTATGTTTTATCAGGATCCTTACACACTGGACGCAGCTCTCCCCCTCCAGGAAGTGTCCCTGATGAACAGCAGCAAATTGCTCGTCAGAAATCTATAACAAGTATCAATAGTGAGGGAGAATTCATACCTGAGGTATTACATACAGTTCTCTTTTAGACAGCCATTACATTGCATCTTGTAGTGTTTATTGGAGCTATATGTAGGGGCAGGCCCTGATGTATAGCTCCACCGTACACCTATGATGGATATCACATACATGGTATATATTTTTATCGCATCCAGTTCATTGCAATAGCTGTTCCATCCAGCAAACCTTAATGGATACTGCCCAAATGAAGACCAAAATAGACACACTGGGTAATGGAGGTCTATGGATACTTTGATGTTGTCCACTAGGAGCTTCCGCAGCAGACGTGGTAAATGTAACTGCTGAACAGAGTGTGAACGTTAATACAATGCATCTTTGGCTTGCAGCTTGATACCAAATGATACAAACTTTTTACTTTGTTACCTTACCTCGGTAGACCTAGGATCAGGCTCGGACTGATCCACTGGGGAGCAGGGGAAACTCCTAGTGGGCCTCTGGGCATGGTAGACCCCTGGGCATGGCAGGCCTAGGGCAACTTTTCAGAGTGGAAGGCAGAAAAAGAGAGACAGTAAGCAAGAGGCAGAGTGCAAGAGTAATGTTCAGTAGCTCTGGAATGGGCACAACGGATGAACTTCACTGGTTGTCTAAGTGTAAATGAAATTAATGTAGTAATACTTCCAGCATTATATGCTGAATAGTGTGAAATGCACAAAATTAATAAATACTTCCTGACCTGATTGATATTATGTATAGATTCAGTACTTAAAGGGGTTTTATCGTTACAAAGATCATGTCTCAGATTATGGGGACAGTAAAAATAAGCACTTTTGTAATTGGGTTGCATTACCTCTGTCACTTGGTTTAGCAGATATGAGCTTCTCTGTAATTCTGTGTTCTATTTCTGCTGTTGCTGGTCGGAACCCCCCCCTGGTCGTTTCCCGCGCCCTAGACACGCCCCCTGCACTGTGATTGGCTGCCGGCACACTCTGTGTTTACTCCCCACTGAGCTGTTAAAATCGATAGTGAAACCAAGGTCTGCTGGCTCTATGTACATCTTCCAGCTCTAGGGTGAAGGATCTGGGCAATTACTGGCTGTTTAAGGGGCTTTTGCCAAGAGGTTGATTCACCTCCTCACAGGTCCAGTCCTTAAGCTGCTACGTGGAAAAGAGGGTGTTCTGTTCCTCAGATCGAATGCAAGCCCCGCCTCCTTATGACATCATCATCTGTAGTGTATAACATAAGGATTCAACACTATGTCTGTATAAGCTGCTTGTATAGTGCAGTGCTTAGCTGATCCACTCTCTAAATTGTACACATATGTAAAGATATGAAAATATATGTGTAGACATCTATAATTTTATTTATATACACACACACAGCTCCCCTATATAGTGTCCCATCCTCGCAGTCACACCAAGCACTTCCAACATATGTGATTCAATGCATATACTCTGGGGGATGAGACATGATATAGGGGAGCTATGTATGTGTGTATATATATCATTATAGAGATTGACAAATATATTTTAGGTCTCTCTACATATGTGTAGAATTTAGGGGGGGGGGGGAATATACTCTGTGAGGGACTAGAACTCAACACCCCTTCGTTGTAAAAGCAATACTCTACCACTGCACCACCAGCTCAAGTTAGTTACAAGCTGAGCAGGGTCTTCTCTCAAAGCTGAGTGCTTCTACCCCCATTGGTTTCGCTCACATGTCACTGACAGCAAGCAGAGATCTTTACTTGAAGCTGACATTTGTCGTTGAGTAAAGATCTCTGCCTGTTGTCAGTACAATTTGGATGGTCACCACTCGAAGTACCAGCTGCTGGCTGTCAGTGTCATTTGTGTGTAAACTAAAACATATGACAGGTGCTTGCTGGAGTTTGGAGCCTCAAGGCTGCAGACATAAGCATGCAGGAGGCTACAGAGCTGTTATATCCAGACAATCTTCTGGATCCCCTGCTTCAAACAAAATGATGATATCACAGTTCTTCAGTGAGGGGGAGACACGCCCTGGGAGGAGAGACACGCCTGCTGAGAGGAGAGACACGCCCCTGTATTTCAAACTCAATCTGAGAAAATTAGCTGAACAGCCCGAACAGCTCAAACGATAAAACTCCTTTAACATTATTATGTCATATTTGATCTATTTTTTGGATTGTGTTTGGATCTTAGTCATATAATGTCTGCAATCTATGGCTGTTTATAAGCTGTACATCATTAGTATCTATACAAAACATTATAGATGGTCCAGTGCGTCTGCATTAATGCAATGATATAAAAGGAGGCATATTAGTCATTCTAAATTTCTATGGTCATCTTTGTTCAAGTTCCTGTAGTTAAATTGGTGGTGCCAAAAAACAAAAAAATGTCCTGCTCTACAATATCCTCCATGCTGTGGCTGTTGTCCCTGGGGTTGTGCTATACAGATATAGGGGAGCAGGATCTCCTCTTCTGTGCTGGCATGTGTTGGGGAGACAATATAGCAGCTAGTCTCCCCCTACTAGCTCAGGAACTACTTAAAAGTATAGATGGAGCATGCAGAGGTGAAAACTCATGAAATTGCTGCATTCTTGCTTCGTAGTGGTCAGAAATAGTGCTGATATCTATGTACACACACATGACAGCTTATCATGAAAAATAACTTGCAGATATACTGTAATGTATATTTATAATCAGTTGGATCTCTATTTATTGATATATGGCTCCAAATCTCCTGCGTAGACTTGGCCTAAATAGGTGTCTACAATGACACTGAGGCTGTTTAGCAGCTTATAGCGTTTATTTAAGCACTGAAGATGTGATATAACGGTATACAGTAAGCTCCTTAGCTCCCTCTAGTGGTGGCTGCAGGCAACCTGAATGTAAAAATTTACAATAATTCTGTCTGTGTTGGGTATTTGGAGCACTGTAGCATAAACACCGATCTGCTGCAAAGATAACAAATATTGGACCTACCAACAGGAAAATGCTGATAGCTGGGCAATCACTTAAGTTATGCTTCTATTGGTTTTGTGATTTGTAACATTTGTTTTACATTATTTTCTCTTTCTACAGGTTGTGGATCCTTTCATTAGCCCAAATGGTTCTCTATCCAGTAGTTGTCAATCGCTAGATCAATCTTTGGACAGGTATGAAGGTCATGCATGTAATGAACATATTAGATGACACCAACCAGCATTCCCTCTAGTGTTAATCATGTTCTTTAATAATGCATGGATAACATATTTTTAATCATATCTTAGACTGTACCCACCAGGAGGCCAAATGTATTGTTTCTATAGATCAAGCTGCATCCAAAAGAGTCTTTGAAAAAGGATTTACTTGTAAATTACCCTTCCCAATTTGAAAATTGAGGTGAAACCTTGACCTTGATTTCCTAAACCTCTTTTATCTGACTGACTCAGTGAAATCTAGTCAAAGGACCATAGATCCCAAGGAGCAAGTCTTCAGTTCATTAAAATGTTTACTTAATTCCCTTTCACACTTTGCAAAGGTTTACTTTCCTCTTCTTGACGTCTAGTGATATGTCTTAAAGGGGTGTTTTCATCTTAGACATTTATGGTGTAGGATATGCCAGAAATATCTGAAATGCACAGGTCCCACTCCTGGGACCTACACTTATCTTAAGAACAGGCCCCCAAAAGTCTTTGTGCAGAACGGAGAGGAGGTCACGCTTGAACAGTACTCTCTCTCTCTCTGTTCTATGGGAGTTCTAAGTACAGAGGAGTGAGTGTGCTCGGCAGTGCTCGGAGCTCCCATTGAATTGAAGAGAGACATTCTGCACATAGACTTTCAAGAGAAATTTCCTAGAGGTGGCACCCACACCCATCAGACATTTATGGCATATTCTGCAGATTTGCCATAAATGTCTAAGATGGGAAAACGTATTTTAAACTTATGCATTAAAATAGCTTGCACTGATCTAATAGCGATACAGAGGGTTAATTATCCAGGTTCGCTGAACAATTCCCTAATACACTTTTATTCTTAAAATTCCTCTCCTTATAAGTGAGGGGTGCTCTAAGAATAGAGCAGGACCGTGTCCATAAAGCTTAAATGTTTATCATTAGGGAGAGGAACAATCTAGGTTTGTGGAGACTTTTATGCCTTGATCGCTCCACGGAAATTAACATTTATTCTAAAAGACTCATGGGAAAAGAGATGGTAGCGTTCTGAAAGTCTGAGCCTTTCAATGTGAAACGGATAAATGCCAAGCCAGTTAATTCATCTGCAGGCAGCTGTTTCAGGATGTTTGCCCCTCATCGGTGCAGAGTAGAATACTGTTTGGCTAGGTGAGAGGCACTAGTTCATAGCCAATAGGTGGCGCTGTGGAGTCCCAGCTCTTTTCCAATGAGCATTTTAGAATACATGTAAATACGTATACAGTGCTACAAAGACTCAATGTTCACAGCAGAGGAGAGAAGCAAGCAAAATGTGAACTGAATGTGATAAATTGCGCTTGTAGTTTGGAGAATTTAGCTAAAATGGTGTCTAGATATTATCAGAATATTCACAAGAAATGGGCTCGCTGTCTAGAGACTGACATCAGTGGATGAGGTCATGCGATTTGCTAGAAGGCAGAAGATTAAGTTCCTTGGAGAAGGAAATGCAGTGTGTAGGCAGAGGAAAACGGGAAAACCTTTGCTCCCAGCTGGGTGTCTCTTGGGTAAACATTCCTCAGATAACTGAGGCAACTGCTTCTCGTTATATGACAGACCCAAAGAAAAAGACATAGGCTACATGAAAATGCAGGGAAGCTACAGTGAAGCTTCACCCACTTCCTAACTTTCCATTAATGATTTTCTTAATTTATATTAAATATATGCTAGTGGGTATTTATTACCTATTTTGCTGCATGTTGCCTTATATTCTACTTTTGCAGCCCATTCTTCAATGTAATATATTACAAAAAATATTAAAGTTACATAGAGGCTGTTCAGTACAAGCTCTCAGCAGTATCCCTGTTCATCATTTGAGGAGCATTAGGCTGCTTTCACACAGCGCAGTTTTGGTGCAGTTTTAGCTACGCTCCAATTAAGCTGCCTTTATTACCAGCAAGCTTCTTTCACTTACCTAAACTGTTTGGAAAGTGAGTGTGTTTGTATCCACAAGACTTCACACACAGTAATTGATTACTTACTTGAAACACCTTTCTGAACAATTTAGATAAGTGAAAAAACTTGCTGGTAATAAAGACTGTTTAATTGGAACATAGTTAAAACTGCACCAAAACTGTGCTGTGTGAAAGCGCCCTTAGGCTATATTCACACGGCTTAAAATTGGACGTATTTCAGTCCGTAATTACGTGCCGGAGTGCGCAAATTACGGCTGGAAAACGTCCCAAAGTCATTCGGTAATCCACAGTTTCATAGAGAAATATGGATTAGTCTCCTCTCCCTGCTCGGCGAATCCGCCGGGCGGTGAGATAAGTGACATGTGAATTACTAGCGGCGTATACGCGCCGCTGGTAATGCAAGTCTATGGGCCGGCGATGTGCCGCCCCCCGCCCCGCCCCCGGCCACACGCCGTAATTGCGGGGCGTAATTACGCCCTGCATTTAAGCTGTGTGAACCTAGCCTTAGTGTTCATCACATACCAGGACAGGAAATCTGAAAAGATAAAAGAGCATTGTTCTTGCTCATAAACTTTTGACATCAGGCCATCAAAAAACTTTGGGCAGTCTGATCATTATAATCATATGAAGAGTAAAGAAATCAGGCCATACTTCCTTCACTCTTATATTGCTTTCTATGGCTAAGACAGTACAACATTATACTACGTTGTAATTATATGTCAGAATTCAAGCATTCACAATGACAACTGCACAACAGAAAGACAAAATATGTAATAATTGCATATTGAAATGTAGCATATATTTACGTGTTTCATTTACAAATATTGCAAAAAATTAAAATGTTCGGGTTAAAAAAAACATTTAGGTTGTTTTAAATAAATATCAGTTTTAAATCCCTTAAAGTATTTATTTGGAGCCTTTTTAAAGGGGGTGTCTGGATATCTGGCACATCCTCCAAATAGGCCAGAATTATTAAAAAAAACAAACAAACATAAAAAATAGTTAATCAGAACCTGTCACACTAAACATATGATCTACTGGTAGCATGCTATAGAGCAAGAGGACCTGAGCAGATTGATATATAGTTCAGTATTGGTTGTATTTTATTTCTTTAAATGGGTTGTCTCACCATGCTGTTTCACAGACCAAAAACAGCTTTAGATTCACGCATCCCGTCTCTTTCTGGTTAGACTCAGGGTGGTTCTATAGCAGTGGTTAGCATATCAGCTCTGTATCTACAGCTTTTCTACTTGCACAGACAGAAGAGCAGGAGATCTTATATATAGTGCAGAGAGCTTCAGAGCTCAAAGTAAACACTTAAAAGTTATTAGTCTTTGTTGTTAGCAATAACACACTGCTCTCAAGCTGCTGGCAGTCCTGTGTGTTGACCTGTGGTGATGTCACTCCCTGCTATCGGCTAATACAAAGAGCAGAAAGAGAAGGGGGAGAGCAGGTTGGTAATCCAGAGAAACCTGTGTGCACTCAAAGCAGATAAAATCTATTTTTACCTCCTGAACATTAAAAAATCAAGAGACATATTTAGAAAAAGTCTTCAATTACCTGTCCCTTCATGTTGACTGCTAATCTTTGTAGTGAGACAGCCCCTTTAAATCTCTATTTATTATAAGTTAAAGGAGGTATTCCTATTTAATCGATTAGCTTTAAACATGTAGGCAACTGTAAATAAAGACTATTACAAAATACATCGCATTTCTGATTTAGCTTCTCTTCAGAATTAGGAGCAAATCATATCTCCTTCTTTTACCTTCCCTTGTTGACCACCTCTCTCTGCTCCTACAGGATCTAGCAGTGGTCAAGACGGTGTTCCTTATTTTGAAGGATAGAAGCTTACTTACATTACTTACTGACAAGCTTTAAAGGGGTTGTCTCACTACAAGGATTTCTTTTTATGTTAAAGATCTTGCAAAAACAAGTCACTTTTGCAATATATGTCCATTAACAGTGTCCTACCTATTCCTAGATATCCCCTCTTGTATAAGCTGCATCAGCTCCTCAGGTTGCTATAGTTACAGACCTGTTCAATCTCTCATGATAGGCTGGCAGCACTGGTTGCTATAGCTACAGACCTGGCTTCTGCTGTGCTAGGGAGGAAGCCAGTAAACACACCCCTGAATTCAAAGTGAAACCAAGAAAATAGGACTGAGGTGAGATGAATCAATGTAGTGAGACAACCCCTTTAAACCTTTAGAGCTCATTATTCTTGTGCACAACAGTTTAAAAACCTTTGTGTCACTGTAGCAGGATCAGCTAGGAATAGCAGAGCTGAAATGCCCATTACTGCTGTAGAACCTCCCACAGACTAACCAGGAAGTCTGATTCTGAAGCTGCCTGTGGCTCTGCAAAACAGCATGGTGCGACAACCCCTTTAAAGAGTCCAGTAGGTGGTCTTTTAAGTGATATCTATATGCACACTCATACAAGGAAATCTGTCTATCAGTGATAACACTGCCTACTGGACTTCTTAACCTAAAGTATGCAGGGATTTAAATGAATAAAAAACTATTTATACTAAATCTTTCCCCACAAAGCTATATTGCAATCTGTTCAGCTCTGTGTGTTCTATAACAGACTGCCCTGATAGCATGTTCAATATGTCAGGCTCCCTTTAGATATATAAAAAAAAAAAAGTGATGTATTTACTGTCAAAATTGTTCTGTGGACCTGTGCTACAGTACAGCTGGTTTTATATTAGACCTCAGTGATGTTGCATCTATTACAGGTGTATATTGGAGGATTTGTCCATATCCCTGACAACCATTTATGGCATAAGAATATTTGTACAATATGTTTTTTATGTCAAATAATAAATGAAATAAATGTTTTCAGAAGTTTGGATGCAATAAAAGTATCAGCATAAACATGACAAGTTACAGCAGGCTTTACTGCACACAGGATAGCAGTATACAGGATATGAAGCAACCTGTGTGGTTCCTAAACATGATACTGCTGAATCATGACCGCTACTTTCAGGTCTCCAGGCCAGATCCTGCTGCTTAAAGGGAATGTGTCATCAAAAAATGAGTCATTGTTTAAGTCCCATTTTTATGTTAAACACATTTTTTAGGAATTTTTGGTTGTTTTTTTATTTTTTATTTTTTTCATATCACTTTCAATATTTTTTAATAATTCTTAAGTCTTGCAGTTTTAACTTTGGCCACTAGGCCTTGTTTGCACTTCTTTAACAGCAGTCAGAGAGATGCTTTACTGTAGCTTCATGCACATAGGAGACTTAAGACTTACTCAGTGCCATTCACTACTATAGGAGAGTTTTCTAGTCATGCTCTGGGACCTGGGAGGTGCAAGGAGGTGAAAGGGTGAACTGTGACTATCTCCTCTTGTGACTGGTGGATCCTGTGTTATCTGTTCACACTGGTGTCTCCTTTCAGTTTGACCCTCTTTGTGCTGATAATGAGCAGACAACTGAGAATCTCTCTCTACAAAACAGGAAGTGTCAGACAATTATTAGGCCTGGTGGCCAAAGTGAAAACTGCAGGATTTAAGAATTATTAAACATATTGAAAGTGATATGGAAAATTAAAAAAATAAAACCAAACATTCTTAAAAAATGTTTTGAACATAAAAATGTTATTGTTCAAAACAATAAGTCATTTTTGATGACACATTCCCTTTAATATATGCTGTTAGAAAATATACATAGCTTCTAATGTTAGGCAAGACCGCCATTTTTCTCTTTTTTGTGCCAGAAGTAAAAGCTGCTAGTTGCTACCTGAATTCCTGACCAATGTTCTAAACAGATAAGAGTCATAGTGTAGCCAGAGACACTGGTCAGCAGGATACAACAAACAATTCTTTTAGTCTATGAAACTCTTCAATTCGGCAAAAATGAATCCCTAACCTTGCAAATTGATTTGTCCAATGTATTTTAATGGGAAATAGAGACCAGTTTGCAGATCTTCTAAACAGTAATGTATATTTACGGCAACATTTATGAAATTTGGCGTTTAAATGCCAAATTTCATGCGCATAATAATGGCATAGAATGTAACTGATTTATGAACCCGCTCTGCAGAGGGTCATAAATCAGGCGCATTCCAGCACTCAGGCGACAGTTCTGGCTCAAGTAAACCACTTTGAAAGTGCTCTACCTGTTACAGCTGTAATGCGCCTAGAAATGCCGTAGCGAAGCTATAAATATGTAGCTTCGCTGCGGTTCTAGTGCACCTCGCCTCAGGCTGAAAAGACGTCGTATATTTGGTGCAGCCCCCTTCATAGATGTCGCCTTTAGTCTTGGACATATTTGGGCTACCTCTTATCAAACATCAGGGTCAAGAAATTATCTGTTATGGGAAAAAATAGCTTTAAATAACTTGTAAAATTGAGCATACTTGATGTGCTAACAATTTGTAGTATATGTCATGCATTGAACTGGTCTCTATCAGCAGATCATGATCCTGGAGCTTCACAGACTGATCTTTGTATCAATATAGCATATAGCTAGCGGACCCACTAGACCAAAGTGCCCAAGGGAGCGCAAGGCCCCTCTGTCGCATAAGAAGATACCAGCACTATAAATGGCACCCTCCATAAATGGGCGGTACTGTTATAGATTTTTCATAGGTGGGGGACCCTTTAATAATTCTTTGTTAACTAGGTGGCCAGTTATAGATTTTTCATAAGTGGGGGCCCTGGTATAGATTTTCCATTTAGGCCCAGGAATTTCAATTTATACAGCTGCAAATTAAAGGGGTTGTCTCACTACATTGGTTCATCATACAGTCCTGTTTTTCTTGGTTTCATTTTGAATTCAGGGGTGTGTTTACTGGCTTCTACTAGGCTGCCAGGTCTGTAGCTATAGCAATCAGTGCTGGCAGCCTATCAGGAGAGATCAAACAGGTCTGTAGCTATAGCAACCAGGACTGGCAGCCTATCATGAGATATTGAACAAGTCTGTAGCTATAGCGACCTGAGGAGATGATGCAGCCCATACAAGAGGGGATATCTAGGAATAGGTAGGACACTGTTAATGGACTGTTAATTGCAAAGTGACGTGTAAAAAGCAATCCTTGTAGCGAGACAACCCCTTTAAGAGCTTTTCCAATGCTTATTCCATTGGGTTTATATGCCAGTTGCCAGATATTTCCTCTAAATGATCCTGATTTTAGGATTATAACTCTTTTTAGTTTTTAAGGTATTTGGAAGTTGATGCTGCAGAAAATGAATAGTCGAGTTCATCTAAAGTTCTCGTCATGTAGCAGTCGAGCTCTCTGAGAGGCCCAGACAGAACATGTTCTCTGAATGCTTTTCTTCATGTCTGTGGTAATTTTATTTCAGGGGAATCCCTGTGTAACAGAATGGTTTTTATTTTGGCTTTCAGCCCAGTTTATTCTACGCCGGTTCCAGGAAGAAAAGGTCAGCTCAAAGACAGCATCGATTGTTTAGGTAAAGAAGCTCGCTAAACTTAGAAAAGAGTGTCTGGCAATGGGTCTCCTCCCTTCACTTCTAGTCTACATTTCACCCTCTTGTTACATATGATGTCATGATTCCGCTCCTATAGAATGGGGGGAGGGAGGCTAAAGAAATCTTTAAGTGGTTTAAAGGGATTTATCACCAGCACAGAGACTCTATGTAGTTTTGCAGTTTTATATGAACTATGCTTAATCATTATATAAATAAAATGTTATGCAACTTCCTAATATACTATATATTTCAATTCCTCACCATTTTGAATATTTTACTTTACTTTGTGTATGAGAACAGTGGGCCCCATTTATCAAATCTGTCTAATAACAAGACGGTCTCTGTTGCCCATTTCAACCAGTCAGAGCTCAGCTTTTATTTCTTATACTGCTCTGGAAAACTGAAAGTTGAGCTCTGATGGGTTGCTATGGGCAACAGAAACAGGCATACTGTTAGCCGAATTTCATAAGTGAGGCCCACTATTCCAATGTAGGAACAGAGAACCAAAAATACAGTTGAAACCAGAAGTTTACATACACTATATAAAAAGACACATATGCATGTTTTTCTCACTATCTGACATGAAATGAGAATAAACCTTCCCTGTTTTAGGTCAATTAGGAACCAAAATTATTTATATTTGACAATTGCCAGAATAATGAGAGAGAGAGAGAAAATTTAAGGCATTTTTATTACTTTCTGCAAAGTAAAAAGTTTCCATACACAGGGATTACTATGCCTTTAAACAATTTAGGACAGCCCATATGATGATGTCATGTCCTTGAAGCTTCCGATAGCTTTATTGGCAACATCTGAGTTAATTAGAGACACATCTGTGGATGTATTTTAAATCACACCAGAAACACACTGCTTCCGTGTGTAACATCATGGGAAAGTGTAAAGAAATCAGCCACGATATCAGGAAGAGAATTGTGGTGGTTCATCCTTGGGGGCAATTTCCAGATACCTGAAAGTGCCTCGTTCATCTGTACAAACAATTATACACAAGTACAAACTAGATGGGAATGTCCAGCCAACATACCGCTCAGGAAGGAGATGAGTTCTGTGTCTCAGAGATGAACATGGTTTGCTCCAAAATGTGCATATCAACCCAGAAACAAAAGCAAAAGACTTTGTAAAGATGCTGGTAAAAGCTGGTAAGTTTGTGTCATTATCCACAGTGAAACGAGTACTGTATCAACATGGGCTGAAAGGCCACTCTGCCAGGAAGAAGTCATTACTCCAAAAGAAACATATAAAAGTCAGATTAATGTTTGCAAATGCACACGGGAACAAAGACCTACATTTTTGGAGACCTGTTCTTTGGTCTGACGAAAATAAAATTGGATTGTTTGGCTATAATGACCTTGGTTACATTTGGAGGAAAAAGGGAGAAGCTTGGAAGACTAAGAACACCATCCAAACTGTGAAGTGAAAGGGTGGCAACATCATGTTGTGAGGGACTGCTGCACTTCACAAAATAGGTGGCATCATGAGGAAAGAAGATTATGTGGCAATACTGAAGCAACATCTCAAGACATCAGCCAGGAAGTTAAAGCTAGGACGGAAATGAGTCTTCCAGATGGACAATTACCTAAAGCATACTGCCAAACTGGTTACAAAGTGGCTTAAGGATAACCAAGTCAATGTTTTGGAGCAGCCATCACAAATCCCAGATCTCAATCCTATTGAAAAATTTATGGGCAAAGCTGAAAAGGCAGGTGCGAGCAAGACGACCTCCAAACATGGCTCAGTTACACCAGTTCTGTCAGGAGGATTGGGCCAAAATTCCTACCAACTATTGTGAGAAGCTTGTGGATGGATATCCAAAACGTTTGACTCAAGTCATACAGTTTAAGGGCAATGCTACCAAATACTAATGAAATGTATGGAAACTTTTGACTTTGCAGAAAGTAATAAAAATGCCTAAAAAAACTCTCTCATTGTTCTGGCATTTGGCAAATATAAATAATTTTGCTTCCTAATTGACCTAAAACGGGGAAGGTTTATTCTGATTTCATGTCAGATAGTGAGAAAACCATGAATATTTGTCTTTTTATATAGTGTATGTAAACCTCTGGTTTCAACTGTAAGTATGGTACTGGATCTCTTACATAACAGAATGACGCTGGATAGACCCTATTGGCTTTACTTAACAGGATCAAATAGTGCATCATGGTGTGCTATACTTTTTATTAGAATCTGCCAACACAGATGTAAATGTAGAATTGTATATATATTGTATATTGAGGCTATCCAGGTTGTTACATTTGTATTTAATCTAGGCAATTCTTCACAATCTAGACTGCCTGAATGCCACACTGATACTTTGTTGCAGACTTGTGTAGAGATTTGTGTAGTTGTAAGTAGTCATAACTCAGCGGAAGGGATGTTATTTTTATCAATTGAAGATCAATTGTAGATTTAAATTATTGCCTAAGGCTGCGCCACTGCATTCATCACTGCATGCATTTTTTTAATGTATTAAACTATATTTATATATAAACCCAAGGAATTAGAAAAGCCTGCATTTAAAAAAAAACAAAAAAAACCTTTTTTTAAATTAACACACATTCTGGTCATATTTCAAATAAATATATATGTGTGTATGTATGTATTTGTATGTATATATATATATATATATATAAAATATATATATATATATATATATATATATATATATATATATATATATATATATATATTTTGAGAATCACTAAAATATGGATTAATTTTAATAAAGGTGTTTTTAAAAAAAAAAAAATGCTGGCTTTTCTAATTCCTTGGGTTTTGATGCAGTTGTAAAAAGCAACAACAATGCAATATTCAAACGAAGCCTTAAAAACAGTCCCAAGATTTGCCATGTTTGTTATGAGAATTGGATCTGTAATCCTTTTGCCAAATTTTACCGCAGCACTTAAATGGGTAAGTGCTCTTGGAAGGGCAAATTACCGTAAAATTAGCAAATTTCAAAATGCATTTTTATTAAAAAAACATGTATGCTTTACCTAATACAGGTATTTTATGCACTTTCAACTTGCTCTCGTGTTTCCATGATTACCAGCCACCACTGTGTGCTGTTTAGTGTTCAAATAGCAGTAACAGGAACACACATGTAGAGGCAAGCGATTGCTGAGCTCATTGCAGCATTACTTGTCTGTATTTACTATTTTTTGAAGCAAAGAGTAGCAGTGCTGGGGCCAAAACACGCGTGGTGGTCAGTAACCAAGGAGACAAGAAAGCAAGTTGAAGATGCAAAAAGGCCTGTATTAGGTAAAGCATACTTTTTTTTTTTTTTTTTTTTTAAAAACAAGCATTTTGAAAGTTGGTTAATTTACAGTAATTGGCCCTTACAGCAGCACTTGCTGTGATGGATATGCTCCTTTAAATTCAAAACAGACATAGAAAGGTATATTAGAAATTTGCATAACTTTTTAGCTATACAGTAAATAGACAGTATAAACCTAAAACAAAAGAGAACCTCTTAGATTGGGGTATTTTTCTGTTAGTCTTTTGATGCTGATCTAGAGGACACAATTGCATCCACTTAAAATGACTGATCAGCTGCAGATCTGGTGTGTCATGTGATACCTTTGGACCCTGATGAATGGCTGAGAGAACTGACAAAGAGGTGGAGCTTGTCTTGCAAGGTATTATACTGTCAGATCAGTACTTTGGGAGGGTATGTCGCAGATGCACTTGAACCCACTTTTTCAGTAATACTTGGTGTAACAAATGTAAAAAGTGATCTTTTCCAAACATATATACAGTGTTGTCAAAAAATGTATCCTCCTGCTTTCATATTTTCTTTTTTATGGCATATTTGTTACAATGAGGTAATGGATAACATATGAAGTTTTCATGTCGTATTTGATACACTTTGTCAGCCCAAGTGGACAGTACCTACCTGATACACTTATGATTTTGATCTAAAAGTCCCCATACATATCATGTGTTTGGCCTCTGTCACAAAAATGTTTTCCAACGCATGCACCTGTGGAACCAAAGGAATCTGTAGGTCAAATGTAGTTTATTTTCAGCTATGCTTGCTCTGTTTCCTGAACGTATATATTTTATGTACCTGACACCACACTGTTGCATCCAATGCACAAAGCATATAATAAATAAAAGTAGAACAAATATGGCGTAAAAGAGACTAAATTGAATGTAGATAAAACAGAATTCATCATCTTTCCACCGTCCCTCTCTACCACTCCACCTGATCTCTCTATCACTGTTAATGGCACACCCTTCCCACTCCACAATCCCTGCCGGGGATAAACCTTTGATCCTCTTTATCTTAAAACCCAGACATCCAAACCCTCCCCTCTCCCTGCCCCTCCACTAAAAAATTTTTAAGCACCCGCCATTCCTCAACTCTGACACTAAAAACGTGTCCACCCCTCGATCTCCCCTTGACTACTGCAAATTCCTTCTTGTGGCCCTCCCATTAGCACCCTCGCTCCCCTCCAATCCACCCAAAATTTGCGCCCGTCGTTTCACCCCTTCCCCGCTACTCCTCTGCCTTCTCCCTTGCCATCCCTTATGGTTCCATTCCCCAAAAAATTCAGTTAAAATTACAACCCCCGACCTCAAGGCTCTCCATAACCTCCCCCCTCCTTAAAATCATGCCCTAATTTCCCAGTTACCCCCCTCCCCAAATCTCGCTCCTACAGGATTTCCCCTCTGCCCCCCCTTCTTTCAGCCCCTTTTACAAAACCTCTCCAAGACTTCTCCCGTGCTTCACCCACACTCGGGAACTCCTTAACCAAAACACAACTTCCCCAATTTCACCGTTTAAAAAGCAACTGAAAACCCATTTTCGGGATAGTTCACCCACACTAACCCCAAACCATACAGGCCCGAAGCATGTCTGCCCCCCCTTCTGTCTCCCCCCTTTTCCCCTTGTGTTTGTAACCCCTGGGGCAGGGTCCTCTTTCCTTCTGTTTCAGTTCTAGTCATTTTATCCCATTGTATTTGTTCAATTTTTGTTTGTATGTAATTCCCCTTAAAATGTACAGCGCCCGGAAAAAATACGCTCTAAAATAAATAATAATAATAATAATTTGACCTATAGATTTCTGTGGCTCCACCTAGGCCCTGCTGTGGTATATATTAGTATAACTTTTCCTGACAGATCCCACCGACAAAGGGCCAAAATGTGATATGAATGGGGCAAAACTTGCATCAAACACTGTACCTCAAGCTGCAGCAAAAACCCCATATTTGTTTGCAGTCTAAATAATTCCTGATCTGTGAACAAAATGTTAAATTACAGAAAAGAAAAGTGCATTTTTATAAAGGGGTTGCTTAAAAAAATTCAGAAGGGGGCTTTCACACGCTATGATGCAGTCCTTGAAGCCAAAACTAGGAGTGGATAATGAAAAGACTCGAGTAGAATCTTTTCTTATAACTCATCTTTCCCTTTACCATGTGCTCTTTGCTTTGGCTTAAAAACTTTTAATAAAGCACTGGGAAAGCACCCCTTTGAAAATACAGAGGAATCCACTGGTCAGGATCTTCATCTCTCTTGCTCTTAGGAACTTTCATTTCATAGACAGCTCATTTTGGGGGCTTTTTTAATTTTTCCTTTTCCCCCGGAAATTAAACACTTATACCCAAAGGGCTCTACAGAACTTTTTGGTCGCAAAAATTGTCAAGGGACCCTTCTAACAAGCAGATATTCTCTAAAGTGGGACAGTACCTTTTTGGTTATTTTAATTCCTATCTCCAACACAAGAAACAGAAATTTAACCAAAAACTCTATTACATATTATAACATAGAATTTTCTTCTGCACATGGACTATGTATTTCAAGTCTTGCCGTATAGTCTCTGTTCGACTGAAATCAGGACCTTAAAGGGGTGTTCCCATCTTGCATTATGGTGAAAATGAGTGAAAATTAAGCATTTTTCTAAATGCCTGCTATTTCTCTGAAATGCTTGCTTGACCTTTTCTAGTCTTTAGTTCCTCTGTATTGTGCATCACTCATTGCCTTGGTTGCCAGCTACCAATGTTTTCTAGCAATGAACTGCCAATCAACTAAGACCCCCCCCCCCCCCCTCCCCCATCTTTGCTCAGTCACAGAGAACCACAGCAGCATGGGGCCAAACTAAACAAAGACCATTGCTTTTCTGATTTTGTTTCTCTTCAGAATTAGGAGCAGATCTTGTCTCCTGGTTTTGCCCACAAACTTCCCTTGTTACCGGTCACCTATCTCAGCTTTATAGTCTGGAGCAATGGCCCGGATGACTCCCTGCTCTGTTCCTTATCTTGAAATACAGGAGCTCATTTACATGACTTACTGACAAGCTTTAATCCTTTAGGCCTTGTCCCCACAGCACGGGTTTTCACCCGGTTTTCGGTTTTGAAAACCGTCTGCAAACCGGGTGAAAACTTTTAACACGGGTCTCTATGGTAAACCCGCACAGTGGTCCACACTGCACAGGTTTTCCGCCCGGCGGTTTTGCAGTCCGCCGGGGGCCCGAAAAACACAGAACATGTTCATTCTTCCGTCCGGTTTTCGACCGGAATATGAACATGTCTATGTGAAAGGGGAGGGCTTTTCTCCACTAATCGCGGAGAAAAGCCGTCCCCTTGCAGCCGTGTACACGGCACAAAAACAGTTCAAATACCGGTCGGATAAACCGACCCGGTTTTTGCCCTGTGCCGTGTAAAGGGCCCCCTTAGAGCGCTGTAGCTTTGTGCACTACAGTTTACAAACATCCAGTAGTCATGTAGTCATGTCACTGTAGCAGGATCGGCTAGGAGCACAACCTAACCAGAGAGTATGAGCCTGATGTGGCTCTGTAAAATAGTATGGTGAGACAACCCCTTCAACTAGACCAGTCCAAAACTTTAATTTTTGTATCCATATATTTTAAAAAAAGATATATGTCCCACCTCTGGAGAATGTTCACCTGTTTGCCAATTTATGTATCGCCCGCCACAGGATAAATTTGTTTGGGCCGGGGTCGGCCCCTGTTACTCCCAAAAACTCCCCAACCCCCCCTCCACAGGGTAATTTGCGGGGGCGTAATTAGTTCCCGAAAATTAAGCCCCTTGAAATGCTTAAAATGTATTGTTATACAAATAAATTAATACACATCAATACAATATAACAAATATGCGAAATACTTTTGGTACACACACACATTCACAGATATAATAGTGTTTACCAACTGTCAATAATATTTTGCAACATTATAAGCAGTTGCTTAGATCATAGCCACCAAATAGAAGCCTTTGGGGGATGTCCCCCCGGCCGGTTTTGGCGGTTTTTTTAGCCTTTGCGGTTTTTTAGACGCCTGAAAAAACCGCCCCAAAAAAAGCAAATTGTCTCTAGGAAAAACCCGTGCAGGTCCCCCCCTGCCGGGTCTTCCGCCCGGGGTTTTGTCAGGCGGACCCCGACAAAACATTGAACATGACAATCTTTCCGTCGGTTTCCGGGCGGAAAAAGTGCATCTCAATGGGAGGGGGGGGGGGCTTTCTCCTCATCGCGGAGAAAAGCTTCCCCCCTCCGCGGGGCCCTCCCCCCCCCGCGGGGTGGGGACGAAACCCCGGGAAAAAACCAAAATTTTCCTTTCCCCTTTTAAACGGGCCCCCCCCTTTGGGATTTGAAAAATTTTGGGGACCCTCGTTAGAACAGAAAAATTGATAAACAGAAATTGGGGGATTTTTAGAGATCAATTAAAACTACTGGAAGACATTCCTATCTGAATGTAAAATGTGCAATATTGTTTCTCATGTTACACAATCCTAACCCACCATTTTCTTAATCATTGTCCTCTGTATTTCTCAGATTTTGAAATTCCTCTATATGAGAGGTTCGGTAAAGGAGGAACTTTTCCCCGACAATATCATTTTTCTCAGAGTCGGAAGGACTACAGTGATGGTGAGTGAGTGGTGCTCACTGGTCTTGTAAATTGGACTGAATATGGAACTACATCATTCTGTACTAAAAGTTAATTCGATTTTACATTCTAGTGACCCTTTCTTCACAGGGTGTGTGGCATTTTAGAGATGCAGGGTCATTGATAGTACAGTGTTAAGCTCTTGATACTAACAAAGTGAGGACAAATGTGAGCTCCCCTACAACTTATTAGGCAGGTAGTTCCACATATACATTAGGTACTAGCATTCATTAACTACTAAAACGATGCATTTTGAAGCTGTCAGACTCTGGGCATACCTATTTCCATTGCTGGAAGGTGTTTCAACAAATGGACGTATGGGTACATCCAGAAGATACTATGGCCTCACAATCCGCACAATTGGTGCCTGGACCCAACTGTATATTACAGCTGGCTTTATGCATTATCAACCGGGACCAAAGTTTACTCTGTCCGTGGCCGATTAACCCCTTAGATGCTGTTGTCAATTGCAACCGTGCATTAAATAAAAAGACAGAAGGAGGGAGCTCCCTCTGTCTACATTGGTACCCTGCTGCAGGATCCCGAGGCACCAATGCATTGCATAACAATGTGGTAGGCTTTGTCAGGCTTCAAGGCTGCTAAAGATGTCACCACAAACGGCCGGGTGTGGTGACTGACAATTACATGATTGTACTGCACTATTACACCAGTATTCTGATTACTTTGTCCCACAATAAAAAAAAAAAGCTCTGTAAACAGAAAAATAAAAAAGTTTTGGCTATTAGAATATTGTGATGCAACATGTTTCACACAATAAACACACTTTTTTAAAAGTAATAAGCCAAAAAACAATATAAATTGGTATGACTGTAATTGTATCGCCCCACAGAATAACACTAACATGTCATGTATACTACATGGTGAGTGCTGTAAACAATCAGGTCTGTGGAGTCGGTGCCTATTTTGCAGGAGTCGGAGTCAACATAAAATGGAGCAACTCCCAAAATATATAATTAGTTGATCTAGTTAGTTTGAGGCAGTGCAAAGAGCAAGAGGAATTGGGTCCGGCCAGTGCTACTGCTCACATATCTTCAGCCTCATCACATGAGGAGTGTAATTGATGACATGGAGCTGGCAAAGCGCCCGCCCCAGGGGAATAAGATTCTGCTCCCATGGCAAACAGATTTCAGCAAAAATTTTTTTACCTGCTTTCAAAGAAAATTGAAGAGTTCAACCATTCATCAAAACTGACTGTGGCTGAGGCAATTCCTTTTACCCTGACATTGTTGGGGATGTTTTCCGCTGTGGTCACCGCTTTGCCCCCCCCCCAAGTTAGTGTAGAGAGGGGCCCTTCTCTAGCCTTTGGGAAAAAATGATTCAATGTGGGGGTTTTGTAAAGCAGGGTCTGAAAGGGGGGCAATACTTTTTTCCGAACAAAATCAAACCCATAAATGTTTTCCCGAGTGGTTTTTCATTTTTACAAAATTTTTTTTTTGCTAAAGTCCCTAAACCCCTTAAATTTTAATTTTATTTAAATGACAAACAGAAGGGGAACAAAAGTTTTAAAACTTGTTTACCTTTTTAGAAATCCGTTCTCCCCCATTTCCCCTAAAGCTTTGAAAATGGCTACGTAATTTTATAAAACAGTATCTTTCCTATCTTAGCATAAAATTTTACTTGCAAGTAAATTTAGAATCCAATTTTTTCCCGTAACGCAATTTTTACTGTTTTGTTTCCCAAAAAAAAAACGTTTTAAATTTTTTTTATTTTTTTTAAATAAATTTTGGGAAATCCAAACCTTTTGGGTTTCAGCTTTTTGCCTGAAAACCCTTTTGGGCTCTGGATGATTTCAAGAATTTCTTTACCAAAATCTGAAACCCAGGTCTCTTTCCCCCACATGCCCCCAAAGTTTGGGGCAGACTTGGGCGGATACCCAAAAAACAGCTTTTTCTTAACCCCTACCCACAAGTGTTTTAAAAATCAAAACATTTTTTACCCTTTTGCCTTTTCCGTGTCTGTTTCCAAACCAAATACTTGATTATTGTATAAAAAGGTTTATAAAAAGCCCAAAGGGTTTCCCTTTTAATACAGTAAAGTTATCATTAAAATGCGCCCTGTTTTGAGGGGTAGGGGGTTTTTTGGGAAAATTTTAGGCGTTTGGGGGGGCAGGGCTTTTTGGGTTGCCGTTTCCCCAGCCCTGGGAAACTTTCAAGATATCAAACCCTACCAGGGGCGCGTAAATTTTTTTCATCCTGATCCCAAAAAAAAGGAAAAAAAATTTAATCAAAAAGTCCCCTGGGGTTTTCCCCAAAAAAAGTTACCAATGAAACGGTCCCCCCAAAAAAAAGCCCCTACAAGCTTGTAAAAAAGAAAAAATAAAAAGCTACGGCTCTCAAACTAAGCCAATGGAGAAACATATTTTCTTTTTTAAATAAGTGTTTCTGGGGGGGCTTTGAAAATGCAACATGGCACCTACCAAAATCTGTGCTCCAAAAGCGAAATAGCACTCGCTGCCATGCGCCCAAACAACACCCACATACATGGCATCGCTGTACTTGGAAGAAATTACATCACAAGGATTCCTTGTAAACGAAACATTTTCAGCTAAAACGACAAATTATTGGAATAAATTTCATTTTCCATTCTCACAGCCTAACGCTAACAAAAATTTGGGAAACACCTGTGGAGTTAATATATTCACTACACCCTTGGATATATTACTCAAGGAGTGTAGTTTTGAAAATGAGGTCTTTTTAGGGGTATTTATTGAGTTTTAGCACCTTAGAGTATCTGCAAACCTGAAATGGTGCCCAAAGAAAATCCTAATGAAAGTGAGACCCCAAAATGTACTTCTCCTGTTCTGAGGCTTGTGGTTGAGTCAAACAGCACAAAAGGGCCACATGTGGGATATCTCTAAAAACTGCAGAATCAGGGAAATCAATATTGAGTTGTGTTTACCTGTTAACATCCAATGAATAATGGATATAAATTGAAAATCTGCAAAAACAGTGAAGTTTTGACATTTCCCCTCCCCTTTGCTTTAATTCCTAGAGAGCTAACAAACTATCTGAATGTTTCAAAGGGTGCAGTTTACAAACTTCCTTAATACTTCAAGAGTGCAGATTCTTAGGTGGAGTGATTATAGGGGGTCTAACATGTAGTCCCCTCAAAGCCACATCAGAACTGGATTGGACCCTAAATATATCTGTTGTAAATTTTCTAGAAAACTTTTCATGAAAAATTGTTACTAAATTTCTAAGCCCCCTACTGTAGTAAAAAATAAATGAACTCACATTTAATAAAGAAATAAATAAATAATGCCAACGTAAAGTAGACTTTACATCCTAATTATAAACTATTTTGTGTGGTATAACGATCTGTCTTCATTTTTTAACTTTGAAAATGGCAAATGTTTTTACATTTTCACAACATATTTTTCACAAATAAAAAAGGATTGTATGAATCGAATTTTATTACTAACATCACATGGATAGGTGAAAGTATTAAAAAGTTATTCCTACATAAAGTGATGCATCTCAGATTTAAAAAATGGGACTCTACCAGGAGACTTCATCAGTAAGAGGTTAAGAATCATCATCTTGCATTTTGCCTTAATAGGTCGACGTACATTTCCAAGAAGTTACGGTGCACCTGACAATCAGTTTCCCCGTTTGGGTTTCCCGCATGGAAAAGAAATATGAAGGGGGGCCCGCTTTATGCGCTTGATGACCAACGGGAAAAAGTTGGGGGACCAACCCCAGAATCAAAATATACCGTTCTTACATCCCCCTCAAAAATGGGCCCCTGCAACATAAAAAAAGAAAATGTTAAAATGCTAAACCCGTGGGTTTTGGGGAAAACGAGCTTTATGGGTGTGGGGATAGTTTTTTTTTTTGGACTTTTTTATAAAAGATGCCCCAGATGTATGGGTATAAGGGGAATTTTTCCAAACGTTTTTTTTTACCCCTTTAAAACCCCTTTTTAGAGTTTTGGGTAGAGAGGGGCTGTGCCCGTGGGGGCGAGCCCCCTATTTCCTTTTCATCCAACACAGACTGAAGCTGAGAAAAAGCTAGAAAAGAATACACCTTTATTGACTGCAAAAAACTTCAGACACAAAATAATATTATATAGTTCTTTATGTGGGTTTATTGTTCTTGTATAAGTTCCCCGCTTTTAAATTAAAAAAAAGCGGCTCACAGGGTTAAATGCTGTTTAAACACTTTTTTAATTTTAAAATTTTAAAAAAAGTTCCCAAACCTTTTTAAAAATGCCCACCCTATGGAATCCAAGTACATAAAATGATGATTAACATTGGAAATGCATTCCTTATCACATTTTTGTACTGGCCCCGATTTAGACAGGGTTTCTGCTAAACCAAAAAAACCTTTGTTAAAAAAAGGGAAAAATTTTTCAGGGCCCTCTTACAAGAAATTTTTTCATGGTTTGTAATTAAAATTGGAAAAAGACAAAGGTCCCTTTAGGGCCCAAACCCTTTGGTAAGACTCCCGCGTTTGTTTTCCCGAGGGGAAAAGGGAAAAACCCCTAAGAGGGAGGGTACCATTGCTCCCCCATACAAAGAAATTTTTCTTTCTCTTCAAAAAGGGATAAAAATAAATCTCGGATCAATACACCCTGTTAAGACTCTTTGTACCATAACTGTAATATTTATTTTTGTTAAAAAAAGGGAATCCCAGGCCTTTTTTTAAACTTACCGAAATTTAAGACCCCACCATTACAAACCTCTTTTGGCAATAGTTCCCCTGAAACTCACCACTTGTACAGGGAAAAGATCCCCCCCTTTTTCATTGTTGCCAAAACTTTCCCTTTTCCCCCAGATGTAGAGGGCTCCCTTTTTAAAATTTGGGAAAAGGGCCCGGGAAACTGAATCACCCGATAACCTTTTCTTGGTAGTAGTGGTTTTCCCCGTCCTTTCCCCCAATCTATGGGTTTCTTTTCAGATTTCTGAGGGTTTATAAAAAGCCAAACCCTTAGGAGAAGAGTCCATGGGCATTTTTTCCTATTTTGGGTTAAAGGGGGGCCCAAATTTGTCAGGTTTTAATTTGGGGGGGAGAAAATAGAAAAGGGCCCCCCAGTGGGATCTTCCCCCCTTGTTTCCTGGTTTTTTTTTAAAAAAAACCCCCTTTTTTTTTTCTCTAAAAAGAAAAATGTTAAAACACAGGGCCTTAAGTATGAAAACCTTTCCCAGCATTTAAAGGGATTTTTCACTACGGGGTATTACGCGCAATACAGTACCCCCGGGTTTCTTTTTTGGAAAACGCGTTTTTTCCCAAAACATGGGGGGGCGGGGGAGGCCCGGGGCAAGCTATTTTTTGCCGCGCGTAAATTTCCCCGGGGGGGGCAGGGGGGGGAAAGCGAAATCCATTAGCTCTCCCAAAGAAAAGCTATGGGGGTTTTCCCAAATTTAGGGGGCCCTTTTGCCTTTTCCTTTTTTTTTAACCCAAAAAAGAGGGGGAAAAAGCCCCCCCAAATAACGGTTTTGAAAATTTTTTTTCCCATGTTAACCAATCCCAGCAAAACTTTCAATTTACAAAAAGTGCTCTGGGCAACAAAGGGCAGTCTTACCCTAGACTTTTTTTTACATAAGGGTCCCTAAGTTGGTTTTTAATAATAGGGGGGCCGGGCCCCTTTTAGTTGAGTGTAACTGGGAAAAAGGTTATATATGTCTTTAAGTTTTTTTTGATGCACCTTTAAACCCTTAAACCCACGCATTATTAAAAGTTTCGGGAAAATAAAAAATCTAATCCAAAGAAAAGCTGAAAGTTTCTCTTTTAAAGGGGGGGTCTCCCCTACATTGTTCATCTTACTTCCCTTTTAGTTTTTCTTGGTTTCACTTTTAATTCAGGGGGGGGTTTACGGCTTCTTAATAGGCTGCAAATTCAAACCAGGGAGTACTTACAAACCCAAAGGGGGCCCCAGCTTAAACAGGAGAGGGTTTTAAACTGGGTTGTAGTATAGGGGACCCCGAGGACTTTATGCAGCCCATACAAGAGGGGGTATTAAGGAAAAGGGGAAAGGGCCACTTTTTTAATTGGGAAAAATATGCAAATTGACTTTTTTTTTTTGCAAGGGCCTTTAAATTTTAAAAAGCAATGCTTGTAGTTTTAGGGCAACCCCCTTTAAAAGGGAAAAAAAAACCTTAAAGTAAAAAAATTGAAAATTTAGCACCCGCGGGCCTTTTCCGGTTCAACCCCAAAACCGTTTAAAGGGGTCCCCCCACCCAAAAATTTGGGTGCAAAATATTACTAAAAAGGTGCTTTGGGTTTTTCTTGTCAAACTTTCAAACACTGGTTTTTTCAGGAAAAGGGTCGCCGGCAATGAATGACAAAAAAAGGGAAAATTGGGAAAAAAAAAATAATTTTAAAAAACCCGCTTTTATGTAATATTTCTGTACAGAAATTTTCCCCTTTTTTTGGGCAAAGGGGGAAACCCCAAAAAACCACCCCCATTCACCAGCTCCCCTGTAAAGATTGCCACCCTTTATGCTCACTTTACCCAAATTTCCCGGGGCCCCGGGGATGTCAAAGCTTTGGAATAAAAATTACCGTTTGTTTACAAGTGTGTATAATGATTGCAATGATATCCTATCACATCAATACAGACACGTCAGGTTTTTCCCCCGGGGCCAAAATTTTAATTTTCCCAAAAAAAATTTGAAAGGATGTTTCCCAAATTTCTTATGTTTCCCACAAAAAATTTTGGGTTTAATTATTCAGGGGTTTTTTTACAATGTAAATTGGTTTTTTAAAAAAAAAAAATAAAACACACGTATTCCTTCTAGCCCCAACCCGGGCCCCAGAACTGGGGGGCTGGGGGGGGAAAACTGCTGGGGAAGAGGAGCCCTTTGGAGGGTTTATCTGTGGGTTATGATGGGGGACACTGGGAGAGAACTGGGTGTTTAAAACAGGGCCATTCGGGCCCAATAGTCAAGAGACAGCAAGGGTTTAAAAAGGGTTTAAATTTTAAACCAAAAAGCCTTTTGGGTTTTCATAAAAAAAAAATATTTTATTGGGTTTTGGGGAAATTTTTGAAATTACCCAATTTCTTCCGCAGCAGCGCCTTGTGGTACAATGAGGCAGTGGTTGCCATTCTCATAGAAGTGCTGGTGGTGTGTGCCATTGTGCAACCAGCTCTATTTTTTTAAGTTCTTTGTTGTGCTGGGGTTTTATTTTTTATGCCTTTTTAAAAAAGTTAAACACTGAAACAAATCAGGGGGGTGTAGCCCATTTCCCGTTTTCTGAGGGGTGTGACCCCCGACAGACTGGCTTTGGCAGATACGATTTTGGCCAAAAGGGCAGGGCTGTGCGGGATACACCCCCCCCCTTATAAAAAAACAAATGACAGATTTTAAAAAAAATCCATTTCCTAGAGGGAAAAACAGGGAAACAGAAACAACAGAGATATAAAAAAGACCTGGAAATTGTTTTTTCACAGGGAACACAATTTTTTTTCTAAAAAAAACCCCGGGGGCCCTTAAAATGTCCCCTTTTGTAAAAAATTGCGGGTTCTTTTTTTATTTAAATAGCTCAAAGGAGACATAAAGGGGTTTAAATTTATAAAATTTTAACTCTTTTTCACATTTTAAATATGGCCTTTTTTTTATAACCCGGGAAGCTTTTTTCCATTGTATTCCTCCAATGTGTGCCACTGTATAAATATACAGTGGTAAATATTAACCTTAGACTCTATGATTAGAAACTGTATACCATACATTATGTTGTTTTTTTACATGGTGCCTCTGTATAGGAAAGCACATCAGATTGCACTTTCCTATACAGTTAAGTTGTCATAAGTAGGGATGAGCGATATTATCGACAAAAGTTGAAATTGGCACGGTTTTTAGGCTGATTGGAACTTGCCGATCACGCGATATTTTAGGTGACAATCTTACAGATAGTCTATTACTATCACGCTATTTTCAGCGTTTCCTGTCATTTTGGCAGCCAGCCAATCAGCTCTGAGGATAGAGGGGGGTGAGGAGGATGTACAACGTCACCACTTTGTGGTGTATGGATCTCATTGGCTGCAAAAATCACGTGACCTCATTTTATCTATGCTGCTGCATTTCCTGTCCAGCTCATTCTCTGTCTATGACACTTCACAGCAGGACGTGTCTCTCTGCGTTTAAACCAATAGCTGTTCTAACAGCTCTGATAGTCTCTTCTAATACACGAAATCATCCACCTACAGCTTAGAATAGAGTTAGATTAGAGAATTTCACTTCTTATTTAGTTAAAGTTTTAAGGATATCTACTGGTATGTGCAGCTGCGGGGGAGGGAGGTGGAGGGGGGCCGCAGGAGGAGAGGCATTTGAAAGGAAGATATATTTCGCAGCCCACTGTGTTCTGTGATCTTCAATTGAAAAAGCATTGTTTTTTAACACTTTTTTGGCCAGCAGACCTCTGATAGGAGTTGAAATTGTCTCTGTGTTTTCAGTTCTATTGCAATCACTGTGTGTCAGTGTTCCCAAAAACTGGCATAACTTATCCCTATAACTTTTAAATAGTTTTATTGAAGTCCGTGCGTCTGTTTGGCGCAAAGAGCTCAGTTGTACGCATATTGTGTTATACATATTTGATAGTAAATTACGCCTGTAGTCAGTGGTGCGAAGGCCGCCATATTAATCCATATAACTTTTTAATACTTTTGTGGTACAAGACAGGGATAGTGAATAGTCTGTCAGTTTTTTTCTGTTGCCTAATTGTCTTGCCTAAGATGTAGCACGTATCCAGTTTACTGTTGTGGATGTTAATTTCAGCTTCTCCAGCCCTGTTTGGGTGTAAGAATGAAGGTGTTGTTCCTCTTCCATAGACTTTAATGGTCATCGGCGATAATCTGTTATCGACTATCGTCATGATAATTGTCGATATTGACTATCGACTCGATAACAATAGTTGACACAATCGCTCATCACTAGTCATAAGCTATACGTGCCCAGTGGATGTAAAAAGCGTACTCTTAAGACATACTTAGGGTAAATGGGGTCCTTTGGGTACATTTGGCAAACTATGTTGAATGTAGTGTAAAATCATGATGTCAGCATAGCCTCTGATAGCAGCCACTTCATAGTATACTACTTCTAATATGGAATGCATTGCAATGCAAATGTAATATTTATTTGTTGCGTGTAACCTCAAAAAGTATTTTATCCACAGCCTCCTTACCACCGGGTAAGAACAGCTTGTTTAGAAGTTCTACAAAAATGTCTTCTGTTTTGTTTGCAGGAGGTGAATGCTCTTGAATGTGAGATCCAGCTGCTAAAGATTCATAGACATGAAAGAATAGTTCAATATTATGGTTGCTTACGGGACCCTACTGAGAAGAAGCTCTCCATATTTGTGGAGTACATGCCAGGGGTGAGTTAAATACCATGGATACTAAAAAGTGTCCCGCAGCGATTGAATGACAGACCTACAGTGTTAAACTGGGGTTCCTTACACCGACCAGGGGAAATGATTCCTGCAGTCCATTCTCTATCTGTATGGAACATGTGCAAGTCCTTCTTGCATTATGACATTTATTACTGTCTCTGTAGATACAGAATATATTATTTAGAAGATGAAATAGCTTATAAGAAATAGATCCTAGTGGTAGGACATTGGCTCGAGTCAAGTTAGCGTCCCATAGGGTTGTCTTCTCCTTGATCTTTGGGGCCCATTATTTTGTCAGAGCCATGGCCTTTTGGAGGAACCTCTTGTACTCTGCTAGGCTGGCTTAACTCTGGTGAAATGCATTAGACCCAAAAGCTTGCATAGACCTCAGATTTTTATTTTGGAGAAAACAAATAGGAGAATTAGAGACTTGTCAGAATATTATCAAAAAGGTCCACTAATTGCATCAACCTAGATGTTCTGCTGGACTACGTTATACTGTTTGTAGTGACTTTATGAATATTAATAATGTATATATCAAATAAGCACCTGTTTAATATCACATGAATGCTTTATTAAGCTGCATCATGAGCTAATCTGCCAGCACACACATAGTTTAACTGTAAAACCATTAAATCTATGTTCCTCACAATTTACTTGGCAGGACTTAAAAAGTAGTTATTAGATGTTTGGAAATTTGTCTCTACTCATTAGGTTTGTGGCATGTGAAAATGGAAATTTGCTTGTGTGGTCATCACATGCTGCACTTCAAAGGCACGTATTTTCCATTAAAGGATTTCTTAATGACTGGTCTATAAAATTTTAATATTTGTATACATAGCCAGATCCGAAAGAATAAACAGGATGCAGAAGATTGCACAAACGATATGTTCAGTCACTAGGGATGCTAGAGGCAGCAGTGTTGTTTAGTATGCTGCTAACAGTTAAGTCAATGGGAATCAATCAGATTTTTTTTCTGCAAGTCTATTGATAATTGCACATTTATTTATTTTTATGTATCCAGAAGCTCACAAAAGTGAGTACACCCCTCACATTTTTGTAAATATTATATTATATCTTTTCATATCTTTTCATAGGACAACAATGAAGATTTGACACTTTGGTAGAATGTAAAGTAGTCAGTGTACAGTTTGTATAACAATTTGCTGTACCTTCAAAATAACTCAAAATACAGCCATCAATGTCTAAACCGCTAGCAACAGAAATGAGTACACCCCTAAGTGAAAACAAACAAATTGTGCTCAATTTGCCATTTTTCCTCCACGGTGTCATGTACATATTTAGTGTTACAAGGCCTCAGGTGTGAATGGGGAGCAGGTATGTTAAATTTGGTGTTATCGCTTTCACATTCTCTCCATCTGGTCACTGGAAGTTCAATATGGCACCTCATGGCAAAGAACTCTCTGAGGCTCTGAAAAAAAAGAATTGTTGCTCTACATAAAGATGGCCTAGGCCATAAGAAGATTGCCAACTCCCAGAAACTGAGCTGCAGCACGGTGGCCAAGAACAAACAGCGGTTTAACAAGACAGGTTCCACTCAGAACAGGCCTCACCATGGTCGACTAAAGAAGTTGAATGCACGTGCTCATTGTCATAACCAGAGATTGTCTTTTTAAAATAGACATATAAATGCTGCCAGCATTGTTGCAGAGGTTAAAGAGGTGAGAGGTCAGCCTGTCTCAGTTCAGTGCTCAGACCATACGCCGCACACTGCATCAAATTGGTGATATTGTTTTCGAAGAAAGCCTCTTCTAAATATGATGCACAAGGAAGCCCGCAAACAGTCTGCTGAAGACAAGTAGACTAAGGATATAGATTACTGGAACCAGGTCCTGTGTTCTGATGAGACCAAGATAAACATATTTTTTTAAACACATTTTATTGCATTTTCACATTTTATATAACATAACATCTCTGACATGTAGTGTTATCAGGACATAAGCAAACATTTCGAGCCAGTGCCTGAACTATGAAGGTATCATGTACAGAGTCCATACATGTACACAAGACTTAAACAAAACTAGTGCGATAACATACAAGAATTTTCAAGGATTGTTGTGCGTGCGTTTGTTTTTGCATGCGTCGCCCCCTCACCTCAATGAGAAACCTCTACATATGAATATATACATGGCCAAACTCAAAATCCGGATCGGAGTAGACTGTCTATGGCGGCTGCGTGTCATGAATCTGGAGCCTCCCCAGTGTACCGCCAACCCCCCTCCTTGCAGTACCACCCTGTGTATTGAAAGGTTTGCATTAGCACCCCTATCTCCCTGTCTGAGTAGTGGGATTCAATAAAAGTTCTCCAGCGCCTGAAAAACCCAGGTGTGCGCACTTCCTTCTGTCTTTCTGTCTCGTGCTGTCGGCAACGATGTAGTCCTCCAGCTGCTTCATGATCCCAGTGGAAGGCGGCAGGGTGGGTTTAATCCAGTGCTGGAGTAAGCAGCGCTTTGCAGCGAGCAGAGCTATGTGAATTATTCCCGGGTATTTCGGGACATCGCCCTCCCCCTTCGGAGTAATCCCTTCTCCATCTTCTGGAGGTCTGGGAGAATGGAATATCAGAAGGTCGTAGTGTTTCTGTAGCTGGACTCTAAAGTGAACTTTAATATATTCAATGACCTTATCCCAATAGTCCTGTGACATATCGCACTCCCACAGGCCATGCCAGAGGTCTGTTTTGTGCAGCCCGCACTTGGGGCAATGCTGTAGCCTGTCCGGAGATCCCGGGGAGACAGGCAGGTTGAATGCATAGATAGCATTATGAATTATTTTGAGGAAGGTTTCTCGCCACGTCTCACATATGATATGGCGGCGTATGGCTCCCAGCCCCTCGAGAATCTTTTCTGAGATCTGTGCATCTCCCAAGCGCCGCCGCCAGTACTGGAAGGCCTGCGAGTTTGTCCGTCTCAGGCACCACCCCCTCATTGTGGTATACAAGCCAGCAAGGGAACAGGTCTCCCTATGGGAGGTGAGAAAGACGTCAAAGTCGTTAGGAGCAGTCTCCCGCGAGATATCCTTCAACCTACTGTTACAAAAGTAAAAGAGTTGGTATGCCGCGAGCAAATGCGTGCCAGGCAGGGAGAATTTTTCTAGCATCTCCGTGGGTTTAAGCCATCTCTGTGCCGTGTCATGCATTAGCTGGCCCGCCGTCTGCAGACCCCTGTCTCTCCACAACCGAAACATGGGGTTGGATTGGCCTAACGGGAACTCTGGATGATCCCACAATGGCATAGCTTTAGACATCGCAAAGGAGAGGCCCATTTTCTTTCGGATTTCCTTCCAGACCATTAATGTGTCGCGAATCAGCGCAGAAGATTTAACTGAGGCAGGCAGCTTGGGGTACTTTGTGTGGAGCAGCGCTTGGGGGTGCCAGGGTAACATTAGCTCCCTCTCTATGTCCCAATTGGAGAAGTGACTCCGCCCCCACACCCAGTCTAGCAGATGCCTGGCCAGGCATGCGAGGTTGTAGCCCCTGACATCTGGGAGGTTTAGACCTCCCTCCCTAGTTGGCAGCATTAGTTTCCTTAATGCAATCCGGGGTTTTTTGCCCGTCCAGATAAACTTTGAGAAACAGGAGTTGACCCTATTTATATCCACGTGTTTGAACAGGAATGGCAGGGTCTGCAACGGATAGAGCAGTTTAGGGAATGATATCATTTTAATAGCATGGCATCTACCTGCCAGCGAGAGCGGGAGTGAGGACCAACGCTGTAGGTCCTGAGAGATTTTTTCTATAAGCGGGGGGATGTTCAGCCTGTATAATGTATCAGGGGTTCTGCCAATTTTTATGCCCAGATATGTGATGTGGTTTGGGGCCCGTGTGATATCCACACCAAGGGCACTCCATTGCGGGGGGGGTGAATTTGGGACCTAATTCCAGGATCTCACTTTTAGTGACATTAATCTTGTACCCTGACAAATTACCGAAGAGGTGTAAGACATCTATGACTTTGGGAAGCTGGGACCGGGGATTGGACATGAACAGTAGCAAGTCGTCTGCAAAGAGTGCAGTCTTGATCTCCCTCCCTCCCACCTTAATTCCCGCAAATAAATCTGATTCTTCTAGGAATTTAGCCAGAGGTTCTAGGGCTAGGTTGAAAAGGAGGGGGGACAGCGGGCATCCCTGTCTAGTACCCTTCCTCAGCGGAAACCTGGGGGAAAGGTGACCTGGTGTATGGATTTGTGCAGTGGGACCATTATAAATGGCAGAGAGGTATGTCCTAAAGGAACCCGTGATTCCCATCTTGTCCAGAACAAGCCAGAGCCACTCCCAGCTGACGTTATCAAAAGCCTTCTCTGCATCCAAGGCCATCAGGATAGGCTGGTCTCCTGGCACCGGCCTGCGATGGACCTGTTCAAGGACTGCTAAGACCTTCCGAATGTTACCCACTGCTGCCCGTCCCCTAATAAAGCCCTTCTGCGCCGGACCGATTAACTGCGGCATAAGCCCTGCCAGGCGATCAGCCAGGATTTTGGACAGGATCTTCTGGTCAATGTCAATGAGCGAGATAGGTCTGTAGGAAGCGGGGAGCAGTGGGTCCTTGCCCTTCTTGGGTATAACTTTGATGAAAGCGTTTCTGGACTCTGGGCGAATTATCCCTGTGCGGAGGACTGAGTTATAGTAATTTGTAAGAATAGGGGCAATTTGGTCTACTAGAATTTTGTATATTTCCCCTGAGAACCCATCAGGGCCCGGCGCCTTCCCTGACTTGAGCTGGCGGATGGCCGTCCTAACTTCCACTTCAGAAATATCCTCGTTTAAAGCATCTCGCTGCGAACTTGACAAATTGGGGAGTTTTACTTTGGACAGGAATCCCTGGCTATCAGATGCAGGAGGCTGGCCATCTGTAGAGTAGAGCGAGGCGTAGAATTGCCGAAAGGTGTCATTAACACGTTCCGGGTCAGGCGTCACAGACCCGTCCGATGTTCGAATGGCCGGGAAGTGTGTAGGCTTGTGGGAACCTTTCAGAATCCTTGCCAATAGTTTCCCTGATTTATTCCCATATCTAAAGAGAGTAGAGTGCATGTGGGATCTATACAGTTCTTCCCTGCGGTCAGCCCACAAATTGAACTCCCGCTTGGCCTTCTCCCAGTTCAGCCTGTGTGGGTCTGACCCATCCTGAAGAAAAGCTTTATAAGTCTCCCTGACAGCTGCAGAGGCTTTCAAGTAAGCGTTCTTGAGGCGTTTCCTATATGAGGAAGTATAGGCTATGATCCTGCCTCTTAGTACTGCCTTTGCTGCTGCCCAGTACAACCCAGGTTCAGTTTGGTGGATTCCATTGTCGTTGGCATACCCCGTCCACCAGTCTCTGACCAAATCAGCAAAGCTTTCTGTCTTGGCCAGATATGCTGGGAACTTCCAAATAAAATCCGTACCCTTTGGGAACGTGTCTGCCAAGTCCAACGAAACTGGGGCGTGGTCAGAGATGACCATCTCCATTATCTGCGCGTGTTCAACTCTGTTGGATAAACTGTCTGAGACAAGCAAGTGATCCAACCTGGACCACGACTGATGGACAGAGGAGAAGAAGGTGAAATCCCTCTCGTCTGGATTCCTTTCTCTCCAGCAATCGTGGAGGTTCGTGGTGTCCACTAACCTGTGTAAGACTCCCTTCCCAGTCCCCAGGGAGGAGCACCCCCTCTGTCTAGCTAGAGGGCCTCCTCGTCTATCAATGAGGGAATCCATGACTTCATTCATGTCGCCCCCTATGATCTGCTGTTGGGCCCGGTCAGTACTAATTCTTTCCCCAAGATCCCGGAAGAAGGTTCGACTGTTGCCATTGGGTCCATATACATTGAATATACTAAGGTCACTACCTCCCCATTTGATCACCAGGTGTGAGAGTCTCCCTTCCATATCGTGGACGTGCGATACTAACTCAAATGTAAAGCTTTTGTGTACAAGGGTGACGACCCCCGCTTTACCCCCAACCGCTGGGGACCCAAAAACCTGGCCCACCCACAGCCTTTCAAGACGTCTGAGGTCCTCTGCCACTAGATGGGATTCCTGTAGAAGAACTACATCTGGGCGTAGCTTCTTTAGATGTCGGATCACCTTCATCCGCTTATTAGGGGAGCGGAGCCCCTTTACGTTCCAAGAGATGATCCGCATACAAAGAATCTTTTAAAGAGATAAGGCCGTGGGTGGACAAATAGCATGTGGGCCACAAGCGACCCTAACCTGTTACTTATGAAGCGCCAACTCAGAGTTGGAAGTGACTGAGGTGTGAGAGGAGGAACGCACCGCACAAATGGAAAACTAGTTGAAAAACACATTAACCAAACAATAGCATGCTTCGCAGCATAGTTAAATAAAAACGCTGAAGAGAGATCCATTTTCCTCTCTCTTCGTCGCGTTAACGTGACTCCCTTTTTTCCAGCGACAAGGGAACGTAGGAGAAACAAGGCCTAACCTGCAACTATCCCTCCCCCCCCCCCGCCAGCATGTAGCGTAACTTTAAACCCAGGCCCCCCACCACATATGTCCCAGTAAAGCGCCAACGGGATACAACCCGTCAACACCATCCGGGCCATTTAAAAGGATACCATCCAAGATGGTGTCAGGAACCAAACAAGGTCCCAGTGTGACCGGCAATGCGTCCGTTATCCTCAGGTCGGAGTATGGACCTGTCTTGCATCCATCTTCGGCAGTCGTCGCTCCTTGGGTGAGAGAGGTGGAGGAGACGGTGATCGGGTCCAGGGAGCGTCTCTCTGTCTCTTCTTGAAGGTATTCCCGAGAGTGCTGTCTCTTGGAGGTGCCTCAAGGGAACCCCTGGAGTCCCCAGTGTCCAGAAAGCTGGAGAGAGAACTTTCTGCTCATCCGCAGAGGCGAAGAAGCGCGGAGGTCCATCCGGGTCTAGGACCTTGAGGGTGGCTGGGTATAAAATTTGAAATCGGATTTTCTGTTTGACGAGCGCCGTGCATATCCTGCTGAATGCTCTACGTCGCTGAGAGACATCGGCCGAAAAGTCCTCAAATAACAGCACCTTGTGGCCTTTTATGAGAAGAGGGACATTTAACCTGCGATAGGCCTGTAGGACCTCAGACTTGTCGTTGAAGTCCAGAAACTTCATAATGACTGTGCGAGTACGCTGCCTGGTTTGCGTCCTAGGAGATTGTGTTCTGGGCCTATTCGGTGCACCCTTTCAAAACGGCACAGATGGCTTAGCCCCAGAGCCGCTGGTAATTCCTTCTGGAGCAAGTCCTGGAGGTCTCTTTGTTTGAACGACTCAGGGAGCCCCACCAATCGAAGGTTGCTCCTTCTGGAGCGGTTCTCAAGATCCTCGATACGCTCCTGCTGGACCAATTGGGCTTGGGCGCAGAGCTTTAGTTTGGCGTTAAGGGTACTGTTATCGGCCTCAAGGTCATTTACTCTGGTCTCCAGTTCGTCTAATCTGGCAGCATGATCCTGCACCTCGTGCTGAAGTTTGGTGAGAGAAGCCTGGACTGTGGCCTCTAGTGTGGCCTGGAGGTCAGGGGCGATGTGCCTTGCCACTTCCATGGCTAATAGCTTATAGTCTATGGCATATGGTGCTGGGGCCTCCATATTGAGGTTAGGACTGCTCTTATCAGAGCAGGTGGGAATGGAAGAGGGCTCCAGCTGCTGCCGCGCACCCCCTCCTCCTCTCTGACCTGTATGTGCTGGCTGAGCTGGTGTGCTGAGGTTGCGGCCGCCATCTTGGATTCTACCTGCGGCTGCTCTCCGGCGGTTCCCGGTCTCTGTGCGCTCCGCAGGAGGTAGCGCTCCATCAACGGGTGCTGCGGCTGACGTGCGGGCCGTTAGCAGCCGGTCGCTGCGGGCGGTCGGCGCTGCTGAGAGCAGCTGTTAGCTGGCTTAGCTGGCGGGGAGAGGGAGCCGAGGCGCGCTACGTCTCCATGCGCCGGAGCCGGAACCGGAAGTCAAGATAAACGTATTTGATTCAGATGGTGTCAAGCGTGTTTGGCGGCAAAGTACAGAGTAGGCAGAGTCAAGCATGGTGGTGGGAGTGTCATGGTTTGTGGCTGCATTTGTGCTGCAGGCTGTGGGGAGCTACAGTTGATTGAGGTAACCATGAAAGTCAACAACTACTGTAACATACTGAAGTAGAGCATGATCCTCCTCCTCTGGACACTGGGCCACAGGGCAGAATTCCAACATGATGAAAACCTCAAACACACCCCCAAGATGACCACTGCCTTGCTAAAGAAAATGAGGGTAAAAATGCATGTCTCCAGACCTAAACCTTATTGAGCATCTGTGGGGCATCCTCAAATGAAGGGTGGAGGAGCGCAAGGTCTTTAACATCCATCAACTCTGTAATGTCATGGAGGAGTGGAAGAGGATTCCAGTGGCTACAACCTGTGAAGCTTTAGTGAACTCCATACCCAAGAGAGTTAAGGCAGTGCTGGAGAACAAAGGTGGCCACACAAAATATTCGCAGTTTGGGCACAATTTGTTCATTCTCACTTAGGGGTGTACTCACTTTTGTTGTCAGTAGTTTACACATTGATGGCTCTGTGTTGAATTATTTTGAGGGCACACCAAATTCACACTGTTATACAGGTTGACTACTTTACATTGTTTCACATTGTCATATCTTTAGTGCTGTCTCATGAAAAGATCTAATACAATATTTACAAAAATGTGAAGGGTGTACTCACTTTGTGAGATACTGTATACACATACAGTATATATATATATATATATATATATATATATATATATATGTGTGTGTATATATATATATATATATATATATATATATATATATATGTGTGTGTGTGTATATATATATATATATATATATATATTTACTTTATTCTTCTTCTATTCTTCTATAGGGTTCTATTAAGGATCAACTGAAAGCATATGGTGCCTTGACTGAGAATGTTACCCGGAAATATACACGGCAGATTCTTCAAGGTGTTTCATACTTACATAGCAACATGATTGTACATAGAGATATCAAAGGTGAGTACATGAATTATGCTTATAGTGCCAGAAAAATATTGCACAAAGAGAAACAAGGAGGCCCAGGAGTCTAGTAGGCATAATAGGCATAATAACTCATCTAGTCTGACGGCAAGTTTGGGATCGGAAATAAAATATTCCTTTTGGACAGATTGTGTTTTGCCTTAAGGGTTCCAACGTCCGCAGCAGTGGGAGAAACAAAGCTTAAACATTCCTTCTACCCTTCTCTTATTAATGCACATTTGATTGACTATGTAACTCCAGAATGTATAACATTTTTATAGCTTGCATAGAATAGTCATAACGTACCTTTGTCTTAACCTACATAAAACAAATGGGTGTTACATCGTAGTCATGGTCATATCTATCCTCTGCTCGTAGTGGTCTTTATGTTCAGAGTGCATTAAAGAGGTTGTCTACCCTTTTAAAGAAAAAAAAACCCCAGCCAATGTCATAAAATAACAAAATAAAGTATCTAGTCTCCCAGTGATTCAATATGGAAGCCTCTTACTAGCTGTCGGCATGTGATGGCTGTAACCAGTCAGTGGCCCCAGCAGTTACGTGCCATACTATTAGCATCATGTATCTGTAATGTAATCTGTGATGCCAATGGTGGACTATTTTTTTTAAATCAGATCTTTTTTATTTGACTTTTTCATTTTTAATACAATACAGTTATTAAACAATAAAATTAGTGTATAAAAATGACCCAATTTTCAAGAGTAGAAACTCGGCAATAAAGATACAAAATTCAAGCTATACATATATGGAAATATGATGAAAAAAATCCATTATGACACATCATAAAGAGATCCAAGACCCAGAACCAAAGAACCCTCCCACCCCCCCACAATCAGAAACCTCAACGCACAACCGGAGACTTTTTTCAAAGCACCCTCCAAGGGTGGACTATTAGGGCCCGTTTACACAGCAATGGACAAATACCGGTCGGTTTATCCGGCCGGTATTTGTCCAGTTTGTGTGCTGTCCCCACGGCCGCGAGAGGTGGGGCCGGCTTTTCTCCGCGATGAGCAGAGAAAAGCCCTCCCCCTTCCCATTCACATGCTCGTATTCTGTCTGAAAACCGGACGGAAGAATGTGCATGCACAATGTTTTTCGGGCGGGCGGCGGTTTGAAAAACCGCCGGGTGGAAAACCCGCGCAGTGGGGACTGCTGCATGAGTTTTCCATAGAAGCCCATTGTGCTAGTTTGCGGCCGGTTTTTCAGACAAAACCGCAAACCGTCTGAAAAACCGGCCGCAAATCCAATAATTTAAACCACAGGTTTTCTAAAAATTAACTCTATGTAATTTGTATTGTGTATCACAATTGTAAATGGTATAAGGAGAAGCCATTCTGATGAAACAGCAACTAGAACCAGCCTTTCATCGGCATTACTTTTGTAATAATTCAGGTTATAGCCATAAATTAAAGAAATATTAATGCCAATGCAATGTCCTGTAATGTTATTTAAAGGTAAACGTACATTGTACCACTAAGCACTAATGAACATGTATTTATATAACAGCCACTATCATTTAAGGCAGATTTTGGGTTAGTGTAGAAATGTAATGAGATACAAGAACCCATTGCAGACAAGAAGTGAGAGATACCACAGGAAGGCTGAGTATGTGAGATAAAATTCTGGCTCGCTGAGCTGTGTTGAACTATGGCATCTTGCCTGGTTGTTTCCTGTATTTCCAAAGCATGTACTCATGTTCAACAATACAATTCAAGAGACTGGATTATCTTCAGAACAATTTATAGTACAGATGTTTTATCCATTGTATGCAGGTGCCAACATTTTAAGAGACTCAGCTGGGAATGTAAAACTTGGTGACTTTGGGGCCAGCAAACGTATCCAAACCATCTGTATGTCTGGGACCGGAATTAAATCTGTGACAGGGACCCCATACTGGATGAGTCCAGAGGTGATCAGTGGAGAAGGATATGGGAGGAAAGCGGATGTGTGGTAGGTACTGCAGATAAATCCCTGATGAGAGATTTATGGATGCAATGTGAGAATTGGGCTCATTAATAGGAACAGTGTGTCCTGCAGCAAAAGAATACCTAACATATATTTATACCGACGGATGCCGTACAAAAACAAATACATAAAGTCTACTATAATTTCAAAAGACGTGTGCTGCTGCTCCTCGTTAAATTGTCTTGGAAACCTAGAAGGGTTTTCCAAGACTTCTACAACCTACTGTGCTTAAATAAAAAATAATCCATACTTACCTCTTCTATCATTGAATCTAAATAAGCAGTTTAGACATAACTTTTAATTTATCCTTATAAAAAAATATGCAAATAAACCTAAATAAAAGAATGACGCCAAAGGGCTACAAAGATAGATCAGTGATGGTCTATTTGTTGCAAACTAGAATAGCAGGGTAACGATTGTATGGTTTTGATGTATTTTGCCTGTTTTTAAACCTATACAACCCTACCTATTATGTGGGGTAATGGCCCCGAAAAAGGAGTTCCCGCTCCAGGTGGCTTGTCCTAATAGGCCCTATCATTCCCTATCAAATAACAAAGCAGATAATATAACATCCAATGTTGCACAAATAGACCATCAAAAATACAAAAAAAACCTCAGTGTACACCAAACCCATTTCTCTGTGTACATCACACCCAAACCCGAAGCGTTTCCTCGTGTACCTCTACCACAGTTCATCAGGGGTGAACAGGTTAAGACTTCACTGTAGTAGTCCAAAGAAAGGACAGAGATGATCCTTCTATAGAGGCCGGACACCCATTCCAGTGGTGTATGGAGATGCTGTGGATGAGCCTGTGGAATCTGTGGAGATATTTTTTTATTTTTGATGGTCTATTTTTGTAACATTTCAGGTTATGTTATCTGATTTGTTATTTGACAAGGGATGATAGGGCCTATTAGAGCAAGCCATTTGGAGTGGGGACCCCCTTTTTCACTCCATTGTCCCCACCCCTTCCCCTTTGGTCCCTCACTAATAACATCAAATTCATGGATCACATGATGCTACCGCTGATCTCTGGCCTCCGTAGTCACATGCCTGTATGTACAGCATGTGACCACAGAGGTCCGTGATTGGCTGCAGCATCATGTGATCCATGAACGTGACATCAGTAAGGGGCCGGGGAACACTGGAAAGCGGTGGGGAATTTTTTAAGAGCCTTGGAGAACCTATTTAAGGTGAATTTGGTGACTGCATATGTGCTCAACTTAAAATTATTGAACAAATCAATATGTAAATTACAAATTACAATTATTGTAGATGTGTTAAAGTTGTGGATCAGATATAGGGCCACATGTATGAAACGGTTTTGGTCTAAAACTCACTTTTTTGCCTATAGGTTTCTATGGGGCAAAAAGTGAGTTTTAGACCAAAACCGTTTCATACATGTGGCCCATAGTATTTATACTTCATAACTGATTAAAAAATTATCTTATGACCATCAAGAGGCATATCAAAGAATCCACGCTGGTTTTCTAGATTTCTAAATGTGCCCTCCGTTGCCCCACAGAGACACAATGGGGGGCCAAGCTTATGGATACCACTGAGGTGATCAGATATTTATGATTATTTTGGGCTGGATTCTGCCCATTTACTTTCTGACAACCACATTTTTATTTTTGTTCAAGTATGAAAAACTGATAATATTTAGCCCATCAGTGTACATTAACTTGATTTTGGCTACATTTAGGGCCACATGTATGAAAACTGTTTAAGTCTAAAACTCATTTTTTTGCCCATAGTAACCTATGGGAAACAAAGTGAGTTTTAGACCTAAACCGTTTTCATACATGTGGCCCTTAGTGTCAGTATTGGGGACTAATTCTGATAGGGGAGTCTGTATAGACTGGATACGTGGCAAACGTCCATACATGCAAAACATCCCCCACTTTTATTTTAATTGCATATAAGTAAACTATCCCAATGATCCACCATGGTTACTTTCTTGACATAACGTGTCCGCTATATCAACACAAAACAGAAACTTTATTTATACAAGATATTTATCAAATCATCTGGACACTTTATATTTTTGTTCTTAAAAAATCTTCTTTGAACCCCTTTAATTAATTACAATTAAACAAAACTTGTAAAAGTCACATCCACCCTCACAACCAAATTAGTTGTCTCATTGTATCTAAAATGAAAAATAAATCATCACAATTAGGGTATGTTCACACAGCATTTTTCAGATCCGTTTTTGGATCCGCTTTTCGGACCCAAAACGGACCCAAAAACGCATCTAACAATGATGTGTGATCTACATTGGTTTCAATGTAAAACACGCATCACCATTCAGACGAGTGATCGCTGCTGCGTGTTTACTTGGATCTTTTCGATGCGTTTTTTTTATCCGTTTAAAGAATTGACCTGTCATTTCTACTTGCATTTTACGCAAGTGAAATCCCCATAGGAAACAATGGAGTGCATTAGAGAAGCCTGAAAAACGGATCCAAAAACGCAACACACTTTTGGGTACGTTTTGGATGCGCTTTTCACATCCGAAACACACATTGGATAAAAGTTTGAATGTCTGTGATTCGAAAGAAAACGCAAAAACACATGCAAAACGTATCCAAAGACGCATTTGCGGATGCGTTTTTGGATACGTTTTTTTGGATGCAGTTTTCAATGCGTTTTTCATGTAATGAAAAACAGATCCAAAAACGAATCCAACCCGCCGTGTGAACATACCCTCAGCCTTAATTAAATACAATATTTCGTTTTGTCTTCTTTCTACAGCTCTTTTGCAGATTAATGCATCTCCATGGTAACATGCATTCTCTTGCTGACATACTCCTTCCCTCCTCTAGCTTCTTATATTTGGGAGGTTAGCAGGACATATGGGACAGATTAAAAGGAATATGATTTGCACAGTTGCTTCATTTTGTATCCGAAATTTTTTGTTGGAGTTTTGAGTCCCAGCCAATTTAACAGGGGCATAACTAGAATTCATAGGGCCCCATCGCAAATTAAGATGGGGCCCCACCACCTGACGACAATAAACTAAAATAGCAGAATAAGTAGCAATAATTAAAGTTAGAAATAATACCGTCATATATCAGGGAACCCATATAGTAGAGCTGGAGAGCAGAAAGCCTCCAACTACTTGTTCCATATAAAAAGGAACAATCTTCTTGTACCTCAGTAGGCCCCTTCGATCTCTGGGCCCCACAGCCTCCGCTATGGCTATAGTTACACACATGCATTTTGATATTTGGATGACTGAAAACCAATAACTAATGGTCTTATCTTCTCTGTTTTCTGTCTATATTAAAGGAGCGTAGCCTGCACAGTTGTGGAAATGCTCACAGAGAAACCCCCATGGGCAGAGTATGAAGCAATGGCCGCCATTTTCAAAATTGCTACTCAACCAACAAAACCAAAGCTTCCAGACAGTGTTTCAGACTCTTGTAGGGACTTCATGAAACAAATATTCGTGGAAGAAAAAAGGAGGCCCACGGCTGAGGAACTTTTAAGGCATCCTTTTTTTAGTCATAGTATTTAATTGTTTTCGTATCACTGTAGAAAATGTAAACCAAATGAAGGATTATAAAATGCACAGAGGAGCCCACCAAGACATCCTTGTCTCGACTTCAAGAGGCCTCAAGAGGCCAAGCGGATCAACTCTGGGAATATACGTTACTTGTCTTTTATCTGGGGCTTCGTAAACACTACTGGTGGAGAATGAATGTATCAACATCATACTGCATCAATTACTAAAAGCTCTATTGAGCAATATACCAGATCTGGAGCAAGGATGGGACTCACCAGACCCAAGAACTTCCCAAACCGTTGTATGTTTTGAATTAAAGTGGTCGGTTATAATGATCAAACAATATTGGTGCCTGTAAAACAATGATGAGCAGCAGCTGTGTCTTGAACAGTGTGCCAGCTTCAGGATGTTGCACTGTGGTTCTTCCAGATCCAGTAGGTTCTCTTTGCAAGGCAAGACTTATCAGACATAGTTAAGAGTAAGGGCTGTGATTTTGCTGATGAGTGACCTTTATGTGTCTAAAATTGGCCATAGACAAACGATTTCACCTAATAATTTCTTAATCTATGAAGGCATAAGAGATGAGTAATCAGACATCCTTGAGGGAAAAAGGAAAAAATCTAAACTGTCCAATTTTTTTCACAATATACAGTAAGTCGTGAGAAAGTTGTCAGCATGGCTGGGACATTAGCAAGAGACTCCCCAGAAGACTGCAACATCAACATCTGTCACCCCTAATCCAAGCATCTTTTATGTAGAAATAGGAGTAGAGGAGGATAAAAAAAATTCTAAGCTTTTCCCATGGTAATTAGGTTAGTTTATCATTGCCTTGTTGGAAATCATTGCTAAAAGATTATAGTCATTAAAAGGATGTTTCACAGATCCTGCTTTTCACAGCTAGATTCAGGTTCTGACTTCCTGTTAAGACTGTGGGCGGTTCTACAGTAGTGATTGGCATACTAGCGCTGCTATTCCTAGCCGAGCCTGTTAGAGGGACATTGGTGATAGAGGAGTCTAAACAGCAGGGCACAAGGCTACAGAGCTCTAAAGGTTTAAAATTTGTCAGTAAGAAACATAAACTCCTGTGCTGCTGATAAGACACAGCAGGGAGTGATGTCACCATCCTGGCCAGGGCTTAAGAGCTTGTTAGTGCAGAGAGAGGCAGTCGGCAACCTAGGAAACCTTCGGAGATATGTAAGAAAAGAGATGCTGCCACGATTGTTTTAAGACGCATTAAATCAGTGGAAAGTGCGCCTGAATGAACGAACCTGTCAAAAATGTGGCGTATGGTCTACCTTGCATTGTAAAATTGATGCGCCTATATAGGCGCTTTGCATAATTTTGGCGCATAGCATATCATTGCTAGCATATTTGATGCACCTACTTTAGGTGCATTCAGTGTGTCGTGCCTGGCGTATAATGTGCCTAGTTTTGGTGTATTACAGTTCATTTATATAGAGAATATGGCGACAACAATTTTATTGGCGCAAAATACACCAAAACAATTGCGCATTTGTATTGGGACATAAGCAGGAGATAAGAAGAGGGAAATCTTGGCGTTGTATGAACTTATCTTTATTCAACCATACTAACTATGAAACTATATGTATAAATCTGTAAATCCATACCTTAGGGTGGATTTACAGTTGGACACTTCCCTGATGTCTGTTTTGCATCCTCCAGCAATGATGTGTCAACCTGTGTGACTGCTGTAATGATCACGTGTTTGAGACATCATTGATTGAGGCTGCTAAGGAGAGAGTTAAGGAGAACCAGGAAAGCATCATCATGGGAGTCTTAAGTCTGGGTTCACACCACGGAATTTATTAAATTGCAGATATCCATTGGAGTATTGGGGAAAAAAAGGTACCATGACAGATACCATGATGTAGGCTTTTCTCCCAATACCGAAAAATGAATAGGTGCAATGTAGTAAATACTGTTGTGTTAACCCAGCATTAGAGAATTAGTGAGATTTGTATACTTTTTTAACTTCTATTTACACCTGTGGATTTTGCTGTGGACAATCTGCTGCAAAATCTGCAACACTAAATTTAGTGTGGATGTCTTTTGCCCCATCAAAATCAATGTGGAAAATATGACACAAAACTGGGTCATTTCCCCAACGGACAAAGAAATTCAGCAGATTGAGAAATTCACGAAACAGGTCAATTTCCACACTGATGAATTTCTGCAGCGTATGGCTGAGAGCTGTTAAATCTCAACCACTTCCCTGTTACTATGCTGTGTACAAATCCACATGGAAAATTTGCAGCAATTTCATGATGTGTGAATTGAATCTTCTGTCGCAAAAGCCTGATATTTTTTATGAAATCTGCTGTCAAATGGGTGTGAGCATTGGAAAGAATGGGTGCTCATTGTACTTGGATTTAAAGGAGAAATACCTGTCTTAAAATGTTTTGCCGTTGGATTCTGTGAAGATGAGTGAACCAGTGATGATTGACTGCTTGAAAAAAGATGCATATGAGTGCCGAGATCAGGTTGAGACCAAACAGCTTTCAGTTGTTATCTTGTGTCTATGGTCCGCTGTAATGAATTTCATTTTTTTTTCCTGTAGTTGTGACAACTGAGTTCCTTCTAGGATAAGATTGGCAGTAGAAACTAAAGGCAACACGTATGAAACTTGGCACCGACACGCCAGTTCTACATCGATATAGAGGAGTATAGAAAACGACAGTATGCATGAAAGAGTGTTATGCGCCAAATTTGGTCTCAGCCATGGTATAGATTTGTATGGCAGTTTCATGCGCATTCTTGTAACATTTTTGGCGCATTCGAAAGTGTCGTGTCTAGTGCAGACTGTGCCAAGTTTTGGCGTACGACTATTCATACATCTGTAAGACAGGGCTACAACTTTTTTTGGGCTCAAAGTATGACAGAAAACTGACGCAGCCCCCTTGATACATGTCATCCTAATAAACTATGTGATCCATCATGTAGAATAAAAATTAAGGGCGACATGTATGAATGGGGCTACACTAGTTTTCTGGTGCACTTTGAGTCAAAACTAATGTACGAACAGGTGCACTCCAAACTTTGGCGCGATAATCGCCTTTGTCATGCGCTAAAGACACTTTTTAGATTTGCGGTGTTCTGGGGGCATTGCACCATATTCATAGAAGTAGAGACATTTATGATTCTTTGATGCCAAACCTAGGCGCAGAACAGGTCGAAAAGAAAGACCAGGGTACAGGTGGTGCCTGAGCCAGACTTGTCATATTGGCACTAGACTGTACCTATATGTATGACCTGCAGAAGCACCGGTTCATACATTTTGGCGCATTCTACACTGCCTTAAAGTGATTTAGAACGGACCTGTCAGAGCCAACGTTCATACAGGTCACCCCAAGCATCTATTTTTCACTCCTTAAATCTTGATTATCACTGGTGTCCTATACAGATAAGATTCTGTCATGATTGGAGTGCTTCATAAATTCTGGATTATGGAAGTAAATGCCTACAACGTGCACCATAGGCTTGTTTTGCTCATTATTTCTTTACCGCATCAAATTATTAACTTGTATTGAAGACAGTTTATTTTTTCATAAACCTCTAACATATAGTTCCAGCAAACTGTTTTTTTAATTGCTTATTAAATTCTGAAACTGTTTTATCTTTTGTAATACCAAACTGTTAAAAAAAAGTAGACCAGTAAGTATTTTCAGAAAAAAATAAAAAAATATATATTATTTAATAGGACACACCACAAGAATTGTAAGGTATATTTGACTCTTTTGGGCAGACTGTAAGAATTTTTTCCGTTCTGTTAAAGAGGATCTAAAACAGAAAAAATGGCCATGTACTGGGAAATTTGAAGCACAACAGATGTTTTTTGGTGGCCATTTTTGTAGAAGCGACAACAGGAAGTGCAGCCATATTGGTTGTTACTTTTTTCACTTGAATTAGAAGTTAATTTTTAAATAATAACCAATATGGCTACTTTTTTTTAGTTGTTATGTTTTCAAATAAAACTTTCATGGCTAAACAGAAAAAATGGCAATATCTCCTGCTGGTCTAGTAAGGATAAATGTTAACATTCTCAATGCTCTAGGGAAGTAAAAGGGTTCACTTTGGCTCCCATGGTGGTCAAGGGCATTGAAGGGTTTTGGCTAGTGTACCCGCTGGCCTGTCAATATTTCTATTGATTTAGGGTACGGGATGGTGGGCCACAGCAATGAATAGGTTAATTCCAGTTTCCAGTAAACACAATAATTGATGACTAATTTTCAAACACTTTAGGAAATTGAAAGGCGCTTGCTGTTAATGAAGGCAGTTTCACTGGAATTCTTTGCTGCAATAGAAAGACTGTAGCAAAATCGTGCCAAAACCAAGCCATGTGAATACATCCTAGATCCGCATCAAAACCACACTCACATGCATTTTTATGGTGATGGCTCAGTTTTAATCAGTATGGAGCTTTTACAGGTGAAATGTGTAGCCTAATTGTGTTTTACTTACAAAACTGCATTGCAAAATCGTGGTACAAATGCATGTATTTTTCCGGATGTGTTTTTTACCGCACCATGTGAACACCCCTTAGAAAATTGTTTGCACTATAGCAAAAAATGAGGGAATTACTACAAATCCTGAGTGTCATTGGTTTCCTACGGAGGTTCTATCTGTGTAACATGAAATTGTTACCATGGATGCTCTTGCTATCGGCATGATTATATTGTCCTCATATCCGCTGAAATATTTGTGTTTCTATGTACAAAGAAATGATGGTTTTGCCTAACTGTGTATCCTCTACTTGTGAAAGTGAATCCTTACCTTCCATGTTTCCTTTAAAGGAACTGATTTTTCCTATACTTACATTTTCTTTTGCACTTGAGAATGGACAAGGATTTTTGAAATGCTTGGGATGATGGTGAATGTGCAGGAGCAAACATACAGTACATTTACTGATGCGTTACCAGATACATTAGTGACTATGCTGAATGTCTTATTGTGATTCACACAGAATAGGTTACAAATGAGTCGACTGGAAGATCATTTACTGTATCAATATCGCCTCTTTCAATGTGCTTAATGTAAAATTAATGGATGTCCCATGTAGACAACCTCATCTTTGAACATAGCTCTCCTGGCAATGCATAATGGGGCCTCTTATTTCCTGTTCAAGTATTAATTAAAGGGGTCTTCCCAAACATGGCACTCAGCTGTATACGGAGAACAGTGGAAAGTCTTGTGCAAGCACGACTAGCTCTCCATTCTGAGCTAACACTTTCTGGGGCCTGTTCTGGAGCAAAGTGTGGTTCCAACGGTGTGACCTGCACCAATCAATTTTGATGGCATGTATCATCAATATACCATCAGAATGCATGGTGGGAACACCCTTTTAATCAACCACGATCTACATTGTAGGCATAGTTCTTCCTTCAGTCTCGTCCCAGAGGTCGGAGCCTCACAAATCAAATGCTATAGTATATGCTAGTGACATCCCATAACACGGTAATATAACTTTAAAAGGTTATTTCCATTCTATAAATGAATGGCACAGTGCTAGATTATGATGGGTTGGGGTTAAACTTTTGAGACATGCGCTGATTCTGAAAATAAAGGCCCTCTTCTAGTCCTTTCCTGCACTATGGTGTTCAGCCACCACAAGCATAGAACTATTTAAAGGGGTTGTCTCACTACATTCATCCTACCTCAGTCCTGTTTTCTTGGTTTCATTTTGAATTTGGGGGCGTGTTTACTGGCTTCTATTAGGCTGCAGTAGAAGCCAGGTCTGTAGCTATAGCAACCAGTGCTGGCAGCCCATCAGGATAGATCAAACAGATCTGTAGCTATAGGGACCTGAGGAGCTGATGCAGTCCATACAAGAGGGGATATCTAGGAATAGGTAAGACATTGTTAATGGACATATATTGCAAAGTGACTTGTTTTTGCAAGATCTTTAACATGAAAAGCAATCCTTGTAGTGAGACAACCCCTTTAAGTAAATTAGATCTGTTGCACAGAGCACTGCTCTGCAGGGAAAAACATTTAATGGGGTTGTCTTACTTCAGACATTTTGAACAGAGAGGTGGTCAGGACTCTCCTATTGAACTCAATAGGAGTTCCTAATGCAGTCAAGCATTCATAAGAAAGGTTTTGAGGCTCATTCTCGAAATAAGTGTGGGACCTGCACCTATCTGACGTTGATGGCATATCCTAGCAATATGGCATCAATGTCTGAAGTGGGACAACTGCTTTAAGGGGCTTCAGTGTTGAACAAGATCTGTGGCCCTCTTATTCTCAGAATAATTGATCCCAGAGGTTGGACCGCCACCAATCATAAAGTGGTACATATCCTAGCAAGATCCATAACTTTACTGTAAATAGATGGCAATACCCTTATAATATATTTGGATTAGGTAGCATAATTACAACTGGATATTGAAACCGACCGTATCCTGTGCTGCATAGACAGCAGTGAAAAATCTGTGCTGTAATCTATACAGCATGGATTTTTTACCATCGCTTTAAAAATCCGTCGGAATATGCAACATGCCGCATTCTGATTGGATTTGCCATCGGCCCTGTACACTAATTGTAAGGGTCCGACAGCAAATCCGAAAAACGACCGTGGTTTTACCGCAAATTAGCACCAAAACTGCGGTCCTGCCGTGGTCCAGCAATGACAAATTGGATTTCCAATGGTATTTTGTCATATGCTGTATAGACATGGCCTAAAGTGTATCTTTTCTGAAAACACTGTTCTGTATGTTCCTAGACCAATCCATTCTCTTTAATGTATAACTAATATTTTGTACTGTGAGGGGTATTTTTAAGCCCCTTTTAGTTTATAATGTGTAGATTGATGGCTGGTTGCACACTATGAAGTTTTCTTATTTTTTTGGACCACCGCCTTCTATATCATAGTAGTGAAATCATATTTTAAATGGAACCAAAAACCTGCTTATAAACCAAAGACCGCATACTGATGCAGCAGAGCTGAATTTGTTTCTACTTTCTACATGTAACACAATAAATCTACCAGCAGTCATATGAAAAATAACAATGTGCCAAATGACTAATTCAGCTCTGCTATTGCCTATACATTTTAAGAGGAAATTAAAATGGCACTGACCTGGGTTGGTAAGTAAAAGTGTATTTACTATGCTGTGATAGATTAAATATATATTTGTACTTTTATGATCCAATGTTCTTATTGTACAGATTGCAATTTTCGGCTTCCCACCAATCATTGTCATCAAATTATTATTCTTTATAAATGGGATGTACCGAAGAGAACTTGTAATAAAGATATGGAAATGAAACTTCAGAATGAGACACCTTATTAACCACCGAGGTAAATACTCACACTGGTGGCCCAAATTCTTCATGATAGCACATTCTGAAAACACTATGAACAGCCCAGCATAGATCCCCATTTTGCTGGAGATGCTAACACATATATCAAACAGCAGCACTCTGCAGATGCCAAGAGACAGATAAACACTAAGGGCGGCATGTATGAAATTTGGAGTTTAAACGCAAAATTTCAGGTTTATGATAATAGCCTAGAATGCACTTGATTTGTGAACCTGCTCTACTGCTGATCATAAATCATGCACATTCTAGCGCTAGTACGATATTTCTGTCTCAGGTAAACCACTTTGAAAGTGGTTTACCTGCTCTAGCAGTAATGTGCCTAGAAATGTCGTAATGAAGCTATAAATCTATAGCTTCATATGGTTCTATTGCGCCCCGTCTTCCGCACGCCCCCCGAAATCTGGCGCATTACAAAGTGCCGCGGGCGCTCTGTAATGCACCTGATATCGGTATGCAGGTCATTTAAAAATGTAGTAAACGGGGCTGCGCTGGATATCGGGCTGAAAAGATGCCAGATATCTGGCGCAGCCCCGTTCATACATGCCGCCCTAAATCTGTGGATTATTTCAAAGTCTATGACTGCTGCATATAGGTTTTATGAAAATCTGAGGCTCTTAGTGCATACGTTTATCAAAACTGTGAAGGCCTATCCACCAACAGCAAGGTGGCCTTAGTTCAGATGGAGCAACTCTAAACAATCCTGCCTTTCTTGGTGCTTTCCAGGCCTCCATACTTATCCCCTTGCTGGAGCTAGCCAAGGGAGGACAGAACTCTAAATCTTAATGGTATATGTACCAAAGTGTTCTGGTATAGGATAGGATTATTTAAATTGATTATGGAGAACACTATGGCATTGTATGTGTTTAGAAAAACACAGCTCCTTTCTTTCACAAACTGGGCCTCCAGCGTCCAGTTCAGTGGAGCGGAGCAATACTAGATGCAACCCATGGACAAGTCTTGTGCTGTTTCTGGAAGTAAGCAGCCATGTTTTATTATTTTCAGACAAACCTATTAAGGAGTTTATGCATATAGTACAAGCTGATGCATAGACCTTGTGTGGCGGTACGTAGACACTCTGAGGTTGAGTTCACTCTCAGCACTGAAAAAATCTAATTTCCTCGGTGAGAATTCCGCGCTTGCAAGCACTGAGTTTCCATGAAGAAATGACATGGACTGCCCGAGGCAGATTTCTACCTCCTGTACTTTTGTATTGACATGTCAATTATTTGTAGGCGCTTACAGTAGGTGCCTAAAATACTCGATGACACTGATTTAACATTATAGTCATTGGGAGGCATCCTACTCTTGGTTTTCATTTATTTTTACACTTATTTTGGGGCAGATTAGGCAACTAATCCACCCCAAAATAATTTGATCAGGGCAGGGTAGTACTGCCAGTACTACCCTGAAGGCGTCCGTGATCTGGAGCGTAGCTTCGTTCAAGTGAACTGTGATGGTGTTTTAAGGCATAGAGCATAGGGGTTGTGCAAGACTATTACAGACTATGAGCAAACTAACGTCTTCAATTAAATCCTTCTTGTAAGAGCAGGAAGCCATGTTGTTTCCTCTTTGCTGGCAAAATACAGGGTTCAGGTGTTTCCATGTGGTACCACCATAATTGTGTTAGGTCAGGTTAACATCTGCATTGGTGCTTCCGTTACGAGCCTCTGTCGCAAAAGTGGCACCAGATCTGCTCCATGACGGACACCAATGGTGCTTGATGGATGGGTTTCCGTCATGGTATCTGCTGTTTTAATGGAAACATTGCACAGCATGCTGCACTAATTTTTACAGCATTTTTAACAAAATCTGCGATAGGGGATCTGAAGGGAACCTCTGCCGCAGATGTGAACCAGGCCTTAGCTACACTGACACTAAGATACAAAAATGCCTATAAACACCAAACCTACAAAGACTACAAATGCTTTATTCAATATATAATATAAAAAATGTACACAGGACATATAAAAAATACATACACTACAATACATATAATGGCAAAGTGGATAACACCTCACAAAGACTGCATATACCAAACTAACTATATACTAATATATATCCCAAACCACATGGTAATAGTATAAAATAAGCCTACATAGGCAGAAATATATCAAACCCTGCAAAATACATAATGGTAATCATATACACCTAACCATGAGGAGGGAGGAAAAAATGAAAGCGTATACAGACCAATTTGTGAGGATAGAAACAACCCCAACGCGCGTTTCACCGCCTGGCTTCGTCACTAAGATAGATGCACTCTATGTTTTATTAATTTTTTGGCAATTATCTTTTGTCAATGATTATGAGGAAAAAAGAGCTTTATTGTGGAATCATGTAATCAATGACCTCAAATTAAAACCAGTGAGTTCCTAAGAATTAAAGTAATAAACTTTAAATATTAATTGAACTAGTTTGTACAAGATATCAAGGAGCAGAACTGTATTTTGTCATAATCAAATTTTTGCAGACGTGAACATTTTTTTTACTATCAAAAGCAAAATGAGACTGAAGATACATTAAGATCATAAGTACAATTTATAGGTTTTTGAAGCAGAAAAATTAAGTAGAGACCAACGTTAATAGGAAACATCCCACTGGATTATTTTGCTTACTTTAACTAAAAAGCTACACATGTATAAAAGCAGACATTTCAATTTATGTCTCAATTTTGAGAGACCAACATAGTGACCACATTATCAAAATATCCATTTTACACATAATATCCTGTGAGCTTAACTGAGATCAGTCAAGCAGAAATAATCCAGGAGCTTTATGCTTGACTGCAAACAGGATGGTAGGTGGCGCTGCACCATAAGAAAATAATAGAACAGCACTTGTTATGTATGTAATGTCTTAATTTGAGAGACCGTTGCCTCACCTACTTCTGAGAGGTAAAGTCAGAGGCTTGTGCAAACAGCAGACACATCTGATTACCAGATGAAATATTATATTGTAATTCCAGATGTGAGTTCAAGATATAGCATTTCTCCAAAGTTATATACAGTGGGTATGGAAAGTATTCAGACCCCTTTAAATGTTTCACTGCAGCCATTTGTTAAGATCAAAAAAGTTCCTTTTTTTGCTCATTAATGTACACTCTGCACCCCCCACCCCCATCTTGAAAGGTAAAAAACAGAAATGTAGATACATTTATTAAACAAGAAAAACTGAAATATCACATGGTTTTAAGTATTCAGATCCTTTGCTCAGTATTGATAGAAGCACCTTTTGAGCTAGTACAGCCATGAGTCTTCTTGGGAATGATGCAACAAGTTTTTCACACCTGGATTTGGGGATCCTCTGCCATTCTTCCTTGCAGATCCTCTCCAGGTCCTCAGGTTGGATGGTGAACGTTGGTGGACGCCATTTTCAAGTCTCTCCAGAGATGCTCTATTGGGTATAGGTCAGGGCTCTGTCTGGGCCAGTCAAGAATAGTCAGAGTTGTTCTGAAGCCACTGCTTTATTATTTTAGCTGTGTGCTTAGGGTCATTGTCTTGTTGGAAGATGAACCTTCAGCCCATCTGAGGTCCAGAGCACTCTGAAGAGGATTTCATCCAGGATCTCTATTTACTTGGCCGCATTCAGCTTTCCTTCAATTGCAACCAGTCGTCCTGTTCCTGTAGCTGAAAAACACCCCCATAGCATGATGCTGCCACCACCATTATGTTTACTGTTGGGATTGTATTGGGCAGGTGATATGCAGTGCCTGGTTTTCTCCACTACCTAGAGTTAACACCAAAAAGTTCAATCTTTGTCTCATCAGACCCGAGAATCTTATTACTCATAGTCTGGGAGTCCTTCATGTGTTTTTCATGTGTATCCGGCTTTCATATGTCTTGCACTGAGGAGAGGCTTCCGTCGGCACACTCTGCCATAAAGCCCCAACTCATGGAGCCTGCAGTGATAGTTGACTTTGTGGAACTTTCTCCCATCTCCCTACTGCATCTCTGGAGCTCAGCCACAGTGATCTTGGGGTTCTTCTTTACCTCTCTCACCAAGGCTCTGTTCCCACGTTTGCTTAGTTTGGCTAGATGTTCAGGTCGAGGAAGAGTTGTGGTCATCCCAAACTTCTTCCATTTAAGGATTATGGAGGCCACTGTGCTCTTAGGAACCTTGAGTGCTGCAGAAATTCTTTTGTAACCTTGGCCAGATCTGTGCCTTGCCACAATTCTCTCTCTGAGCTCCCTGGGCAGCTCCTTAGACCTCATGATTCTCATGTGCTCCGATATGCACTGTGTGGTCTTATATAGACAGGTGTGTGCCTTTCCTAATCAAGTACAATCAGTTTAATTAAACACAGCTGGACTCCATAGAAGGAGTAGAACCCTCTAAAGGAGGATCAGAAGGAAATGAACAACATGTGAGGTATATATGAGTGTCACAGCAAAGGGTCTGAATACTTATGACCATGTGATATTTCAGTTTTTCTTGTTTAATAAATTTTCAAAAAAATCTACATTTGGTTTTTTTTCTTTCAAGATGGGGTGCAGAGTGCACATTAATGAGCAAAAAAAATGATTTTTTTTGGATCTTACCAAATGGCTGCAATGAAACAAAGAGTGAAAAATTTAAAGGGGTCTGAATACTTTGCGCACCCACTGTATGTTAAATATTATTTATTACCTTTGCAACATTGATTGTTCTTTTTTAATACATTTTGTTTTCCATGGCATAAATTGCATGTATAATGCTTAGTTTTCCTTTAGCATTTTATGGCTGTACAGGTTGGCACAATTATAACCACATAATGTCAGACTCCTTAGGTGCATTTTTGTATTTCTTCAGGGTAGAGAGGAAAGTCTGTTGTCACCTCTCATGTCACTGAGGATTAAGATGTTGAAAGCCAAGTGTTCCATTTGGCACAACTCATGGTGATATACTGTTCTGCACACCCAGGCTTCAGTCACCCACATGTTAAAAACGAGGTCTGGGTGATTAGGATATTATTGTGTAAGAAACCTTGCTATGGGTGCAGATAAAGTGATAACCCTCTACACCTTAGGCAGTGATTCTTCACCCGATACACATTGAATGCTAATGGACTCCCCAAAACAGTTTTAGACATATGCATCACCACATCATGAGTTTGGTACATGTCCTCTAAGATACAGCACAAGCTCCTAGCCACAATTAGTGACTCTCACATCTTCTTGAACACACACAGCCCCATACCCAGGCCCAGCGTGATGGCGTAAGCAGCATGATGACGTCACACCGCTTACCCTGTTCAACAGCTCCAAGACCTGGACGCATGGACCACGGTGAGGTGAGTAGCTTTTTTTAATTTTATTATCATTAGCTAAGGGGGCATATTACCTGGCTAAAGGGGGCAATAACATGGCTACAGGGGGTAACAATCTGGCTAGAGGGGGCAACAATCTTGTTAAAGGGGCAATAACTGGCTACAGGGGGCAACAATCTGGCTACAGGGGCAATGACCTGGCTACAAGGGCAACAATCTGGCTAAAGGGGCAACAACCTGGCTACAGGGGCAACTACCTGGCTAAAGGGGCAACAACCTGGCTAAGGGGAATACTACCTGGTACAGTGGGCTACTATTTGCCCCCTGTGCTAGGTTGTTGCCCCTGTAGCCTGGTTATTGCCCAACCTGGCTACAGGGGTAACAACCTGGCTACAGGGGGCAACAATCTGGCTAAAGAGGACAAAAACCTGGCTACAGGGGGCAACAACCTGGCTAAAGGGAGAAACAACTTGGCTAAAGGGGGCAATAACCTGGCTAAAGGGGGCAACAATCTGGCTAAAGGGGGCTACTACCTGGTTACAGGGGGCTACTACTTGACTACAAGGTGCAATTACGTGCCTACAGTGGGCAACTACCTGGGTACAGGGGGCTACTACTTGACTACAAGGGGCAATTACCTGACTACAGGGGGCAATTACCTGGCTACACTGGGCAACTACTTGGCTACCGGGGGATACTACCTGGCTACAAGGACAACTCAAGCAAATAGTGACAGACACTAAATATTAATTTTCATTTATTGACTATGTGCAACGTCATTACTTATAGACACATTTCAACATTTAAAAAATATTTAAAAAGTAGCTCTAGTATCCTTAGCGATCAGTCCATGACCTTAGCTGCATGCATGTCTGTCCATATTAGGATAGCAGGGAGATGCCGAGCAGAAGGCACGCTGCCCACCTGCTCACCTGCATGTTGAAGTGTGTCTATAAGTAATGGACGTTGTACATAGGTAATAAATGAAACAATTAATATTAATTGTCTGCCACTATTTGCTTGAATTGTACTGAGCCTAAGGGAAAAGGCTTAAAGGGGTTGTCTCGCTACAAAGAATAGCTTTCAAATTGTAGGGAACACAAAATAAAGACATTTTCCAAATATATTGCTTTGTTCATCTGTTTTCCTTAAGGAGATACAAGTGAATTTATGACCTCCCTGGCTATTTCAGTTCCCTCAGTAACCGACCTGTAAACATCTCTCCCCCCTGCTGTTTGTTCTATGTGATAGCAATGAGTGAAGTCATCACACAGGTCATGGCAGGGTCTGTGCTGCTGGGCAGTAAAAAGCTTGATTTATCTCAAGTAAACAGCACTGTAATTAGGGCTTTTGTTTGAGGGATCAGATAAAGCCTTCTGCTAGTAGTTTCAGAAGCTTCTGAGCTAATCTGATCTAATTAGCAACTGAAAACACAGCGTTTAATACACCATGGAGCTGTATGCAAATTAGTCAGTCTGAACCAGGAAGTGACAGAGTATTTTATTCATGCAGCCTATGAAACTCTGTAGGGAGACAACTCCTTGAAATGGAGACATGGAGCTAAGAAGGGATACTGATATAGTGGTACAGTGGGCACCTACCGGGCGCGCGGGGGATCCAACCTGGGTCCAGGGGGCAATTCCCTGCCTACAGTGGGAAACTACCTGGGTACAGGGGGCTACTACTTGGCTACAGGGGGCAATTACCTGGCTACACTGGGCAACTACCTGGCTACTGGGGGCAACTACCTACCTACAAGGGGCTACTACCTGGCTACAGGGGGCAACTACCTGGCTACAAGGGGCACTACCTGACTACAAGTGGCTACTACTTGGCTACAAGGGGCAATTACCTGGCTACAGGGGGCTACTACCTGGATATCCAGGGCAACTACCTGGCTACAGGGGGCATATAACTACCTGATTACACTGGGCAACTATCTGGCTACTGGGGGCTACTACATGGCTATACTGGGAAACTACCTGGTTACAGTGGGCAAATAACTACCTACAGGGGCCTATATATCTTCATAATAGGGATCTATATGACTACTTATTGGGGAGGCTTATATAACTATCTACTTAATAGGGGACCGAGATACCTACATATTGGGGGACCTATAAGTTTGCCTACCTAATGGGGTGCTATACACCTACCTAATTGATATGTAGGTACACCCCCAAACTAGGTAGACAGTTTGGGGGTGTACCTACATATTGTCTCAGGGAATTTAACTACTTCCTATATTGGTTTACAAAACAAGACTAAAACTTGGTGCAGAAATGGGAGCCCCTATATCCGTTTTGGGGTACTTTTACTATTTGGTGCACAAGGAGGTAATTATTACCATTTGGGGCACTATAGATGGGGAGTTTGTATAGAGATAGAAATTGGTACAGAAGTTCTGATAAAGTGAGGAGTCAAGATTTTTTTTTTTAAAAATTCTACGTAAAATTGTGGCCGGGAGAAGTCATCATGGGGTTTTGGGCCGGTTAAGAAGAAGGGAAAAAGTGAACGCCCCCGATCAGAAAAGACGTCTTGTGAGCAAAATGAAATTAGTTTTAATCACTTATTTTTCGCAGAGATCACATAAAAATGTACTACCACTATATGGTCCTGTAGGCGTTAAATATACGTTTTAGAGGTGTAGTCACTGTGTGGTCACGTTTAGTCAGGTCCTGCAGTATTATTTGTTCTTAAGATTATGGGGGCTTGGTTTTGGGGTTTTTTTTTTGGGAAGATTCGGGTATATGGCCCATTATTATTTTTTGGGACTGATTAAAAAATCATTTGCTGGGAAATCTTCAAATGCATTTGCGTTGTTTTAGGGGGCACCTTTATTTTGGTGCACCCTATGTTTCTTGAATATTTTTTCCAGCCCCCTGTGAAGTTTTTGGTTTCTGTCTGCCCTATAACCACCATCCGTGGGGGAAAACGGGGGACGGGGAAGGAACCACTTATTTACTGTTGTTTTTTGGCTTTTAGTTTTTAGTGAAAAATTGGTTTTTGTTCACCTTTTTTTCTTTAATAATTTTGACCAAAAAAAAGGGGAAAAATTTGGGAGGGATTTTTTTGGGGTCTTAGAAAGGTTTTCCCGGTGTTCGCCCTTTTTAGGGCGGGTTCCCCATTATAGCTTTTTGGTGGGCCAAAGGGGGCTTTTAAACTTTTTAAAATAACAAAAAAAAGGGTTATTTTTTGATTTTTGGGGAAGTACTTGATTTTTTGGGTTTTTTTTTGATTTTTAAGAGTAAAAAATTTGGGGTCTTTTTTGTAGGAGTTTTTTGTTTAGTAAATTTGTCGGGTTTTAATGGCTAAATTATCGTTTTTTGGATGTAATTTAAAAGGTATTACAGTTTAGGAAAAAAAATTTGAAATGCAACACCCTGATCATTTGTGGAGTCCTGAATTTGTTCTGGAAATGTATTGCCTCCATCAGCCTGATAAGACCTCACATCTTATTTCCCGGCTAGAGAACGGCCCCCCTCTACACAAATTGGGTTTGGGCCCGGGGAAACGGTGACCACAAGGGGGAAAAACCTAAAAATGTCAGGGTAAAAGGGGGTTGCCCCCAGCCCCAGTCAGTTTTGGGAAATGGTTAAACTCTTTTACTTCTTTGAAAAACAGGTGAAAAATTTGCTGAAATCTGTTTGCCTGGAGCGGGATTTTTCCCTGGGCAGCGTTTGCCTGCTCCATGTCTCAATTACATCCTCATGTGATGAAATAAGAAAAGTAGCCACGGGCCGCCCAATTCCCCCTTTTCCTTTGCATCGAATAACTGGACCACTTATTATATTTTTGGGAGTCGGGAGTCGGTCCCTTTTTGATACTCCGACCCGCAAAATAGCCCCCGACCCGATCCCCCAGCCCCGGTTTCCAACCGCCTACCCAGTAACAATCTCTCAACCCAGAAATAGCCCTCTCAAACAATTAAATCCCACATAAAAAGGCAATAAAGACTTTATTACCTCCACTGCCAGAAAAAACGGCCCAAGTGCTTGGGGGAAGGGTCCTTTTCACATCCCCCCCTGAAAGTAGCCCTCTCCCCCGCCTCCCAATATACAGGGAGGGTATTCTTTTTTTAGCATCAGAAATCCAGCACGTCACAGAAAACTGCTTTTTTGATGAACCCCGATAAGTGTGATCTGTTTAAAAAGAGGGCAGGATCCACATGACTGCAGTGATTTACCCAGACGGGGAAAAGATCACAGACTAAAATTTGGACAAGACTTTTTAGGTTTCCCTCCAAAAGGAATTATATCACAAAATAAGGGAAAAAGCCTGATCCCCTTTAACCCCCAAACTCAATCACCCGAATGGGGGAAAACAGGTCGCGCTTGCGCCCCGCTTTTTTGTTCCAAGGACTGTCGGAAAAAGCCGAGACCAGGCTCGCTATTTCGGCAGCCCATAGCGTAAATGCGGGGGGCGGAGCCGCGCAGGGCTTCGTGTGCGCGGCATAGGGGGACAGGGAGGACGGGGGCCCCGCAGGCGCCCGGTGGGCGGGTAGTGGGGAAGGTGGGACGGGGGAGCCGCAGGGGCTCTGTGTGTGTGGGAAGTATGGGGCAGGGGCGGACCGCGGGGCCCCGCGGGTTTAGTGTGGGGAGTAGTAGGGAAGGGCGGACGGAGCCCCGCAGGCGCCCGTAGTGTGTGCGGATGTGGGGAAGGTGGTTTATTTTGCGGGGCATCACGCAGGCGCTCTGCAGTGTGTGCGGAAGTAGTGGGGACAGGTGATAGGTCGGAGCTGCGCAGGCGCTTTGTAGTGTAGCGTTGTATGGGGGGCGGTCGGGGGGGTTTGGTTTGGGCGGGTTACGAGGGGGTCTGCACTGGTTCGGTAGTAGGGGGACGTAACTCGGGGTTGACAGGGGCATCTACAGAGGACGGTGGCTGGGGAAACCCAAGGGGAAACCCAGGGGGTTAGGGGAGACACTTCACCCCTGGGGCGACTAGGACTCGTGGTCGTGCATGGCAGGAGGACTCCGATCTGTAAAGCCAAGAGAGGCGGCTTCAAGGTAAGGAAACTTCATCTGACTTGTTTTGGATGTGAAGTTTGCAAATTAAATAATAAACATTTTCACCCTTTTATCATTATTAAAAATTCTGTCCAGGGGCCGGGACTGGGAATAAAAAAAAGCCCGGCTTTAAACCCCCAGCGCCCCAAAAACAAAATCCCTTACAAAATGCCCCCTTTTTCTCGCACCCCGCCACTTTCTAAAAAAACTACACTTAAAAAATGCTTTTACCGGGGGTTTTTGTGCATTTTTTTGGTTTTTGGTCGTTTTGTGGAAAAAAAGGGGAGCATTAAGCTGAATTTTGACAAAAAAACATCAAAAAAAGCACCAAACCGCTCCCTTTGAGAGCCCCCCCCACACACAAGCAAGAAAGAAAAAGTAGTGCAGAGAAACCCCTCGTCACAGAGTCTGGTGGGCACTTGCTTTACAATCTGGGACAAGCACACACTGACTCTACAATAGCACCAGCATAACCTACAACCCCACCAATCACATCCCCAGTAGTCAGGTCACCATCACATGAATACAGCACTGATTCCACACAGAAGTAAACTTACCCCTGACAGCAGGGACTCACAGGAGACGTCATCTCTGATGGGAGTTGTTCTCTTCTCCTTTTCTTCTTCTGGCCCAAACCTCCATGACGTTTTTCCTATGTTCGTTCCTTTCCATTTCTTTCTCCGTCCAGTACAGAATGAAAGTTACTCTTTCTAGTGGTCACTACTCGTCCCTGTAGAATTTACCACAAATACATCTTAGACTCCTCTCTTTCCAGCACTTTCCTATCAATTCCCAAACAGCGTATGTTAGACCCTAAAAATAATAAAATTAAAAAATGTCAGATAAGTGGCATGTAAATAGGTAGACCCCCATTAGGTAGGTAAACAGGGCCTTCCTCCATTAATTTGGTAGGTAGACAGGGGCCCCCCCACTACACTGGGGCAGTTAAGGTAGAGGGCGGCACCAGCAACTGGCCAGGTAGCGGGCGGCCCCAGCAACTAGCCAGGCAGGGGCAGTATATAGGTAGACAGGGCTAGTATATACGCAGGGCCAGTATATGGGCAGGCAGGGCAGTATATAAGTAGGCAGGGCAGTAGATAGGTAGACAGGGCTAGCAGTTTAAGAAAATAATAAAATTAAACCAATACTCACCTGTTGTCTCTACTTCCTCTTCTCTCCTCGTCCGGAGCGGCTGCCGGCAGCAGAGCGCGGGCCACGGAGCAGGTGCGCGATGACGTCATCACATCGCGCACCTGCCCCGCGGCCTCCTGGGAGCTGAACAGACAGGATCAGAAGATCCCACCTGTTCAGCCTCGGCCACTGCTTGCACTGCGCGGTGCAGGCGGTGGCCGTGATGGCTGCATGGCTGGGTCTGTGACCCGGCCGTGCAGCAAGGGGGGCCTGTCGACCCCCTGGCATAGGGGTCCGGTCGCGTATGCGACCGTTGCGGCCCCTGTATGTGTGCCATGCGCCGGCAGTCGGGGCCCGCCGGGGGGGCCTAGCGGCCCGCCGGGCAAGTGCCCGGTTTGCCCTATGGGCAGTCCTGGCCTGATTCTGTCCCGTTTTTGTTTTAGCTGCTCCCTTAGTGATCCATAGTGTACAGCTCAACTCTAAGGGATACGACCAGGGATGAAAGCTCCTCAGTCCTGGCTGGACATGCTCAGACATCACCTCTCCTCTCAGGCAGCTACTGTCAGACTATTCCCTACTTAGTAATCACACACACTCACTGCTGTGCTAGTGTTCAATCCCAGGTGCTGTCATTCTACTCCTGTCTTCTGTACTCCTTAATATTTAGTCAAACTGTGCAAATAAATAAAAGGAATAAATAAACCGTAATCAGATATGTGCATTGAGACAAAAAAAATCCATGTGCGGCTCCTGTAGGGATTTGAATCTAGGACTCCCATGCTGAAAGGCAGAAGTCCTAACCACCCGGCTCCATTGTAGCTACTCAAAGCTCTTTACATAAATAGACCTTTGTTTGACTATAGTGAGCGCACAGTGGGGAAAGGCATGATGATGTCATGTCTCCTGGCTCACATGCTATGCAGGCTAAAAAAACACACGCCACTTTCTGAACACATGGAAAGCAGAAGCAGGACAAACTAGGCATGAAATGCCTTCATGGTAAAAATCTGACCTTCTTTTGTTATACGCATGTTTGACTAAACGTGTGGAAAAAAAAATGTAGGTTTTGGATTTCCCGAACCTGAGTTTTTTCTTCTGCCCTAACCCTAATGTTAGCACAGCCCCAAACCCTAAGTTGAGTTCAGGTTGGGATTGTTAAAGGGGTTTTGCCACCATGTAATGTTGACGTGGGATCCTCCAAAATGAGCATTTAATCACTTTTCTAAATATATGTCATTAAAAAAAGTGAAGCCTGTGAGAGCTACAGCATTGCTCAGTCCCCGTAGTTACCTGAAAGTTTGCATTAGACACGACCAGAGGAGCTGACAGGCCGGGCTTGTGTGGAACACTTCTCATCTGATGATAGGGAAAATTAATGAGCTTTCAAGGGACTGGAGAGAGAGTGCAGTGTATGAGCCTGTGTCTGCTGTATAGATTATCCACTGTTGTAATGTTATTATTTGAGTTAAGTTTTGAGACGCTCCCTTCTTCCTCACTCCTTGCTCAACCCCTCCCTCTCACCCCTGCAGCGTTCATGACTCAGCATGCTTTGTTTATATTCTACTCTGTGCTGATAAGGAGGTAAGGAACTCGCGTCCTGGCAAAACCCCTTTAACGGATTATCTTATCTCTCTGCTAAGCTTTTTGTTCGGCAGGGCTCTCATGGCACCGTCACATCCGGTTACACTAAGGGTATGTTCACACAGCGTGTTGGATCCGTTTTGTATCTGAAAAACGCATAAAAAAGCGCTGCATAAATCACATCGAAGGAGGTGCGTGTCTGGATGGGTTTTGGCTGCAGCAGGATCGCACCCTATAGTTTTAAATAGGGCGCCTGCTGCGTCTTTCAGATCAAGAATTGACATGACAATTCTTGGAATGGATCCGAAAGACGCATATAAACACGCATCTAAAAACGGATCCGAAACATGAATCCAAACACACATCAAAAAACGGATCCGAAATCGGATGCAAAACACTGTGAACGTAGCCTAAGTCTGCAGCAATATATTTTGATATCTCTTTAGTAGTGGGAGCTTTTATCAACCAGTTCATTCCTAGAACATCCTCTGGAACACTCCTGGGATCAGCTCTGGCTGTGTAACACTTTGATCACTGAGGTCCATAACCGAGACTTGGTCACAGGGGTTTCCCTCCGTCGATCAGGTAACTGGGATTTCCAGTTCAGACCGGACCCTCTGCAGTCAGTCCTGGGGATCTGGAAAGGACTCCAGGACTGTGCTTTTACCATATAGACCCTCGTGTCTGCCAGGGCTCTGGAGTCGGAGTCGTCATAAAATGGACCGACTCCCAAAATATATAATAAGTCGTTCCAGTTAGTTCGATGCGATGCAAAGAGCAAGAGGAATTGGGTCCGGCCAGTGCTACTGCTCCCATATCTTCAGCCTCATCACATGAGAAGTGTAATTGATGACATGAAGCAGGCAAAGTGCTACCACAGGGGAAAAGATTCTGCTTCCATGGCAAACAGATTTCAGCAAAATTTTTCACCTGCTTTCAAAGAAGTAGAAGAGTTCAACCATTCATCAAAACTGACTGTGGCTGAGGCAATTGCTTTATACCCTGACATTGTTAGAGATGTTGCCCCTGTGGTCACCGCTTTGCCCCCAACCCAAGTTAGTGTAGAGAGGCGTTCTCTAGCCTGGAAATATGAGATCAGATGTGAGGTCATGAAATGCAGGATCTGATGGAGACAATACTATTCTCAGAACAAATTCAGAGACTCCTCAAATGTTCCTGCAGTGTTTTGCATATTTACAATTTTTTTGTTTTCTAAAGTCATATCCAATAAATATATTTTACACTGACAAGCAAAATGGTAACAATGTTTTGAACATGTGACTTTCAGGCTCCATATCTCTCCATCCATTACAGCTTTGTACATGAGGCTACTGTCATTTTATATACAGTCATCTTACCTATCTTGTACATTTGACTTGCAAGTATTTAGCATCTGCTTAGTTTTGCAGATTCTTGTCATGTAACTACCTTGTTACTGTTTTGCTCCTAAAATCAAAATGTTAATTTTTATTATTTTGTTAGTATTTGGGAAATCCACCTTTTGGTTTTCAATACAGCCTGAATCCTTCTGGGTTCTGGATCAGATTCAAGCATATCTTGACCAAAATCTGATCCCAGGTCTCTTCTGCACATTCCCAATGTTTTTCACTGTCAAAATAGTCTCCAAGACCTATCGGGGTACTAAACACAATCCCAGAATGAAGAAAAAACCCCAATAAAACTACAATTTTTATTAAATTCCTTAAAATATATTCACTAACCCCTATTGTTGATACTAACATCAATAGATACAGACATAACGATAAGTACACATAGGGCAGTACAGTGAAGGACTAATAGTACAGATAAATAAGACCCAAGATACGGTCCCAACACATCCTAATCACAAGAAAAAACTATATATCCATTTACTATCCCTGTACCAGCCCTATCCTGTCCCTTTATGATAGGTACTTATGGGGTAATCGTCCTGATGAGGACGGCCCCTACCAGAGGAATACTAACCCTGGTGGTCCCTCTCTTATTCCCTATCCGGGGCAAAAAAGTCATCAAATACTTATCTGTTCCATGTGTTGGGACCGTATCTTGGGTCTTATTTATCTGTACTATTAGTCCTTCACTGTACTGCCCAAATGTGTACTTACGTTATGTCTGTATCTTTTGATTTTTGTATCAACAATAGGGGTTAGTGAAATATTTTAAGGAATTTAATAAAAAATGTATTTTTATAAATGGGTGTTTTTTCTTCATTCTGGGATTACATTCCCAATGTGGTGCAGACGGGACTTGGTTTACAAATAAAAGCTTTTATCTTCAACTCACCCACAAGTGTTCAAAAGATCAAAACATTGTTACCCTTTTGTTTGTCAGTGTCTGTTCACCTAAATAGCTTGATTATTGTATCATAAGTGAAAAGAGCCTGATGGGACCATTTTACTACAGTAAAGTTATCACTTAAAACATGCGCCATGTATGAGGGGGTCAGGAGTCGGAGTCGGAGGTTTGGGAAATTGAGGAGTCGGGGCTTTGGCTTGCCGACTCCACAGCCCTGGTGTCTGCTCCCCGCTGCCTGTCCTGGAGTTGCAGGTATGTTTTGCTGGAACACTTCCTTGTTTGTTACTATGGAAATAAGGATTATTTTTTGTCTTTTTTAGGAAACGACACCTGATGAGCTCCTGTCTTCTGTCATGACTGCGGTGCTGAAGGATGTCAGTCTGAGGCCTGATCTAGTCGGGGATATCTGTGTAGGTGAGTGGACTCTTTGCAGTGACGCTTCATCTTTGATATTAGATCATCTTGGTGGTATACAGCTAGTGTACAGGAATTATAGGAGAGGGCCCCCTAGAGAATTCAGTGAGAAATTTGCAGATAAACACTGATAGGGTCCCGTGCCCTAAAGATTTAGGGTTGGGGCATGGAGCTCGGGTCTCCTTTTTGACGCAGTATTTTTGGATCTCCAATTCTGTCGCTAAGGCCAGGTTCACGTTCCGGGACATTCGAGAATATCCGTTTAGACACTAAAAAAAAAAAAAAAAAAAAAAAGTATCCTAGTAAGTACCACAACAGACCCACAGGGAACAATAGAGCAAATGTAGTCCAACGTGACAACATCTGCTCTGTTTCCTGAATGTGAACGCGTTTTGTGCCAGAAAAGGTGTTTTTGAATGAGCTCTTTCTTTTCCGGCGCAGAACATGTATCCTTGTTGGGCTATGGCTTAAACCCACAACATAAGGACCAGGACTGTCTATCAGTGTTAGTTAAAGGGGTTGTCTGGCTATAGATTATATTTTTTTAAACCCGCTCTGTCTCTGGTCACGGTCAGGCTCAAATCTGGATCAGGTTCTGTCAAAAAGGACGGAAAAAATAGCAGAACATGCTATGCTATTTTTTCTGTTCAAATGAGCAACAATGTAATAGGAACCAAATAGACTCCATTGTAGTCAATGGGCAGCGTCTGTCATGCAGCAGATTCGGCGTTGCCTTGCTTGCGGTTTTCTGCACCTACAACAGATTAGAAAACTGGTAAAAACAACACAGGTGTGGACCTCGCCTGTAGTGCCCACCTCACCGATCCTTCACTGTGTTTCAGGTACCCTAACGATATCTGCTTCATGGTCCTTAAACGGGACATGTGACCACTGCCGCCAATCGCTGGGGACCAGGAAGTAGAGAGACTTGCATTACCGAGTCAGAGTGGTTTTATCAAGAAGAATTCTGTGGGCGGACAACCCCTTTATTGCATTAAAGGGGTTGTCTCGCTACATTGATTCATGTTACCAAAGTCCTGTTTTCTTGGTTTCATTTTGAATTCAGGGCCGTATTTACTGGCTTCCACTAGGCTGCAGTAGAAGCCAGGTCTGTAGCTATAGCGACCAGCACTGCCAGCCTATCAGGAGAGATCAAACAGGTCTGTAGCTATAGCAACCTGAGGAGCTGATGCATCCCGTACAAGAAGGGATATCTAGGAATAGGTAGGACACTGTTAATGGACACATATTGCAAAGTGACTTGTTATAGCAAGATCTTTAACATAAAAAGCAACTCTTATAGTGAGACAACCCCTTTAAAGGCAGTGCAGTAGAGATGGACAATATATCATCAAGTTAAATATACCTGAGAACATTTGTAGAACCACTGACTGCTTGTATTCAGGGAACTGCCTCCGCCAATATCAGTAGTATGACCCATCGATAGGACACACACAGGCTAGAAGAGAATAGGGGGATGCTAAGGAATAAGCCTCTTGCTGATCATTTAGTTATTTGCTATCTGTCAGATCTTACTTACCAGTATTAGTCACAGTTTATCATAGGAAGGGGTTATGGAAGGATAAGACAGGGATATGGATGGGCGACCACAATCTAGGACAAGGTTGAAGGTAAGGAGATACCGTCAACCTTTGAACAGATTATAATCAAATTCTGAACTTTGTGTTGGTGCAAACCTTCATTTTTATGAAACGTGGAGCACATAGTTCCAGTAATATACAAACAATTCTGTTTAGTTGTATTTCCAGGATAGAAATTGCTTTACCCACAAAAACATGTGACCTGACACCATGCCTCGTGGACTGTGTCGGAGTGGGGTGCCTTGGGCCCACTGCTGGAGTTGATTCTGGGGGCTCACCCTTTAGGCACATGTTTCTTATACTCTCCTCTTGCTTTTTGCTCTTTGCTTTTTCTCTCTGCCTTTCTGCCTGTCCCAAGAATGTATATGCGGTTTAAAAGAAACTCCAGGTCCTCCATGCTCAGGGTCCATGAGGGGTTCCCCAGTGGGCCAGTCGGAACCTGCCTGTGACGACCTCCGGGGCGTTGCCACATACAGAAACTATATATGAATGCTCCATTAGATTTGATTGTTTCTTCCTTGCAGGAAATGTGCTACAGCCTGGAGGAGGTGCTCTTGTTGCAAGAATTGCCCAGTTTCTCAGGTATTTTTGCCTAGTTTTTTGTGGTTCATAAACAAATATTGAAGTCACAAGATGAAAAATAGAGCAAATTATCTGCTAATCCTTCATGTAATTGAGAAATATCTGACTCAAAATGTTCCAATATTGGCAATGGAAAATAGCTCAAAGAATTGCACTCACTGACAGTAAACTTAACTGTTGCAGCCAGTGTCAGGCAGCTGCTGCCAAGGCAAATGAGATTATGGGGTGTATTAAAAGGGGCAAATGCACAGATGAGAAATTCTCCCATGTATACAATCACTGGTTCGACCACACAGAATGGTACGTTTTGGGCACCAGTGCACAGGAAAGACATTGTAGAGCTTAAACAGGTACAAAGGCGGGCAACAAAAATAATAAAAGGACTGGGTGGACTACAATACCCAGAAAGAATAGCAAGGTTATGGTTATTTTGGTTAAAAAAAAGACTGCTTCGGGGGGACATGATAAATATGTTTAAATATATTAAAGGTCAATATAGAAATCTCGCTAAAGATTTATTTATACCCAGGACTGTATCTAGAACAAGGGGGCATCCTCTACGCCTAGAGGAAAGAAGGTTTCTACATAAATATAGAGATTCTTTACTGTAAGAGCAGTGAGACCGTGGAAGTCTCTGCCAGAGGAACTTGTCATGGGGAATTCACTAACAGCGTTCAAAAAGGACCTGGATATATTTCTAGAGTGTAATAGTATAACAAGTTATAGTGACTTAGGTTATGTTCACATGGCGCATTGACTTCGTGTTTACATACATTGGTGTTCAGATAAGTGATCACCGATGCGTGTTTTATATGCGTCTTTCGGATCCGTTCAAAGAATTGTCATGTCAATCCTTCATTCGAAAGATGCAGCAGACGCCCTTTTTAAAACTATAGGGTGCGATCCTGTTGCATCCAAACAAGCACCTGCGTGTTGGATGCGTTTTGGATCCGATTGACACAGCGCATTTGGATGCAATTTTCGGATCAAAAATGCGGTGTGAACGCACCCTTAGGGTGACATGTATGAACTTACAGTGACTCGCCAGTTCTACGTCTGTTTTTAATAGTGTTGATCTGACAGTATGTATGAAATAGTGTTATGCGCCAAAATTTCACAGCAATGGTATGGATTTGTATGACAGTTTTGCGCAAAACTTTGCCGTATTTTTTGCGTGTTCAAAACTGTTGTCTGGTGCAGAATGCGGCAAGCTTTGGCATACGACTGTTCATACATCTATAGAGTAGGGGTGCAACAGTTTTTTGGCTCAACGTACGCCATATAACTGGGGCCCCCCCATTCAAATACACCTAAGGTTTTGCAGAAGGAAAAGCTGATCCAGGTTGCCAGGGTTGCGTCAAAGGAAATTTTTTTTCCCCTTGTTTGACATTTGCGCAAAATCTCCATGGTTTTTTTTTGCGTGTTCAAAAGTGTGTCTGTGCAAAGGCACTTTGGATAACACTGTTCATACGACAAGAGTAGGGCTGCAACATGATTTTTGGCTCAACGTCCCATAACTGCCAGCCCCTATACATGACAGCCTAAGGTTCTGCAGAAGGAACGCTGATCCAGGGATTGCCAGGTTGCAGTCAGGTTTGTTCTTAATGCGGCAAACACAAATTGGTCATATAGCTTTTGCCTAGAGTTAGGGCCTTTTAACTTTCAGGTGGTTTACCTTTCTGTGACATTGGCCGGAGCTGGCCATTCATTTCATTTTGAATTAAAAACGATTGCCATCTGACATATCCAATGGGTGAGATGGAGGCAGACAGAATTCAAAGGTGGCCATAAATGTTGTCTTTCCCATTGAAATCTATAGGAGTTCTGGATCTCCCATACACAAGAACAGAAAGAATTGTGCTTGTAGTCTTCATTCAGTCGACGGCAAGATGTGGCTATTACTTGATGGAGGGGGGTCAGGGATATTCTGTGCATATGACAGTCTAGCTCCATGGTGCTGCAATACACTTCAGTGCATATAAATGAGCAATAGCCTTCTCACCGGACTATTTAGTCTTGAAAAAATTAAACAACATGAACATTATTAAATTGTTACCACAGTCAAATGATCCAGGGGTAGATACTTGGTTCAATTTTCAGACCATCCAGCAATTTTATTTACGTAGTCATTTGATTTGTGCATCTTGTCGTTACATCTTTCCAAGTACTTTCAGGTAGGGATGACTCTCGGCAGTCTTCCAAATTAGTCAAATTATCTGTGTTATGGAACCGTGAAATTGCATTTTAAGATGGAAAACCCTATTAAAACAATTCATGTAACCTGTACGGTTTCATTGTTTATTATAGTGGGATTCCAGAGACTGTGCCCTCGTCTACTGTGAACAGGCAGTGCTCTTCTGGCCTGCAAGCATCATCAACATAGCCGGTGAGTATCCTACCTGTGCTGACATGGAGGCATTTTTCTTTGCAGCATATTTTAATTGGGTGCATTTTTGCATCTAATGGGGTATTCCTATCTCACACATTTATGGCATATTTGCAGGATATCTCCAGAATGGCGGTCACCTGAACCTGTACTACTTTGTGCTGTGCCGCTATGAATGGAGAAATGGCCGCACATGGCGCGTGGCTCTCTTCATTCAATTCTGTGGGAGTTGTAAATTCAGCTGAGCACACTTGGGACCCGCATCTATCAAACCTTTATGGCATCCACAGGGATGTGTGTGGTGGGAACACCCTATCAGATTGCTACATTTAGGCTTGGTTCACGTCTGATTTGACGCTTTGGCTATGTTCACACGGCTTAAATTGGGACATATTTCGCGGCGTACTGCGCTCAATACGGGGCGAGATACGTCCCAGTCATTACGGTAATCCACAGTTCTCATAGAGAACTATGGATTACGTCTCCTCTCCCCGCTCGCACAATACGCCGCGGGGGGAGATAAGTGACATGTCAATTACCAGCGGCGAATACGCGCCGCTAGTAATGAATGTCTATGGGGCCGGCAGGCTGCCAGCTCCCCCCTCTCCCTCCCGCCCCGCGGGAGCTCCCGAACACACGGCGTTATTGCGGGGCGTAATACGCCCCGCAATTATGCTGTGTGAACATACCCTTAAAGGGGTTTTGCCACGAAGTAAAATTGACGTGGGATGTTTGTAAATTACATAATAAACATTTTCATCATTATTAAAAAATCAGGACCGTTTTTGTCTTAGCTGCTCCATTAGTGATCCATTGTTTACAGCTCGTCTCTATGGGATACGACCAGGGCTGAGAGCGCCTCAGTCCTGGTCGTACATGCTCAGACATCACCTCTCCTCTCAGGCAGCTACTGAGTGTTCAAACTCCAGGTGCTGTCATTCTACTCCTGTCCTCTGTACTCCTTAGTAATTAGTCAAACAGTGCAAATAAATAAAAAAACGAAACCTCAATCAGGTCTGTGCATTGATAAAGAGAAATAAAATTGACAGGTTTAGTTCCTGCAGGGATTTGAACCAAGTCCCCTTGTGCCTGGAGGCAAAAGTTTTACCTCTGAGCTACAATGTAGCTATTTACAGTTCTACACTTAAACCTTAGACCTTTCTTTGACTAAAGAGAGGAAAGGCCTGGTGATGTCATCCTGCTGGGTCACATGATATGCAAGTCAAACAAATCACACACGCCTCCTTCTGAACACACAGAGCTGAAGAGCTGGATGCAGGAGGTATGAAATGAGATTGTGGCAAAACCCCTTTAAGCTTTGGAGTCAGTATCATTGATGCTGTAAAAAGGTAGAAACAGAAAATAGCTCAGCACACAGCACTTTCTTTCTCATAAAAATGAAGGACTCCATAACAGAATCACAACAGACCCCATTATGGTCGATGTTGGTGTCTGTCACAAAAGGGATCTGGCAGTGCCGTTTTTTGTTACTGTGACGGTACGGAAAAAACGGAAATAGCGACGCAGAAGTTAACCTAGCGTTAAACTAACATTGGCTATATAATCAGCTAATGCAAAATATAACATTTGTATTAGATTTTTACTATTATCAACCATTTTTTTTCTGTTTTTCTTTAGGGCTTTGTGTTTAATTACGACTCCTGTACCAGCCTTAATAGTAGATGTGTGTGATCGTTTATGCCTCTGTGTTATATTTAGTTACCTATAGGTGAATTAGTCCCATGTCCTTCAATGCTAGTTATAAGACGGCTGAAATGCATCTTAAAGCCACCTCAAAATTAGGTGATCAATGTCCCAAGTTTTATTGCTTCCTGCTTGTTTGCTCCAGTTCTGCCTGTATCTGTCCTGTATTAGGACACTATGGGTCACATGTACGAAATCTGTCAAGGTCTAAGATTTTCTTTGTTGCCAATAGCAACCAATCAGAGCTCCATTTTATTTCATATAGTGCGTTGAAAAAATTAAGAGTATGTTCACATGATGTATTGCGCGAGCGTACAGTACGCGCCGCAGTACATCGTGCCTTTCGGGAGCTTGTGCTAATATGCGCGTACTCCCGTGGCCCACCAGCCCCATTGACATTCATTACTTGCAGCATATTCGCCACAAGTAATTGACATGTCGCGTATCTCCCCACGCGTACAATACGATCGTATTGTACAAGCGGGAAGAGGAGGGGTAATTCATAGTTCTCTATGAGAATTATGGATTACTGTCATTTTGGCACGCATCTCGCCTGTTTTAGAGCGCAAATATGCGAACTTACCCCGTGTGAACATACCCTATAGGGGATCTCTGGTTGCTGTGTGCAACAAAGACCTAGACAGTTTTCATAAATATTCCCCCTATGTATATTTTATTAAGTAGAGTTTCTACCATGTTGTGAAGTAAGTAATCCTATAAATACAAGGGCCAATGAAATAGAATGGATACCATAAATACAATCCATGTTGTGAAGTAATAAGAATAGCATGCTCACTCACGAGGGTCCCAGTATACAGTACACACATTGAAATGAAGACCCTCCTATGAAATACAACTTTGTGGACTTCAATATTCTGGATTAAGTTTATAGGTAAAATCTCATCGGATGCATGACAAATGTATGTTTGTTACAGGTGGCATCAGAAATGGGTCTTATGACATTGGCATGGCCTGTGGGTAAGAGGAATACTTTATATTATTCTGTGATGTATTCACTGTAGAAGCTGGTATTCAGGTGGACAACTGACGGCCTGATGTGCTAGATTATACAGGGGTATAGGGATGGTATCTTTTCCATCTAATTTTATGTGAGCTGTTGTCCTTGTCTGTCTAGTTGTATGGAAAACATGACAATTTTTGGGCCACATTCACAGTTTAATGGCTGGACTAGACTGAATCCAGTAGCAGGCATCTCTAGCCTATATGCTACCTCGGAAAAATTAACAGGTGCAGCTAATTGCTGAGCAGCAGCTCACACACCCCACTACTAGGGGAACTATTAGATGATAAAAAAAACTGCACATTAACTTAATACCTGTTCACACCAGCATGCAGAAAAGCCACAGTATAATGCATGGGGAGATAGCACAAATGCAAAAATACCAATAAAACAACCACTCACATACCCTCAGTGCATGAGGGGGGTGGTACAATTGCATACAAAAAGGGTGCCATAAATACAGATACGTGTGGTACACCATGCTGGCTTACAACCTGTTAGTGACGCCCATACTATTAGATTAGGCGGGCTGCCCAGCACTTTCTGGGTGTCCAACACAAAACACAGACACCCTCTGCTCCCCAGCATTCTTGAGCAGAAACAAAATATGACATACTGGAAAAATGTTGAATATGAGGTATTAGTTGGTACAGGGGCCCCGGTATGCAAGCTCGCAACCGATGGCAACGGTCCTAGTTGTGTGGAAGCCAAAACGGGTTTGGTTATGTCGGACTATAGCTTATTCTTATTTCTGTTTTTAATAAAGGGGCTGTTGTAACCATGAAAAATTGTAATAACTGCCAACAATGGTGTGAAATGAGAAACTGCGAGGCACTGCTGACATGACGATATGATGTGAACATGTTTGACGTATCCTGCCAAAGTTCTTATACATCTCAGTCCATAAGAATGCCTTGGGTCCTGCAAAGTGGCGGCACCTAAACAAATGGTTTTGCTTAAAAAAGAAATCTAGCTTATACACATGTATATATCTTTACAATAAGAGCTGTGACTATGTGAAATAGAGGCCTCAGAGGTAGGTCACAGGAACAGCCTTCAAAAAAGGCGAGACAATGACTCACAATAACTTCCACGCTTGCCTAGATATATAGGGTGACATGTATGAACGGAGCTGTGCCAGATATCTGGCGTCTTTTCAGCCTGACATCCAGTGCAGCCCCGTTTGCTATATTTTTAAATCACTCGCTTGCCAATATCAGGCGCATTACAGAGCGCCCGCGGCACTTTGTAATGCGCCTGATTTCAGGGGCGTGTGGGAGACGGGGCGCACTAGAACCGTACAAAGCTATAGATTTATAGCTTCAGTGCGGCAAATCCAGGCACATTACTGCTGGAACAGGTAAACCACTTTCAGAATGCTTTACTTGAGCCAGAATTGACATTTCTGCGCTTGAATGCGCCTGATTTCTGATCCGCAATAGAGCGGGTTAAAAAATCAGGCACATTCTACACTATTCTTATGCGCAGAAAAATTGGCGTCTAAGCCCCATAAAGTATACATGTTGCCCATAGAATTCTTGTTCTGAACAATCACAGCCATTGTTATATAGTGAACATATTATTTATACCCCTCACAGTAAATATACCAGCAAAAGAGATAAAAAAAGTCAGCTCACCTGGTTGTAAGTAACAAGAGGAAACGCCCGGACTAGTAGAGGAAGCTCTCTCCAATAGCCCATATGAAAAATGTATGCAAGAATCCAGCGTAAGACCTTCTTGTTAAAATGGAAGACGTTCCTCACAGTAAATACCTGAAAACTAAAACCTTAAAAACAGGGCTGTGGAGTCGGCAAGCCAAAGCCCCAACTCTGACTCCGACTCCTATGTTTCCCAAACCTCTGACTCCCGACTCCCTCATACACGGCGCATGTTTAAGTGATAACTTTACTGTAGTAAAATGGTAACATCAGGCGGTTTACCACCTTATGATACAATAATCAAGCTATTTAGGTAGAACAGACCCTGACAAACAAAAGGGTAACAATGTTTTGATCTTTTGAACACTTGTGGGTAGAGTTGAAGAAAAAGCTGTATTTGTATCCAAGTCCAGTCTGCACCAGCATTGGGAATGTGTAGAAGAGACCGGGGATCAGATTTTGGTCAAGACATGCTTGAATCTTGATCCAGAGCCCAGAAGGATTCAGGCAGTGCTGAAAGCCAAAGGGGGATTTCCCAAATACTAACAAAATAATACAAATTAACATTTTGATTTTTAGGAGCAAAACGGTAACAATGCAGTTACAGGAAAGAATCTGCAGAACTAAGCAGATGCTCAATACTTGCAAGTCAAATTTATGTATAAGATAGGTAAGATGACTGTATAAAATTATAGTAGCTTCATGTACAAATGCTGCAGTGAATGGAGAGATATGGAGCCTGAAAGTCTAACAAGTTCAAAACAGTGTTACCATTTTTCTTGTCAGAAAAAATTACATTTATAGGATACGACTTTAGAACACAAAAAATTTGTAAATATGCAAAACACTGCAGGAACATTTGTGGAGTCTCTGAATTTGTTCTGAGAAATAGTATTGCCTCCATCAGATCCTGCATACATGACCTCACATCTGATCTCATTATTTCCAGGCTAGAGAACGGCCTCTCTACACTAACTTGGGTTGGGGCAAAGCGGTGACCATAGGGGCAACATCTCTAACAATGTCAGGGTATAAAGGAATTGCCACAGTCAGTTTTGATGAATTGTTGAACTCTTCTACTTCTTTGAAAGCAGGTGAAAAATTTAGCTGAAATCTGTTTGCCCTGGGAGCGGAATCTTTTCCCCTGGGGCAGCGCTTTGCCAGCTCCATGTCATCAATTACACTCCTCATGTGATGAGGCTGAAGATATGGGTGCAGGAGCACTGGCCGGACCCAATTCCTTACTAACTGGACCAACTAATTATATATTTTGGGAGTTGCTCCATTTTATGACGACTCCGACTCCTGCAAAATAGGCACCGACTCCGACTCCACAGCCCTGGTGAGAAAAATATATAAATGGAAAAAAAGATTCCCCAAGGAAAGAAATTAAACTTATTCAGTACATTAAAAGTGTCCCAAAATGGTTTCTATGAAAACTACAACTCCTCTACAAAGTAGAGGGTCTGATGCAAGTGCAATAAATTAGATATATGACCTCCTGGAGATTTTACTGTTTGTTAAAAGGGTTTTACCATAAAAGACACTTATTACCTGTCCACAGGGTATGTGATAAATGTCAGACTGCTGGGGGTCCTACCACTGGGAAACTAGTGAGGAAGAACAGGGGACTCGAGCCCCTGTTTTAGTCATCAGTGGGGACCCCCAGCAATCTGACCTTCATCGCCTATCCTGTGATTGGGTGGAAAGTGTCTTTCATAGGGAAGGCCCTGAAAAGAGTTACGTCACTAACGAGCTACAGAGCACTTCAAGCCCCTGCATTATGTGCCGTCGTATTTACTTGAGACATAAATTCTAAGTGAAGTTTTTAGGAGGGTTTGTCCAGTTTTATCGTAACGGGTTAATCTAACATTGTACTGAGTATAACTGAGTATAACTTCAGACAGCACAGCCCCTAACCGGAGATAAGTGTTATGTTCTGTGTCTGAGCAAAGGCTACATGACTTCTTGCACAAGAGCTTCTCCACTGTTGGTTTTAATAGATCTGTTTACAGAGTCCCGGACAAAGGTTACTGTGTCTGGAGGTTAAGTGGCAAAATACAGAGCAGATACAAGGTCCTCATTTCCTATACTTTTTGTTATACAGTTAAAGGGGTTTTGCCACGATCTAACTTCATACCTCCTGCATCCAGCTCTTCAGCTCTGTGTGCACAGAAGGAGGCGTGTGTGATTTGTTTGAATTGCCTATCATGTGACCCAGCGGGATGACATCACCAGGCCTTTCCTCTAGTCAAAGAAAGGACTATTTATTTATAGAATTGTAAGTAGCTACACAGTAGCTCAGAGGTTAAATTTTTGCTTTACAGCACAAGGGGGCTTTAAATCCCTGCAGGAACTTAACCTGTGTTCTTTTTTTTTTTCTCTTTATCAGTGCACAGACCTCATTGAGGTTTCTTTTTTATTTATTTGCACTGTTTGACTAATTGCTAAGGAGTACAGAGGACAGGAGTAGAATGACAGCACCTGGGGTTTGAACACTCAGTATCTGCCTGAGAGGAGAGGTGATGTCTGAGCATGTGCGACCAGGACGGAGGAGCTCTCAGCCCTGGTCGTATCCCCTGGAGACGAGCTGTAAACAATGGATCACTAAAGGAGCTGCTAAAACAAAAACGGTGCAGAATTTTTAATAATGATGAATGGTGAAAATGTTTGTTATTTAATTTTCAAACTTCCCAGGTCAATTTTACTTCGTGGCAAAACCCCTTTAAGACAAATTTCAGTCACCAAATGTGATTTTTTTGTTATGAAATTAAGCAAGCTAATAACAGTAACCCATAAGGGCATCTGGAAACCCTGTGGTAATCAGCTGGTATTGCTGAGGATGCTTCGTTGTGCCTCGTTTGCCATGCTGTTTTGGCTGTTAGAGAGGTGACGATGGCATGGGACACCGCACTGTGATGTCCATATGCCTAATAGGGTGTAACATGACCACTTTTAAAGCAAAAAGTGATTAACCATAATAGTAAACCCACTAAAAGGTAAAGTGAGTTGAACTATCTTGTGATAATCGTACAAGTCAAGGGATTTGATGTATTAGACATCAAATGAGCAACTAGTTCTTGAAGTTGATGCATTGGAAGCTAGAAATCTAGGCAAGCATAAGGATTTGAGTGACCCAATTGGGATGGCTAAATGACTGGGTCAGAAAGTCTCCAAAATGTCAGGTCTTTCAGGATGTTTCTAGCCTGTACCTACGTAAGGGTTTCAAGGAAGGACAACTGGCGACAGGGTCATGGGTGCCCAAAGCTCATTGATGTGCTTGGCAGCACGGCTCGTCCATCTGGTCTGATACTATAGAAAAAGTATTGTAGTACAAAATTCTTGAAAGGTTATTGTCTGTGATTGAAAGATGTTGGAACATATGGGGCATTACAGCTTATTGCGTTGCCTTATACCAGTCAGAGTGCCCACGCAGAACCTTGTACACTACCCACAGAAATACTCAAGGGCACGTGATTATCAGAGCTGGAGCACTGAACAATGGCAGAAGGTGGCCTGGTCTTCTATATCATACGAACAGCCCGGTGCTTGGAAAAGAAATGGAGCCAGATTGTACTATGGGAAAAAGGCAAGCTGGCAAAGGCAGAGTGATGCTGTGGGCAATGTTCTGTTGGGAAATTATACTCCATCATGGCAATGGTATTCCCTATTAGCAGTTTAATGTGCCCTGCCATACTGCAAAAATTGTTCAGGAATGGTACTAGGAATATGACAAAGAGCTGAAGGTGTTAACATCAGAATTTCCCAGATCTTAATATGATCGAGCATATGTGGGATGTACTGGAAAAGTCAGGTTTATGGCAGACCCACTTCATAATTAAGGGAACTGAAAAATCTTCCATTGATGCCTTGGAGCCAGATAGGCTGCATCCACACGGCAATTGTGACATACTGGTTGGATCATATAACAGAATCTGACGATATTTATCGGTTTTTGGCTCGGATTTTGCAGTCGGTTTTTGAATTTCGTCGGCCCATTGACATTGAACAGTACAGTTTCCATTGGCAATCCAGCGGAAGAATGTGCATGTTCCAAGTTTTTTGACACTGTTTTTGAAATTGAAATCCAACGTCAAAAAATACAAGCTGTGTAGAATACAGCTCGGATTTTCTATTGGGGATGGATTTGCAGTCAGATTTTGATGGTTTTCAAATCCGAAAACGGTGTCAAAATTCAACTGAATGAAAAAAACTTTGAGGTTCTTAGTTCACATGTTTTGATCGAAACTGTTTACGCCACCTCCGACTTTCAATGGGACCTCAGTACAGGTGGTCCTACTCTATTTTTACCTCTCATTTGAGTCCAATTCAGACTTCTCATTTGGGTACTCCGACCTCCATAATCCAGAGAGAAAAAAGCACCAGCCTTATAAGCATACTGCACTGATCCTTTTTTTTTGTGTGTGTAGAACCATACGTTGCATTGGCATATATTGCTTTTAACTAATACAGGGAGGAATGGATGCCTCCATTTTGGTTTTCGGTACCCCGCCCACCTCCACAGGTTGCTAGATCAGTGCAGTATGCTTATAAGGCTGGTGTTTTTTTTTCTCTCTGGATTATGGAGGTCGGAGGACCCAAATGAGAAGTCTGAATTGGACTCAAATGAGAGGTAAAAATAGAACAGGACCATCTGTACTGAGGTCCCGTTGAAATTCGGAGGTGACTTAAACAGTTTTGATTAAAACATGTGAACTAAGAACCTCACGGTTTTTGTCATGTTTTGTAGATAGCATAAATGCTTTTTTGCAGGTTTCCAAAATTCAACTAAAAACCCATGCTGTGTAGACATACCCGTAATACAGGACACCTTTAGAGAACTTGTGCAGTCAGTTCCTCGTCAGCTGTTTTTGGGGACATAAGTGATCTTACACAACATTTAGCAATATAAATACACAACATGGTTCGTGCAGGTGAAAAAAAACGTACATCAAGCTCATCATAGGGTCGGGGAAGATAATGATGAAACTGAGGGGTATTGGTAATTTTAGAACTTTGTTTCCTCCTATTAATCTGCAGACACATGGAACCCACAAGGCATGAACTAATCTGCCCTAAGAGGAAATGTTTGTCTCCTGATCCCAAGTGGCGATCAGACTGGATTAACATTCAAAACAAGAGTTCTGTACTTCATCATAAGCATTGATGTTATTCTGCGCTAAGAAATCATATAATCCTCTACGGTTCCTGCAGTGACCAGCTCCTGAGGCGGCTTTTCCACGGATTCACAGTTCTTGTGGTAAAGATACAGTATATTCATATGGCCTATATTTTAGCCTACTTGATGTGATACAGGCTTCTTCGTCTTGCCACCAGATATGATTGGCTGTAGTAAAATACTTCTCCTCATTATAACAAGCCCGCTGTCCCCATACCAGGGAGCCCTTACAGCCCAAACATCATGCTAGTGTTGTAAGTGGTTAATATTTGCCCTTTTTGCTGTTTTGGGTACAAAGTTCCTGTAATCTATTAAGATTGTTTTGGTCACTCATAGCTGAAAGTCTAGCTAATCCCTGTGAATGTTTAGCAGCTACTCATGAAGGTTCATTCATGAAATTGTGCCGAAACCACAAGAGTTTTCTGAATAGATTCATGAATGAATTTCTTTTGCTGATCTGGAGATTGTGACGAGTCGGTTTTTGTCACTCTTGTTTCAGGGTTGAATCCATGAGCCTCAGAAGTGTGGGAAATCCTGGAGACATTAGTCCTCGGACTGCGGATGAAAGTAAAGCCAGGGACTGTCTGATCCCCATGGGGTAAACGACTGGTTCTAAAAAGCTGAATGTGCTGGAAGTACTGTATGTTGCTTTCTGATGGGTTTTCATCTGTCTTCCTTTTTTATTCTAAGCAATTCTGCAAATAGTAGTAATCAAAATTCTCCTATGATTTTGTGTTCACAGCTCCTATGGTGATCTATGTGTCTCCGTTTCACCTTCGTTACAGACTGTATAGTCCGGTCTTGCAGTCATTACATCTGCCCCATAGTTCTTACTAACCTATATCTAGTAGGTAAGGAGGTAGAGGACACATGGATTCCAGTATGACAGCAGGATCAGACTACATATTGTTTGTAGTCTGTTACCATGGAGACACACTGGTCTCCATAAAACAAAAAATGATAAATTTTATTTTCAGACCATTTACAAATGATTTTATTGTACATGCAGTCTTACAGAATAAAATAGTTGTGACAATATATATATCTTTAAAGAGAGTGTGAATAAAGTCAGATAACTGAGAATCTTTTTTTTTTTTTTTTTTCATTTAAAGGGGTTTTGCCAAGAAGCGAGTTCCTTACCTGTTATCTGCTCAGGAGAAAAGATAAACACAGCACTGCTGAGGAGAGGGAGAGAGGGACGGGGTCTGAGCAGAGACGCAGTGGCAGGGAGCGTCTGAAATGTTTACTCAAATAATTACATTTGAACCAGTGGTTTCTCTATACAAAAGACACAGAGTCTTTCACCACAGTCCCTTGCAAGCTCCTTCATGTTCCCTGTCATCAGATAAGAAGTGCAAACAGGCAAGCACGGCCAGATCAGCTCCTGTCAGTGTCTGATCCTGTCTAATGTAAACTGTCAGGAAACTAAGGGCTTATAAAGAAGGTTGTAGCTCTCGGAGGCTTCACTTTTTGTAATCCCATATATTAAGAAAAGTGATTAAATACCCATTTTGGAGGATCCCACGTCAACATTACATCATGGCAAAACCCCTTTAAAATGGCTGTTCTTACCTCCACAGGATATGCCATAAATGTTTTGTACATGCAGGTGCAATCTCTGGGACCCAGACTTATCTTAAAAAACGGGGTCATCTGAGGACTTTACCTGTCCTGCAGCCCCAGCAAATGTCCATGTGCAGCTCTCTTCATTCCTATTTATGGGACTTCATAGAACAGCTGAGCACACTTTTCAGCTATGCTTGGGACTCCTGTCATGGAGGACGTCAAACAGGCGTGGCTGACTCTGCGTTTAGGGTTAACAGGCTAAGTACAATTTGTAATGTTGTTTGTTCAAATGATGCTGCTGTGATTGGCTTTTAAGAATATAGGGACCAAAGAAGATGGTGCCTTCCCTTGTATGTGCACAGTTGTACTGAAAGGGCCAATTTTAGAACCAAAGAAGCAGATGAGAAGAGCACTCGGTGTAAATGGTCCATGTATTCTCCCGTCAAAATTAAAGAGGTTTTCTCACCTGATAGATTTCGCTTTAAACATGTAGGTAAAGGTAAATAAAGACCAATTCCAAATACATTGCTGTTCTGATTTTGCTTCATTTCAAAAGTAGAACAATTCTTATCTCCTGCTTTAGTACAGAAGTCTCCCTAGGTAACCGATAATCTCTCCCTGCTGTAGAATACCTTCCTTTGGGTTGTAGGGCCAGTACTTTTTTGTGCCGCCTTATACTAATAAGACTTCTACAATAATGCGTGAATTATTCTGGAGAGTTGAATGTTATGACCTCTCAGCCACTGGATTGCGATTTTCTGACCATCGTTGTTTTATTTCAGGATTACTTCAGAGAATGTGGCGGAGCGGTTCGGGATTACAAGACAAAAACAAGACGCATTTTCTTTGGCTTCTCAACAAAAGTAAATAATCTGGGAAACTTCTTAATGATTTAATACTGCGATTACATGTTCTGTGACCGCTCATAGCTGGGAAATGACACACATTGCATGCAAAACTTGTGAGCATTAGACGGCACTAGGAGCAGGGTCATCCGTGGGTGATACACAGTCTCGGTGGAGGAAGAAATTTATGTTCCACAAAACGATAGTTTGTCCAATTCTTCTAAAAATGGACGATGCAGAACAGAAGCTGCAGGATTACCACACAGCCTCAGCGGTGCCTTTTTACGTAGAAAGAATTTGTCTTTTATCCCCGTCTTAAAGGGTTTTCCATGATTACAAAAAGGGGGTTGCTTTTTCTAGGCATTACTCTTCCCCACTGCATTGTAGCTCAGTCCATTTCAGACACTAAAGATCAAGGAGACTAATATCCACTTTATATAAACTTTTATTGGCAAACTTTTTTCTCTAGAAACCCAGTAGATTTACGTAGTAGGTGGGAAGGAGATATTGGCCCTATAGAGCCTATATTTGGGAGGAGTTACTGAGGACCATCCCATTGATTTCAGTGAGTGAACAGCATCGAATCTCTCAATTATTCTTAGTACATCGAGTTTACATAACTCCATAAAATTGGAATTAGGGCCTCCCCTCTGTGTAATAGGTGTCATGTCCACCCGGCCTCTCTGATGCATATGTTCTGGCATTGCCCTAAACTAGAGCGATATTGGATTTTTATTGTCCAATTGATCGAGCGTATTTTTCAAATTACAGTGGAGATGAATCCGTTGGTTTGTATTATGGGATACGTAGGAGACTTAACGTTTTCAGAGGCTGAGAAAATCGCAATATCTAGACTTATATTTATGGCAAGGAAGTTAATAGCGACAAAGTGGCTGGATGCAGAACCTCCGTCAGCACAGGAGTTTGTTAATAAAGTGAATTGGCTGATCGCTTTGGAAAGAGGGAAGAGGGTATATTTTAAGAGAGGAGCCAAACTTAAAGGGGTTGTCTCGCTACAAAGAATAGCTTTCAAATTGTAGGGAACACAAAATAAAGACATTTTCCAAATATATTGCTTTGTTCCTCTGTTTTCCCTAAGGAGATACAAGTGAATTTATGACCTCCCTGGCTATTTCAGTTCTCTCAGTAACTGACCTGTAAACAAATCTCCCCCTGCTGTTTGTTTAATGAGATAACAGTGAGTGAAGTCATCACACAGGTCTGGGCAGTGTCCACAGTGTCTGTGCTGCCAGGCAGTAAAAAGCCTGATTTATCTCAAGTAAACAGAACTGTAATTAGGGCTTTTGTTAGAGGGATCAGATAAAAAGTCCTGTGAGCAGTTTGAGAAGCTAATCTGATCTAATTAGCAACTGAACAGGCAAGGAGCTGTACAAGCATGGAGCTTATGCAAATTAGTCAGTCTGAACCAGGAAGTGACAGAGTATTTCATTCATGCATCCTTTGAAACCCTGTAGGGAGACAACTCCTTTAAGTATAATAAAATATGGGCTAAATGGCTGGATACTTCTGGTCTTGCTGCACCGAACTTAGTTAGGTATAGGATGTTGGGGATCTCGGTGTAGAGGTTCCTGGGACTGTGTCTATGGCAGTTGTGTGGATGGAGGCCGTCCGACAGCCAGGTACAATTTTTATTATGACTGGAACTATCTGACTGTTATTAATATTGCATTGCTATTTGATTGTAATGGATATTTACTGTTCTGAATCTGGAGGTGGATTTGGGAGGTGGGCTGGGTTGTGTTTTTGGGGATAAAAGTTGAAATTTGGTCGTACAATGACATATACTGTATTCTGTTTGTACTACTTTATATCTGACCGATAAAAAGTTTATGGTTAAAAAGACCAAGGAGGAAATGTCCAGCATCCATGGCATATGCCAGGCTTGCCAAAGGATTTCTGACGGACTGCAACCGGGTGGGAATTGTGTAAACCCCACCTGAAACAGGCGGTACCATCCGGTTTGTGGGGGGTGTTCTCGGACAATCCAGGGGCCTTCCGGGGCAGTTGGGGTGGTTCTGGCCAGTTTTAGCCCCCACTTCTGCCAAGTTGTTTAGGCCCGGCATATGCCATAACTGGGGACTGATCTAGCCTGAAACGTGTTTGCTGCCTGCTTGTTTGACTATGGACTTTAAAATGTTAACAATAAATTGGACTTTTATTGTACTGGACACTGGGCATTCTCTCCAGAATATTGGTGGCTGTCCCTCACTGTCCGTGTCTCCTACCAGATGGAAGTGGAGAGCTGGTATTTGGGTTCTTTGCATTTGTTCAGACTCAGTATATTTCACAGCATCTCGATTACCAATAAAACCCTAATCTAGCCTGAGGAGGATAACCAATGGAGGACACCTTTAGGACCTCTCTCATAAACAGTGACCTTTTTCAGTGGCTGCAAAACTTAATCTAGACTTTTCTGTAAACCAAGCTGTCACCTTTGTGATGACAGGAGGGTCATAGGTTATAATGACCTTAGTAGTAGTGCCCCATGAGGATTCCCTTCCTGTGCGATAGTGCTGCTCCCGCCGTGTTCTCACCTGTTGGCATCACTGGGATTCATACCCACTAGAGTTATTTGTCATATCTCCTGACTTTGTGTACTCCACAGTGGTGTGTGAATCTACAACACAGACCAAGTCAAAATTTTGTTCTCACAATATTTGCTGAAACATTATACCCCTTTAAAGCGCAGTTGTCATAATGACCTTAACTTCTTAACTCACCATGATGTTTTAGTACGTCATGTTAGTGTTAAGGTAGTATGGAGTGGGATCACTCACTGAGCCCGCTGCATGCGCAGCAGGTGCCGGCAGTTAGATACAACTGACACCCGCCGCTAACAGCAGAGTTCGGAGCCAGCTCCAATCTCAGCTGTTTAACCCCTTACACGTCGGGGTGGTTGCGGCATCTAAATGAATGAGAAATGGTGCTACAAGATCGTAGGGTGCCGATCGTGGAATATGGCGGCTGGAAGCCTCGTGATGGCTTCCATTGCCACCATAGTTGCAATTCTAACACTTCCTGTCCCAGGCAGGAAGTGCTAGAACATTCATCTTTATTCCCCCTTTTGCATTGAGTTCCCTAGTAGTCAGGTACCCTGCAGGGACTCAGTATTACTATGAAAAGAAAGAAAAACGTTTTTAAATTATAAAAAAAATAAAAAGTTCAACTCATGCCCTTTTGCCATTTTACAAATATATAATAAAAAAATTACACATAATTGGTATCGCCGAGTCCATAAAAGTCCAATCTATTAAAATATAACATTTATCCCATACGCTGAACATTGTAGAAGAAAAAAAATTCCAAATGCCAAAATTGCGGGGGTTTTTCCGGTTATTTTTCATCCACTAAAAATTGGAATAAAAGTGATCAGAAAGTTGCATCTATCCCAAAATGGTACCAATATCCCAAAACTACCCTTCAGTCCACAAATATGCACCCCCACTCAGGTCCTTAGCTGGAAGTACAAAAAAGTTATTGGTCTCAGAAAATGGTACTGCAGCGCAAATTTAAAAAAAATAGTTTTGATTTTATTTTTTTGTTTACGGTGCCATTGAAAATCTTACATATTTGGTAATGTCAGATTTGTATCTACCTGCAGAATACAGATAACATATCACATATACAGTGTGAACCCCGTAATGGTGTAATTTTTTTCACATTTTGCCCCCACTTTTTGTGGTTTCCCAGTATATTCTATGGTATGAAGAATGGCGCCATTAGAAATGACATCTTGTCCCGCAAAATAAAATCCCCTGTTTGTCTATGTAGATGAAAAAATAAAAAGCTATGGCTCTTGGTGGGTGAAGGAGAAAACGAAGAGCCGTATTATTCGGATTGTGAAAGGTTAAGAAGGTAAGGCTTCTGCACACCTATATTTTAATGGTGTTTGTGGGTGGAAAAATCTGGCTCATATGCTGCCTATTTTTTATGCTTAAAAATGGTATTTTGTTGCAGTTTTCTTGCATGTCTGTCTTTTAGGTGCTTTTATTTTTTTTTGTTGTTTATAGGTGGTTTTGGGGGGGGGGGGGAGTTGTTTTTCCCAACACAACGAATGTGAATTATAGTCTATGTGATTTAATGATTCTTCTTTGAATCACATGATTTGTAATATGTGATAGCAGCACAAAGAAACCCTCAAAGAATGCAAAACACATTTAAGGTATGAGTGCACATCAGACTACAGCAGAAATCTAGGCGATCGTTCGGGTTTATGCCAAGCATTTTTATTCAACATGGGCGGCATTCACCTCTTATTTGGATGCGGGTTAGCCTCATATCAATGAGGATAACCCTCTTCACTCCGGCCGCAGCAGGGTTTGTGAGGATCTGTACACAAGAATGAACATGTTCATTCTTTTTTTTCTGTGCTATGGATCTGAAATCCGTGGCGTGCAAAATCTGCATTGTAGTTGGATGTGTGATCTAAAGCACCGAATGGCTGTCGGATTACACAAGGATTTTAACCCCTTAAGGACCCGGCGTTTTTTTTTTGTTGACACGTTCGTTTTTCCCTCCTCGCCTTCTGAAAGCCATAACTTTTTTATTTTTCCACCTACATAGACACATGAGGGCTTTTATTTAGCGGGACAAGATGTACTTTCCAACGGTGTTGTTCACTATACTATAGAATATACTGGGAAACCGCAAAAAAATTCCAAGTGGGGCAAATTGTGAAAACATTTTTATTTTCGCCATGTTTGCGATGGTTTTGCTTTTACGGCGTTCAATCTTCTGTAAATATAATGTGTTATCTGTATTCTACAGGTTGTTACGCATCCGGCAATACCAAACATGTAGGGTTTCCGTTATGTTTTGGTACCGTAAAAAAATTCCAACATGTTCTATTTTTGAAATTTGCGCCACGGCGCCATTTTGTGCGACCAATAACTTTTTTGTACTAACACCTACGGACGTCAGTGAGGGGGCATTTTTTTGCGGGCTGAAGTGTACTTTTTATCGCTAGCAGTTTGGAATGCATGCGACTTTTTTGATCATTTTTATTCCATTTTTTGAGTTGACGTAAAAATGACCAAAAAAAACGCAATTTTGGCGTTCTGGATTTTTTGTTTCTTCTACGGTGTTCAGCGTACGGGATAAATGATGTTATATTTTTATAGATCGGACTTTTTCGGACGCGGCGATACCAAATATGTGTAACTTTTTTATTACTTTAATGATTTTATTTGTAAAATGGGTAAAGGGGGGTGATTTGAACTTTTAATACTTATTTTTTTTTGTACTTTAAAACTTTATTTTTTATTTTTTTACTGTGACATTTAGGCCACCTATGGTACTTGACCACTAGTTGGCGCGATTGTTAATACAACCTAATGCATTGCATAGGCAATGCATTAGGGTGTACAAAGATGGCGGTTTCCACACTTCCTGTCTGCGGACGGAAGTGGGGCAAACAGGCCAGGGTAAGTGACGGGAGCCTTCACAAGGCTCCCCACAACCATGCCCGGTCATCGGATCGGTGCCGATGACCGTACCGATCGGTGCGAGGCACCGATCGGTGTTCATTCAGACTCCGCGGCCATCTTTGGCCGCTAACACCCGGCGGCTGTGCGGGGGGGTCGCGGCGCGATCCCCCTGCAAAGCCCCTTAGCGGCCCTGGGACGTACTCATACGCCCAAGGTCGTTAAGGGGTTAATACAGAATCTGCATTGAATTCCTTGTTGAAATCCATCTTATAAATTTACCCTTACACATGCGTTTTGGGTTTTTTTTTGTTTTTTTCTGAAGTAAAAAAAAAAAATGGAGGTTTAATTGAGCAAATGATACAAACGGTCTAGAAATTATTGCATTTTGCATTTGGAAAAACTGCCACTGACCAAAACTATACATCTAAAAATAATGCCACAAAGAGAAGTAGCATTGTATGTAGCGCACTTTATATTTCCCTGTTGACTTCCAGAACACACGTAAAATTGCCTCAAAAAAAGCTGCTAAAACTGCAGCATTTTTGCAAAAACGCAACATGTGGAACTGCCCTAAATTAGATGTTGATCTTTAGCCTCTATCTAGCAGTTTATACCTAAAACGATTCTACAACCAAAAGGTGAGAGACTGAGACGATTTCTCTCATGCTTGTCCTGCATTATAGATGTTGTTATAGCGCACAGCCGCATTCACTCTTCTGTTTGTTGGAGGAAATATCACAAGGCATTATGGGAAAGGGGCTGAGAAAGCAAGACTCGGTGGGTCAAAGGCAAATTGAGGATTAGTTACATCCAACAGAGGGCGCTGTGGGCGTCTCAGCCCCTTTCCCATAATGCCTTGTGATATGCAGATGCTTAGTAGAGGGCGAAAAGGCAAAACAAACTCTACAAGCCGTTCGTTCGGTGCTCTCCTTAAGGAGAGATCTTCCCTTCTTGGAGGAAATAGTCAACAAGGTGGTTTTTTAGGTTATTTTCCCTACATCAGCTGCAAGAAAAGACTGACTTACTGAGCAATAAAAGCAGCTTTAGTCCATATCTCAAACTGAGGGGTCTCACCCAGACAAACCCTATGGCCTCTATTTTAGTTCAGTGCTGTGTGAAGTACCTCCAAAGGCTGGATACATGGACACATGCAGTTTTTTTTTTTGGGCTAAACACAGGAATGGATATAAAATAAAGGAAAATGAATGGTATCATTCTTGCGTTACACTTTTGCTTCTTTTTTAGATTCTCTTTTTGTTTGACTCCTAGATCTACATCCAAAACTGAATGGGTGAATCCGGTCCACGTGAGGGACATATGTTCTGTTACTTTAGCCTTGTTGATAAGCATTCACACATCACCCTATATAGAGTGGCAGCTTAGTAACTCTTCATAAAACAATTATTGTGGGTGTTATGTATGTTTATTGGTCTTGTATGATAGTTGTTCTGCTATAAGAGATTGTATAGTCCTTAACAATATTCCTTGTATGCTTCAGGGCTGCCGCTGCACAAAGGTCTGGGAATTTCAAGGCTGAAATCGTTCCTGTGACCACTACTTTCACAGATGATCAAGGCAATACAACGACCATAACTGTGACCAAGGATGAGGGGGTTAGACCAAACACAACTTTGGAGGGGCTCGCCAAACTTAGACCAGCCTTTAAGGATGATGGAAGTACAACTGCTGGTGAGTGCGGTCTTCCTGTATCTACTCCTATTTACCTTGACATATTAAAGTGACAGTGGGAGGCGACAGAAGACAAATCTTTTATTTCTGGTAGATACTATGAAATCTAAGAGACAAACATGATCAATGTTATTCCTTTCTGTAACAGCCCGTGTTCGGCTCATGGAGATGACAATTCCGAAAATATATCTCAGTACTTTAAATAAACTAAATCGTGTGGCCTAGAGGTTGAGAGTACGCTTTAGAATCCAGTATAGGACTTTGTACATTTATACATTCAGACCACGCTGATGTAAGCGGTTATGAATTGTCTGAAGTAACACTTAGTTGCCTCTCATCTTTCTTAAACATGCCTGGAGTTGTGCAGCATTCAACATCCGATTCTGTGGGGCATTGTTTACAATGAAGCAGTCATCAATGTGTGATGTAGCCAAAGGACGTCCATTTCTTTTTTTTTTTTTTTTAAAATTTTTTATTTATGAATTTTGTCTTTGAACATAAAAAAAACAACATTTCTCACATTTCCGTCGGCATACAGAAGAAGAGCAACTCAAAAACATGGTAGACAAGTAGGCAATACTCAATCAATTAATTTTTTTTTTTTTTTTTTTTTTTTTTTTTTTTTTTTTTTTTTTTTTTTTTTTTTCTCAAGCAGTGATTCAGAAAGTACATAGTAATACGCAGTGAATTCGGGTCAACTATGATCAAGAGATCATTAGCTAAGCATAGGAAAAGGGGGAAATTGCATAGTCATGCTGGACCTGTTTCGCAGATACCCTATGATTCTCAGTCTGTTCCTGCCACCAATCACTCTGTCCATAAACTCACTCCCTCATTCACAACTTGCCTGTCCTCTGGGTCGGTCGCACCTAAACCCTCAACAATCACACCGTCTGAGCTACAATCCAATTACTCCAGACTGATCATGGAACGTCTGGGAATAGCCCTTAGCAGCATATTTGCACCTGTATCGAGGGAGTCCGCATTAACAGACTGTTTCCACTGGCTCTAAGGAGGGGATGCTTATGCGGTTTCCCAGTTTCAAGAGAATATTTTTTCCTCGCATAAGAAAAGCGAGAAGGAGATACAAAGTACGTCTCTGGCCTTACTCTGGATCAATTCCCTTCCACTATTGCCCAAGAGACTGTTCGTAGGTGAACACACATTGGGGAAACCCAGCTCCTGGCCAATATTTTGGCAAAATCGTGCATTCCCATACCATGTGAAGCAATTGTTTCCCCTGTCTGCACCACATCTGGAACAAGCTGGAGAGGGGCAGACAATGGCATTTGGTAGGCAGGCCCCCCCCCCGGAACCGTTGTAAACTCTATGGAGCCATTTATTTGATTTAGGTTGATCCTGTATCTCACTTAGAAGCTGTTAAGGGCGCCATGAGTTTTTTAATTCGGGAAGCGGCTTCATTGTAGAGATGGAATGTCCCTTTGGCCACCTCCCAAAGGAAATCGCTAAGGGGAAGTCTGACATCCCATTATGGCCTTATAGAAGGAAGAACTGGTTTCTTAAGGGAAACCGCCATATCTCACTCTCTCTCTCCACATGTACCTCCAAGTACCCATACTCAAGGTGTACCCCAGCCATCCCAAAACTACGCGCACACGCGTGTCTTAGTTGGAAGTACCGAAAAAGGGATCGCCCTTGGAAGGTCAAAACTGCAACTGAATCTCTGCAAATTCAGAAAGTTTACCATTTCAGTACAGCTCGTAAGATATTTCAATCTCCACGGGTAGCCCCAAAAAAAAAAATCCAAAATCCGTGGAGGTCTACTAGCTCTAGGCAGATTTTTTGTTAGCACCACAAGGGAACAACAGGGGACCAAACGGTATCCTTCCCCACTATGGCCGTAAGGATGAATGAAGTTCTTCCACACCAATATCGGCCGCACTCATCAGTGATGTGTCATAGGTAGCTGAGAAACATTTTCCCTCCTCTGTAAGCGGGAGTGTAAAATTGGCCAGGCCCCTCCAGCGAGCCCACCAGTGGCTAGCCCCAGCACCACGGGAAGGATCATTGCGTATCCCCCTGGAAGCCACTTTGATATGTCGCAAACAGGACCGCTACATAATAAATAATAGGTCCGGAAATGCCAGCCCACCACTGTCATATGGAGCCTTAATTTGTATCCCTATTTCCAGACGAGGGTTGTACCAGCCCCCAAAGAAAGAGACAGTAAATTTGTCCAGCGCCACAAAATGTGATCTAGGAAGCACTCCGGAGCCGCCCGGTATAAGTACAAAATCTTAGGCAGTATCAGCCATTTTAACTAATGTTTTATCTTTCCAAAGAGACTCCCGCCCATGTCTCAGCTTGACTACACTTTTCTCTGCACGGCGGAGGTTTAGATCACTAAATCCTAGTGATATCTTTTTGTGCACAAAGCAATTCCCAGGTATATGAATTGAGTGACCACCTGAGGGTAAGATGGGGTGCGACAAACCTTGGGTCAACGTTATCTAGCATAAACAGTACAGATTTCCCCAGTTAACGCAACCCAGAATAGCCACCAATATATTCACCGTTACTAACAGACTCTCCAAAGAATTGAACCTTGGATCTCCCCAGATATTATTCAACATATCATCTGCATATAGCGAAAGTTTTTCTTCAAGCCCCGCAATGATCCACCCCCGGATGTTTTGTATGTGCCTTAATCATGAGTGTGTAATGGGTTCCATAATAAGGGCAAAAACAGCGCGTAGAGCGGCACCCTGTCCTAGTACCCCTGCCAATGGGAACGGGGGAGACAACAGCCCGTTTACTCTAACTCATTCCGTGGGTTTGTAGATACAACAAGCGTATCCATTTAATAAAATTAGAGGAATCCCTCATTCGCGATGGCAACTAGCCACATAAACCCTCCACTCCACCGAGTCAAATGGCCTTCTCATTACATCTAAGGCGGCGACCACCCTACTCCCCGCATTTGTGTGAGCTATGTAAGTTGGTAAATAGTCGCCGAAGATTGAATATCGCAGTTTTTTTCCGGCATGATCCCAGACTGATCTGTACTAACAAGTGACTGAATCACCCATTTAGTCTCATTGGCCAATACATTTTTCGCCAGTATCTTGCATCCAAGTTAAGCAAGGATATTGGCCTATAAGAGCTTGCATTGATCAAGGGTCTGCCCGGTTTGTCTGACTATTGTATCACCGCTTCAAAAAGGAAGGCGGCAGGGACTCCCCTCACAGCAGCCGCAGCCTTAAACAGCCTCTCAGTCGCAGCTCCATTGTTCGTGTCCTGCTTGTACCATTGCCGCTGTACCCCTCAGGGTCCCGGCGTCTTTATGCGTCGCTAGTCTCCCTATAGCCCTGCCATTTCCCCAGTCCATATATCAACAGCTAAGTCGTCTACCTTCGTCACGGATAGTACAGGTAAATCGATTTTGTCCAGTGAAGTGATTATCTCCCTATCCGTATAATTCAATCTGTAGGCATATACGCCTTGTAATATGAGCTAATTGCTCACAGATTTGTCCCTGCTCCCTGCATAGAGTCCATCTGCACTAACCACATTGGCCACCACTGTCACTGGTGTTTCTGGTTCTGTGCAAGGAACACCAGGCTCTACCATTTTTATCACCTTCTACGAAAATAGATTTGTTTTTTTTTGTGCAAGCCTTTCTTCTGATGTAGTCTGCCAAGTGTAAGGAGTATCCCTCTGACCATTATCAACTGCACCCCAATGCACTCGAAGTTGGGGTTCTGGACATATGCTGCTTCCCTCTCATGAACTTCAGCTCCCAATTTCCCTCTTACCTCCCCACAACCCAGCGCTATCGCACAGCAATAGCTCCAATTATAGTCCTCGTAGAACACTTTTAGAAGCATCCCATTCCACCAGGGGATTTACAGAGCCCTTGTTTTACTTTCCATACTCTTCTACCTGTTCCTGACATATACCCATTATTTTTGGCACCTCTAACCATCGAGTATTTAGCCGCCACAGTCCACCCTGAGGCCTGCGTCGGAATGCCAATATAAGCTTCAAGGTGCATGGTCTAAATCCCACGAGGCAGGTATTCTGCGACCGGTATCCTATGCATAGTTCCTTGGACACGAAAGCCAAGTCTACGGGAAAGAGAGTTTATGAGCCGGCGTAAAACAAGAGAACTGCCTATCTCTGGGATGCTCCACCTCCATGCTTCTAATCAGCATTGTTATCTGCCCAGATCTTTACGGCTTTCTATTATGCGTCAGTCTGGGATGCAGACTGGGCTGTCCATGCTCTGGTCTAGCGTGGCGTTAAAAACCTCCTAAAAGGAGTAGCGGTGCCCCTGGGAATTGTGAACTTTTTGCCATAAGCATCCAGGACCCCCCTATTAAAGGGAGGAGGGACATAGATACCTCCCACCAAGAAAATTTAGAACCCACAATTTTGCATTAGGAGCACATACCTTCCCGATGGAATCTATGTGAAGATCCTGCAGCTGAAATGGTAGCGACATGTTGATCAAGACCGAGACCCCTCGGGCATAGCTAGAGTACACACATGGTATGCCATCCTACCCAAGGTCTTTTCACGCTAGGATCCTCTCCCCCGAAGGTGTGTCTCTGAAAAATAACATATGCTGGGATTTAATGGTTTTTTGACATAGTTAAAAACAAGTGCTCTTTTCAGCTGTACAGTTTTAAAAACCCCTGACATTCCCAGGACACTATCGTACAATCCGCCATCGCAACCATTGAGCTAACGAATACCACTCATGAAGCCCATAGACCAGAACTGACACACGCCTACAAACATTCACACAAATGAAAGGTGCCCAACCATCACTAGGCCAACTGGCTGAAGTTATCCCTATCCCACCCTGCTCAAAGCCACCCAACCGCCCGAGCCATCAAACCCCAACATTCTAAACTGTCAAAAAACAGAAATCGGAACCCACCAAGGTGCGCAATGCCTGCGTCTTGGTGCAGGAACAAGTACCTAAATGGCAACCCCCTAAAAAATGCCCCTTTAGAAAAAAAAACTTGTAAAGGAAAAGGAACAATGTCCGTGTCTCTACTCCGTGGAAAAGACCTCCTACAATATACTAACACAGGTCATAAAAATGGAAGACCGTGATTAGCACTATAGAAAGGACAAGATGCCATGTCCATCGCATGTTAGTTCTCACAGCCAGGTCTGTAAACACAACAATCAGCGACGCTCGGGAGACCCTCTTATCTAACAAGTCCCGAATCTTCCCCTGGTGTCATAAAGAAAAACGTGATGTCTCCTATGCTGACTCTGTCTAGTAAGGGTATAACATGGCATATTTTTATTCAGCCTCCCTAAGACGGCTCCACACAGTGTGCGAATTGGCACTCCTTTCTTTTCTGCACTTCAGATGTAAATCCTGGTAAAAGGAACTAATTTGCTGTTTTCGTACATATCACCCTTTTTTTCTGGCAGTGGACATACAAGTCTCTGTCTCTGTAATTAAGAAGCTTCAAAATGAAAGGTCGGGTGGAGCGCCATGAAGGCAACGGCTTTCGTCGGAATGCGGTGAGCACGCTCAACGACAAAGCTGGCGAGAACTCAATGGGAAGCCAGATTTCCTTGAGTAGCTGCTCTACAAACTTTTTGGAGAGAGACATACAGCTCCCACCCCATCCGGCAGCCCAAAATACGCACATTTGTTACGTCTGCTACGATTTCAGCAATCCTCTGCCTAGCTTGCAGGGTTTTTACTTTGTTTCTGCAGTGTGCGGATGGATTCCTGATTAGAGGTCGAGATGGCCTCGACCCCGCTTAGTCTACGTTCGGCCTCTACAGTATCCCTCTTTGATCTTATCCATGTCGTAGCGATGTCTGTTGACGTCCACCTGTAGTTTTGGTCAATTTTGGTGGTCAGTTGTGCGGTCTGGCAAGTGGCCGAAAGCCACATTATTTTCTCAGTGTACCTGAGCCCATTGGACAGAGTGGCCGATTGCGAAGCTCCGTCATTGACTCATTGGTGTCCATTGTGGTTTTTTATTTTGTGTGGAAATGGGTGCTTGTTGAGTTCCTGTTGCGGCCCATATGTGGATTGGAGTGGCGCACACCAAGAATTTATCAAGTAGATGGCAGCTTAAGAGACTAGGCCCCCCAAGTCCTCAATCATTTATCATTAAGGTGTGATGTGATGAAGGCTTTCAGCAGGAGTCTCTGTGAGGTTAGGACAGCCGCAATTGAACTCAAAACTGCAGTGGGTAAGATTAGGATACAAAAAAGGGGCGCAGTACACCCTTAATCATCAGGTTCCTATTAGTCAAACTTTGAAATTTGAACTTCAAGAGAGCTGCGGCTTTAAGGAGTTAACCCCTAAGTGATCTGAGCTTTCAGACGTGACAAGTACAGCTGTTCTGAAAAGGGCAGTGTAGCAGAGAAATGTCACGGTAACTTTAGTCAGTTCAGTAGGTGGCTGCTTTAAGTAATCCAGCCTCTGAAGAGATAGAGAGTATGCAAACTTTGCCTCACAAAGTCCTATGTTATTTAGGAGACACAAATAGGGATATAACTTCAGATGAGGAGTAGATCAGATCTGTGGGGTGTGCAGCCCTTTGACCACCCTAGTGTCCGTTCAGCCTTAGGACTTAGTACCAAGCCGCTGCTCAGCTCTCTGCCACATGTTAGGACAAGATGGAGCCGACACTCAGGAGTTTTTCGCGCCCTTTGGTATGCCCCCGCTATCATTGGCGTAGGATGGCCAATTCCAGTACTTTTAAGTTTCTCTCCACAGGTTTATAAATCTGCCTCTCTTCTTCCCCCTCTGATTCTTCAGGAATATTTTCCCTCCTCCCCCGTCTTCAAAAACTTAACTGGGCTGCTGCATTCGGCACTCTGCTCCGTCTCCATGGTTATGAGCCGTTTGTCCACGGGTTCTGTTCCAGCTGCCCTCCACCACTGACCTCTCTGCTTATCGTTCTCTCATGTGCGACTATGTCCGCCAGTTTTGGGGGGGGGGGGTGGGGTGGGGGGGGGGGGGGGGGGGTGTTTTTTTTTTTTTTTTTTTTGTTTTTTTTTTTTTTTCTTTTTTTTTTTTTTTTATGGTTTTTGGGGGGGGGGTTTTGGGGGTGTTATTGGTGTTTTTTTTTTTTTGGGTGTGTTTTTTTTTTTTTGTGGGGTGTTTTTTTTTTTTTTTTTGTTTTTTGGGGGGGGGTCTCCAGAAACTTCTTCACAGGCGAGCCGCACCTCTCTCCAGCACGGCCCCGGCTGAGCTGCAGGCATACGTAGTCTAGCAGTCAGATTTTCAGCGATGCTTGTTGCTGTCACTCTAAAGCAGCCAGCATAGGTAATTTACTAGGCTTGCCAGCAGCTCAAAGTGTCCACCTTGTCCTCCATTTCTGCCCTTGAGCAGTATTAGATTAATCCAAGAGTCCTAAATGAGGAATTTATTTTTTCACAGGATGAAGCAGGAGCTCAAGAGCCACACGTCCTCACGCCATGAAGGTCAGGCCACGCCCCGGATGTCCATTTCTTTGCCTTTTCATCACTCTTCCAGTCTCTGTTTTTCTGTTAAAACCTGCTGATGACATTCTGTGACACCTTAAGCTCAGTGGCCACTTCCGTCTGAGAGCATCTTACTTGAAGCCTCGCACTAGTGAGGTACTGTTGATTATTTGTAAGGTGTTGTCTTGGTCTGATATTGTCAAAATGTGAACAGCTTGATGAGGAGGACTGTTTAAATCCCAATTCAAATTGATGCCCTAAATTTATTGGGCGATTCGGGGATCAAACACCTGTTGGAAATTTTACCATTCAGCTCCTTGTTAGACATCAACAAGTTGTGCAAACAGCACTGAAACACTGAACAGTTGGACCTGTGCATGGTCTCATTTAGTGCACTCCAAAAGACGTTCAAGAAAGTAGTATACGGTTAGGTCCAGATATATTTGGATACAGAGACAAATTTAGTTTTTTTTTACCTGTTTACTGAAACATGTTATAGTTATATAATAGACATTGACATAAAGTCCAGACTTTCAGCTTTAATTTGAGAGTATCCACATTAAAATTGGATGAAGGGTTTAGGAGTTTCAGTGCTATAACATGTGCCACCCTGTTTTTAAAGGAACCAAAAGTAATTGAACAATTGACTCAAAGGCTGTTTCATTGTCAATTAAGCAGATAAAAGGCCTGGAGTTGATATGAGGTGTGGTGCTTGCATTTGGAAGATATTGCTATGAGGAAAACATGCGGTCAAGTGTGGTCTCCATGCAGGTGAAACAAGCCATCCTTAAGCTGTGATGATAGAAAAAAACCCTTCCGAGGAGAAATTGCTACAATATTAGGCTGCGTTCCCACGGCAAGGAACAAATACCGGCCGGTATTTGTCCCTCGTTTTTGCGTCCAGTCCCCACGGCTGCGAGTGGGGACGGCCTTATCTCCGTGATGAGCCCTGCCCCTCCCATTAGGTGGTTTCAATGAAACATGCTCAATGTTTGAATGACATGCTCAATTATTTTGAGCGACCGCGGCGCAAAACCGTACGAGCGGAAAACCCAGTGCAGTGGGGACTGCTGCATTGGTTATTCCATAGACACAATTTTGCTAATTTTCGGCTGGTTTTTCAGGCGGTCTGAAAAACCGCAAACCGGCTGAAAACCCGGCCTAAAAAACCCGTGCCGTGGAGACATGGCCTTAGGAGTGGCAAAATCTACAGTTTGGTATATCCTGAGAAAGAAAGAAAGCACTGGTGAACTCATCCAAAATTGGCAAAAAGACCTGGACGCCACAGAAGACAATAGTGGTGGATGAACACAGAATAATTTCCCATGTGAACAGAAATCCTTTCACAAACAGCCCAACCAAGTGAACAACACTCTCCAGGATGTAGGCATATCAATATCCATATCTACCATAAAGAGAAGACTGTATGAAAGTAAATACTGCAGGGTTCACTGCATGGTGCCAGCTGCTCAAAAGCCCCAAGAATTAAAAGGCTAGATTGGACTTTGATAAAAAAAAAAATCTAAAAAAGTCAACACCGTTCTGGAAGAACATTCTTTGGACAGATGAAACCAAGATCAACCTCTACCAGAATGATGGCAAAGGCCTGGTACAGCTCATGATCCAAAGCATACCACATCATCTGAAAAAACCGACAGAGGCTGTAAACTTGGGCAGCAGGGCTGCCAGTCCCCATGGTCCAAAATTTTTTTGAGATGTACACGACAAAGCGCCAGTAAATTCTTGGGTATTCAGAACATACTTGTGCCTAACCAACCAAATGCACCCAGACTGATTGGTTGGCTTTTATAATATAGATGGACAAGACCCAAAACATAAAGCCAAAGAACCCAAAAGTTTTTTAAAGCAAAGAAGGGAATGAAATTTTTGAATGGCCAAGTCGTCCCTGATTCAACCCAACGGGGCTGCTTTTACTTTTTAAAGACTTAATTTCAGCCGGGGGGCCCCCAAAAAGTAGGAAAATCGCTGCAGGAAAGGCCTGGCAGAGTATTAAAAAGGAAGAAACACAGCATAGATAGACAAAAGACTGGTCTAGGGAAAACGGGGGTTTTCTCATTTAGTTCCCCTCTCTCCCCCCCCTCCACATGTTTGTGTTGTAACATTGTTAGAGCTCTCCCGCAGCTCGTAGAAGTCTTGCTGCACACATTTTATCTTCCATACCTGCAGTTGTGATATACAGGTACCGTCCACGTAGATTTCTAAGGATTTTTCCATCCCCACTTGCTCCTTGACATCCCCGGAAAGAAAACTAGATCTGTCCCTTATACTGATATCTTACATCATAGATGTCAGAGAGCCATCACCCCAGTTAGACTCCACTAAGCACACTGAAAGACTATCCTCGCTGTATGTATGCACACAGCAATAGACTTGGCCGGAGGTGGGGCCTGAAACCACCCAGGAATGCCCCCCGACTGCCTGGGCCTGCCCATTTTGAAGTGATGTTCGCAAAGCTACGTCCCCTTTGCGGTCCGCTTACAGGGCACTAGAAATCCTTGTGGTGGCCCACAAGCAGCCCGTGGGCCGTATGTTGTGCAGGGTGGATATACAACTAGCAGACTTCACAGATTCAGGCCAGTGCCTGTCTCACTCTGGAACCTCATCCGTATATTGTGGTCTTGTCCTAGGGGTCAAGGAAATTGGCAGCAGATTGCGAAATTCCTAAATGAAAACCATGGATTTTCCAGTGATGGTGGACTCTATTATCTTTTATTTAATTCCCAGGACATGCAGACAGGATATTTCTCAATGAAGTTTTATTTAAGGCACTTAAAACTGTTGCCAAATATAAGGATTTATCCTAACGGATAAACAATAAGATTTGATAGGATAAGTCTCTCCTTAAAGAAATGGAGGGTATAAGTACATTATAGGTTGAATGGATTAACTGCTGACACACTGCAGGTGTGAGTGAAATACCTCTACTAGTATAATTGTAATGGGTACCTACCTTGCAAAGGGGCATCATCTGGCCAGTCTAATCCTCCCTGATGCTCAAATCCTCTGTTTGTTTATATCTTTTTTGTGGCTTTTCTCTTTGCAATTAAGTTCTATAATTATGTAGGTAGACATATGATCCTGTGGAACTGATGCTGTATGTATCTCTATACAGATATATCAGATGTATCTCTATACATGCAGGGAAATAAGGACTGTAGGTTTGTTATTAAGTTGAATTTGTCTACAAGTCAAAATGGGTATATTTATTAAATGTAAGTCCAGCCAAACTTTTTTTTTTTTTTAGTTTTCCAAAACTAAAGGAAAGAGTTAACACCCCTTTTACATTTGTTGGAACTACAAGTGCCATCATGCCACACCACACATTCACTTATTGTATGTGTGCTGATTAGTACACGTGTTTACCATTTGCTGCTGTGGAATGCTGGCACTTATAGTTCCATGGTTACTAGCTGCTGTGGAACATGCAACTACAAGTGCCAGCATCTACAGCAGCACTTGGTAAACACTTACGAATCACACCCATGTAATCATTACATGTGTGGTATGGCACGCTGGAACTTGTAGTTACACAACAAAAAATGTCAGCATGGTACACCACACGTACTAATTGTATGGGTGCTGATTAGTACTATGTGCCGCTGTGGTATGCTGGCACCTGTAGTTCCACAGCTAGTAGCTGCTGTTGAACATGAAACTACAAGTGCCGCATCCCCCAAAGCACAGGATATTGAGTATTGGTTGTTTATTTGGTGAGGGGTGCCAAATTTTGTCCGGCCATTTTTTTAATTATTGGGTGAAATGATCAAAGATTTTGATTTTTTTCTCATTTTGTTTTTTTGGTTTTTTCATTGCAAGCAAAATAAATGAAGACAATAAACCAAAAAATTTTGATTGCAAATATTTTCAGGAAGAAAAAAGGAGTATTATCGACAGAATTGCAGTTGGCCAAAATTTTGGCCACCACTAATAATATTTTATATAAATATATATATATATATATTATTTAAATATTTAAATATATATTTAATATATATATAATATATATATAAATATATATGTATATATAATATTGTATATATAATTGTATAAATATTTAAAAATATATGATATAATATATGTAAATTTTTATATATTATAATATTTAAAAGTATAATATAATAAATGTAAAAATATATATATGTTAAAAATGTAAATATATATAATGTATATATAAAATATGTGTATATATGTTTAAAAAATATATATAATTTTAAATTTTTATATATATGTGTATATATGTATAATTATATGTAAATGTTTTATATAAAATTTTGGAATTATGTATATAATATATTAAAAAATGTGATATATGTATATATGATATATTGGTTTTTATGTATATATTAATGTGTGTTTTATTGATAAATAAATATATAGTGTATATATTATATAATGTTATATAGTAATTGTATATGTGGGATAATGTAATATATATATATATATATATATAAATATATATATGTGTAAAATGTATATAATATGTGTATATATGTAAAATTTTTATAATGTATAAAAATTGTATATATGTATTTAATATATAATATATATGTGTATATAGTATATGTAATATTATATATATATAAAGTGTATAATGTATAATAATAAATAATATTGTTTATATATGATTAAAAATATAATATAGTGGGAATATGATAAAAGTATATATATATATTTATATATGTAAATATTATATGTGTGTATATTATATATATATATATATATAGTGTATAATTTTGTTATATAATGTGTATTTTTTTAATTTTGTAATATGTATAATTTTTAAATTGTAATATGTATTTTTTGTATATATGTATTGTTAATATGAATATGTATAATTATATTTGTATATATGTAATATTATATGTGTTTATGTATTAGTATATGGTATATAGTATAAAATTTATATATGGTTATTTTAATATAATTTTATGTGTAATGTGTATAATGTATATATATATATAGGATATTGTTATATGTATTATATGTGTATATATGTATATATGTATATATATATTATGTTATATTGTATTATATATATATGTGTATATATGTATTTGTATATATAAATATTGTGTATAATGTATATATGTATTATATGTAATTGTATATATGTAATATGTATGAATAATAGTATTATATATATATGTGTATAATGTATAAAATATTATATATTTTAATATATGATTAATATAAAATATTGTGTATAATGTGTAATTTTGTATATTATATTTGGTATATATATTTCTAGTGTATAATAATATAAGCTGCAGTGAAAATTCCTGCACAATTAAAAATTTCACAATAAACCCTGGGGATCTTAAATTTTATCATGTGATCATTTTAAGAAGCTTTCAATCTAATAATAAGCGAGATATGATAATAAGCGAGATCTGCAGCTTCATTTATATGTACTATGGGTAATGACATGGGATTTAAAGGATTGTATGACTCCTTAAAAAAGTTAAATTTTTTTTATTATTATTATTATTATTTTTATTATTTTTTTTTTTAACATCTCTTCTTTTGTAGGAAATGCCAGTCAGGTCAGTGATGGTGCTGCTGCTGTTTTACTAGCCAGACGCTCAACTGCTCTCCAGCTGGGTCTCCCTGTACTTGGAGTACTGAAGTCCTATGCAGTAGTTGGGGTTCCTCCTGACATCATGGGGATAGGACCTGCATATGCCATACCAGTGGCATTAGAGAAGGCAGGTAAGGCTCCACAAACTGTAAATTATTAGCCCTTTGGCACAAATCAAAATTGTGAAAACTAAGTTTGTAGGGCATAGATGGCTTAGACATATCCATACTATGGTTGATGGCAAATGGTTAAGTATTTTTGGCTGTGTGTGTATATAACTATCAGGTAGAGTAAAAAGACAATGAATAGCCTAAGGCAACATAGCAAACCAAATGTGTCACAGTACTGCAAGGATCTAAACATTAACTTTTAATTATTCATGATAGAAACAACAGAAGTGTCCAAAACAATTAAAAAAAAAATCATAGGTGACCAAAGGGGATATCATGGATAATCAGAATCAACATAGATATAAAACACAGACAATAAGCCATACTGACAGCTCAATGGCTGGACAATGAACTAGTCCCAGTAGGAGGCAATATAAGCCCCAGTGCTACCTGGGAGACATTTAACAAGTGCAGCTCACTAATGAACAGTTGCTCACACACTCATCCACTAGGGGAGCAACTGCTTAGTAAAAAACTGCAAATTGGATAAGTACCAATTCACACCAGTATGCCGAAAAGTCACAATGAAACACGGGAGATCGCACCAATACAAAAATACTGATAAACAACCAATCAAACACACCAACTGTTCATCAAGGTGATTGCTAGTATTACAATTGAATATAGATCAGGCTTATAAATGGTGCCAATTATACAGTTACCATAGATCTATCTTAACCCAAAGAGAAGAAAAACAAACAATTTACTGTAAAGGACCCAGAAAAGATTGTATCTTAACGTGTTTCCCCCAAAAGGTATGGGTTCATCAGAGGATTAAGAGGGGATAACATTTCAGGGAGAATAAAAAACTGCGGTCATGCCTCACTGGTGGTTACAACAAAATATGCTTGACACTAATAGATAAGTAGTAATGATAACCAGGCTCACAGAAGCCCTCATGCCATGTTGGTTCTCAGGCGGCTAGAATCTGATGTGAATGTGATTATATATGATATGTCCATTGGTCACGTATGAGTTTTGCTTTATTATTTTGGACCAGTGTGTTGTATTTTGGAGCTGAACACAATTGTTAATACAGGCAGTCCCCTACTTACATCGTTCCGACTTACATACGTCCCCTAGTTACAAACGAAGACTTATGGGATGTGGCTGACATTCAACACTGAGTCACGCCCCATGATAACCAAGTGCCAGCATGCCACAGCTGCACATGAGATACAGAAAGTTAGGTGAACTCTTCTAAACAAGGCCACAGGCAGCAAAACAAATGTAAAAAACTGTTCCCTGCACTATTCAAAACTAAAAAAAAGGAATTGCATTTAAAAAATATACCTGTTCCGACTTACATACAATTTCAACTTAAGAACAAACCTACAGTCCCTATCCCGTATGTAACCCGGGGACTGTCTGTACTAAGCTATCCCAGATAAACATGGAGTCAGCATTCCTGCATAAAAATCCTAGACCCCCTACTCTCAGAACATGGTAAATGCAGATAAGCCAAAAATGACCATTTTATTCAGACCTCGCATGAATGTGTAGGAACTGCCCTTATGTACACAAATTTGTCTGTAGCGTAGATAAAAAATTATTTGCACATACTCAAATATATCTTTGGGCGATTCACATTACCAAACACCATGAGAGATTCTTTTAATAAATTAGACACGCTGCAATACGCCCGAAGTATGGACTGCAAATATGGTAATTCTGATTACCTGCTGTTTTCCCTGACAAAGGGAAAGTGAAAGTCTATGGGAGCCGGCACAGAGCGTTTTAGAAGTATATGCTGGACAGCGCGTACTTCTAAAACAGCCGCCGTATGAGCATACCCTAACAGTGAAATGTGCGTCACAGTTATGCTGGTGGTGTGTCTATGCACCACTCAGAGTTTACACTCTTATTATGATGGGTTGGTGTCGCTTTCATGCGGTATCAATTATTTGCTATTTACAGTGCATTTTATTATCGTGCCGATAATTTCTCTTGTAAAATCAGCACTGATTATACATAGGACACAGTGTAAATCACTTTACACTTGGTTTGAATGCTGATTCTAGGTGCAGAATCCACACCCAGAATACATCTATGAATTTCAGATCTGTGCTATCTGTGGCACACCATCACTTTTTTTGTAGTTTTAATTGTTTTTATTGATTGTGGCAGCCTCTACTTATGTATGCATTAATAAAGTGATACTTATCATGCTAATATTAATCATTATATTTCCGGGGAGAATTTGTGTTACTGTTGGCTTAATATAATGACATATTTACTTTTTGCGACCCCCCTGCAGTTTGTATTGGAATAATTACTTTTCTTCTAATAGACAAATTACAATGTGTCAAACTGATTTTGTTGTTCCAGGTCTTACCGTTCATGATGTAGATGTATATGAGATTAACGAAGCCTTTGCCAGCCAGGTAAATATACCTTTTAATCACCTTAAAGTATTTTGAAGGCAATATCTAACCTATCACTGACAAATGGATATGGTAGTTTTTGTCTATTATGAAAGAATCACTGAAAAATACTAAAAAATGTTTTGAGTATTGTATATTTATTAGTGAACAACAAAAAAGAAAGTTCACATATGTGAAGAGAAGAGTGCGACTCACCACTAGCTGTCTTGATGATTGCACCTGTTTCTTCCTGCTCGTGCAGCTTGCAACTTCCACACGCCCGGTCCTCTGGCTCCCGGCGGAGAGCCTACTAATAAATGCTCCAAAGTAGAAAGAAGGAGGTCCAGCGTAGATGCAAAAATAAGTGCTGCTTTATTCTTTGTGCATACAAACGCAGAGGGTACACTGGTTTCCACCAACGCGTTTTGGGCTGTTTAGGAAGCCCTTGTTCACGGTGACAACATGTATACTAACGGAGGCTTTCTATATAGTGACATAAACATTTAGGTAACCGCCTACTTCTGACGTCATTTCCTGAGTTAAAAACAATTACATATAGTGCATTTAACCTGTCTGATTAAATCTTTATGGGGCTATGTGATTGATGTTTTTTTGATGCATCAAGGGAGGCACACTGGATCTATGCATTAGAAACCCGAGCCCCATATGGATTAAACTATAGGAACGATCTTGCATATATTTATTAGTGCTCTGCAAAAAAAAAAAATGCCAATACAGCTCTATTCGGCTATTGTTGATTATATTGGATTCCTATATAGGGCCACAGATGTAGTATATCACGAGAAATTATATATGCGTGTATAATACATACATAAATAACATATAAAAAGCAAAGATTGAGGCTCACATGACCTTTGATGATGATGCTTTGTTTCATGGTAGCTATAGGAGAGAGGTTTATAATGACCCCTTATCAAATCCCTATTAAACCCTAACAGGCAGCGAACCCGCCTCAAAAAGGGCACCCCTGCCCCTCAAAGGCTAATGCTGTTATTCACTGTATATGGAAATACAAATATGTGGCAAAGGAGATTAAAGCTATAATATCCTAATACTTTATCTCTGTCCAACGCTTTTCCCTCCAAGATTAATGACTGTTTCTGGGGGGAACATGTAGAGATATTCTCCAAATAGGACATCGGCCTTGCAGGATAGTGATGGTATCTCAAATGGCAGAGGTGCTCTCCGCTGTTTGACATACCAGCACTATCCTGCAAGGATGATGATGATGATGGGGATGATGCCTGGGCTCTGCTAAAGCCACTCTAGGTTATTCATACCAAATTTGACAGAAGCATGTCAACACCATCTACAAACTGTAGATCACATATTCCTCTAGAGGTCATAGCATAGTGGTCCCAGACCACTCTTACAGATGGCATTGGTTACAATGGAAAGGGGAATATTTGGTGGTGCAGCTCCTCAGAACATACTTGATTAGGGTATTTTACTTTCGGATAACATATCCACCTTTCACAATGTGCATACTAACTACCTTATCGCCAAACTCAATATTTTGTTTTAAACAGGCTGTATATTGTATGGAGAAATTAGGAATTCCAATGGAGAAAGTTAACCCTAATGGTGGAGCTATAGCACTTGGACATCCCCTGGGCTGTACAGGAACCCGACAGACGGTCACGTTACTCAATGAGCTGAAGCGGAGGGGTAAACGGTGAGGGGCCTTTTTTAATAGTCTATTATTGCATTTATTTTCTTTTTTGCAAAGCTGTCATTTCTTATGCTGCAATTCATTTAGTTGTTTCTCTGCTAACAGCAGCCATACTTTGTTTTGCAGCGGTTATGGTGTTGTATCGATGTGTATTGGAACTGGGATGGGAGCAGCTGCTGTGTTTGAGTACCCTGGAAATTAAAGCCTCTAATACTCCAAGTCAGACCAAAATGATTGACCCTCCATGCTGTTAAGATAAAACCTGGTTCTGTATCATTTTTATGTGCCTATGAATACTGTTATAGCACTTCAGGCCAGGTTCACATCTGCATCAGAGGTTCTTTTTGGAACCTCCGTTAGAAAGGTACAACTGTACATGGTTTATAACGGACACCAACAAAGCCCAATGGACCCCATTGACTACACTGGGTCCATCATGTTTCCACTGCAGTTTTCAAAGAACATGTGATGGAACCACCTCCTGACTTTACTGCAGATGATGTGTCTTTATTAATTTGGACTTTCCTAAAGTATTATAGACTATGCTCACATCTGCAATGTTATTTCAGTTTTTTTTGTTCATGTATAAGCACTGCTGGATCCATTACATGATGGACACCAGTGGTGCCGGGCAGACCCCATTGACTATAATGGGGTCAGTCAGGTTTCCTTCATAGTCAGTCATCTGACCAGACAAAATAGAGCAGTGTGCGGCATTTTATTATTTTTTTTTCGTTAGCGAATCTGTAAAGGAGCCTTCTAACAGACCTCTTATGCATATGTGAATGTGGCCTTAATTGCACTTTAAAATTGACCACCAATCCTCGCAACTTAACCTTCACGGTACTCCTGACACCATTTTCCTGCATAAAATTATGATTAAACAGGGAAGGGCTAGAAATTCCTTATATCCCTTGTATCGTTGATAATTTAGCCATAATTCTAATTTTTTTGGGTGGTATAAAATATTAATATATTTTAACCACCTCTACGATAATCACAGAGATCCTAACAGTTGAGGATATGATTGCTGCTAAAAGTGAATGTTTGTTTTTTCTAACTAGGTCTTCAGTCTCATATTTAATACCAATCAGAAATTCTACTTCTTGTAACTTACTACTTTTAAAATTATGAGGTGTCGTCACCTACTGTCTAATGTTCTTAATGTTTTTGCTACTAATTGTAAAAAGATCTAAAATCCTTTTTAATAGCAGAGTATGTTGTAAATGACAAATAAACGTCATGCTCACTTGCTGTTCCTGTATCTCACATTCATTTCCACTTGGATCGTTTTAGAGCCGCTGGTTCCATTAGCATTTAGACCCCCGTTCCTCCCATAATTAAAGGGGTTGTCTCACTACATCGATTCATCTTGCCTCAGTCCTGTTTTCTTGGTTTCATTTTGAATTCAGGGGCATGTTTACTGGCTTCTACTAGGCTGCAGTAGAAGCCAGGTCTGTAGCTACAGCAACCAGTGCTGGCAGCCTATCAGGAGAGATTGAACAGGTCTGTAGCTATAGCAACCTGAGGAGCTGGTGCAGCCCATGCAAGAGGGGATGTCTCAGAATAGGTAGGACACTGTTAATGGACATACACTCACCGGCCACTTTATTAGGTACACCATGCTAGTAACGGGTTGGACCCCTTTTGCCTTCAGAACTGCCTCAATTATTCGTGGCATAGATTCAACAAGGTGCTGGAAACATTCCTCAGAGATTTTGGTCCATATTGACATGATGGCATCACACAGTTGCCGCAGATTTGTCGGCTGCACATCCATGATGCGAATCTCCCGTTCCACCACATCCCAAAGATGCTCTATTGGATTGAGATCTGGTGACTGTGGAGGCCATTTGAGTACAGTGAACTCATTGTGATGTTCAAGAAACCAGTCTGAGATGATTCCAGCTTTATGACATGGCGCATTATCCTGCTGAAAGTAGCCATCAGATGTTGGGTACATTGTGGTCATAAAGGGATGGACATGGTCAGCAACAATACTCAGGTAGGCTGTGGCGTTGCAACGATGCTCAATTGGTACCAAGGGGCCCAAAGAGTGCCAAGAAAATATTCCCCACACCATGACACCACCACCACCAGCCTGAACCGTTGATACAAGGCAGGATGGATCCATGCTTTCATGTTGTTGACGCCAAATTCTGACCCTACCATCCGAATGTCGCAGCAGAAATCGAGACTCATCAGACCAGGCAACGTTTTTCCAATCTTCTACTGTCCAATTTTGATGAGCTTGGGCAAATTGGAGCCTCAGTTTCCTGTTCTTAGCTGAAAGGAGTGGCACCCGGTGTGGTCTTCTGCTGCTGTAGCCCATCTGCCTCAAAGTTGGCCGTACTGTGCGTTCAGAGATGCTCTTCTGCCTACCTTGGTTGTAACGGGTGGCTATTTGAGTCACTGTTGCCTTTCTATCAGCTCGAACCAGTCTGCCCATTCTCCTTTGACCTCTGGCATCAACAAGGCATTTCCGCCCACAGGACTGCCGCTCACTGGATGTTTTTTTCTTTTTCGGACCATTCTCTGTAAACCCTAGAGATGGTTGTGCGTGAAAATCCCAGGAGATCAGCAGTTTCTGAAATACTCAGAGCAGCCCTTCTGGCACCAACAACCATGCCACGTTCAAAGGCACTCAAATCACCTTTCTTCCCCATACTGATGCTCGGTTTGAACTGCAGGAGATTGTCTTGACCATGTCTACATACCTAAATGCACTGAGTTGCCGCCATGTGATTGGCTGATTAGAAATTAAGTGTTAACGAGCAGTTGGACAGGTGTACCTAATAAAGTGGCCGGTGAGTGTATATTGCAAAGTGACTTGTTTTTGCAAGATCTTTAACATAAAAAGCAATCCTTGTAGTGAGACAACCCTAATCTTAGTGGTGCGACCATCAATGCAGACACCGTAGATCTCAGGTCTGCAAGCTTTTTATATCTTCATTGGTATGTCTTGCCTCCCTCTAATGTCCATATGTAGTTGGGAAAAAGCTTACACTATGGTACCTATTGAAATGAATTGGTGTTTGATTTTTGTATCTACAGAGGATTTACCGGATCTGCAAAATCATCAAACACAAATATGGTCAGCCACTACAGATTCCAAAGCTACAATACTCATCCATCATTGTCTGTTATATAAGTGGGAAAATCAAGAAAATACTATTTGCTTATAATGTTAGCTTCAAGTAATGTTGGGGAAATTTTAAAGATCTTTTGACCCGGATGATGATGGGTGGGAAAAGTTGTAGCCACCACTGTAAGCCACACGCCCTTCTTAACTATTATCCTAAACTGAGCAGGAGACCTGCTGTGTGAAATCGGTACCTGTGAGGGCATCAAGAGCTTTTCATGTTAATCCCTTTTTATTTTTACCTTGTATCTAGGTGTAAAATATAACTTTATTTCACTTTAACAAAACCATGATTATTGAAAAACTATGGGAGTAATATAATACCCTCCTTCCATGTTGGAGTTGATACCATGTAAAGAACGTGTAATGCTCTACCTGGATAAAAATCATTATATGATTTAGGCTGAATGTGCAGAAACTTCTTGTACACATAAATTATTTTATTTAAGAAAATATAATGGAATGCAGAAAAGGCTGTTTAGTTAGGCATTCACTAACACCTCGTATTTCTCATCATAGGATCCTCTTCCTTTAATCTGTAAGCTTAGGGGCTTCTCTCCCAGCATGCCGTGCACCATAATTACTGTTTCAAAGTCTTTATTTGACCTAATGGAGTAAAATATAACAAAAAGAGGCACTGTATTAATAAACATACATAAGTACGTGTCCATATAGGTTAAGTGGGGAAAATAATTATTTGATACACTGGCGATTTTGCAAGCTTTCCCACCTACAAAGAATGGAGAGGTCTGTAACTTTTAGCTTAGGTACATTTCAACTGTAAGAGACAGAATCTGAAAAAAATCCAGAAAATCACATTGTGTGATTTTTATATAATTAGCATTTTATTGCATGAAATAAGTATTTGATACAATAGAAAAACGGATCTTAATATTTGGTACAGAAACCTGTGAAATGCTTCCTACGGGGCCACTCTTTAGTTGCCCTGGCTGTGTGATTGGGGTCATTGTCATGATGGAAGACCCAGCCACGACCCATCTTAAGTGCTCTTACTGAGGGAATGAGGTTGTTGGCCAAAATATGATGTTTAAACCCTCATGCTTCACAGGTGAGACAGTGTTCTTGGGGTTGTATTCATCCTTCTTCCTCCAATTATGGGGAGTGGAGTTGACACCAAAAACTTCTATTTTGGTTTCTTCTGACCACATGACCTTCTTCCATGCCTCCTCTGGATCATCCAGATGGTCATTGGGGGACTTCAAATGGGCCTGGACATGTGCTGGCGTGAGCAGTGGGACCCTGTATGCCCTACAGGAACGTAATCCATGGCAGTGTAGTTTGTTACTAATGGTAATCTTTGAGACTGGTCCCAGCTATTCAGGTTATTGACCAGGTCTTTCCATGTAGTTATAGGCTGATTGCTGACCTTTCTCAGAATCATCCTTATTCCACGTTGAATTCTTACATGGAGCCCCAGACCGAGGAAGACACAGTCATCTTATGTTTATTATATTTTCTAATAATTGCGCCAACAGTTGTTGACTTAGCACCAAGCTGCTTGCCTATTGCCCTGCAGCCCAGCTTTGTGCAGGTCTACAATTTTGTCCCTGGTGTCCTTAAACGGCTCTTTGGTCCTGGCCATGGTGGAGAGGTTGGAGTGTAATTGATTGAGTGTGTGGACAGGTGTCTTTTATACAGGTAACGAATTCAAACAGGTGCAACACATAGAGGTAATGAGTAGGAGGGCTTCTTAAAGGAAAACCTAACAGTTCTGTGAGAGCCAGAATTCTTGCTGGTTGGTAGGTGATCAAATATTTAATGCAATAAAATGCAAATTAATCATTTACAAATCATACAATGTGATTTTCTCTCATAGTTCAAGTGTATCCATGAAAAAAGTCACAGACTTCTCCATTCTATGTATGTGGGAAAACTTGCAAAATACTTATTTTCCCCACTATATATATTGGGATCACTGCTAGTTAACTGTCTCACATACCTGCGGAATAGACTGATTACCTTACGCTTACCTATGTTAGTCTGTTTCTACCAGATGGTATAAACGGTTGGTTCATATCACATGTGATTACGATTTAAGCAGCCATTTTTAATGCGTTAAGAACCCAACATCTATACCAAATGTTATAAGCAGATCATTTAGATCAATTGGTTGGACGCAGTTCTCCTGAAAAATTAATGGGTTTATCTCATCAAGCAAATCCTCCTTATCAAGATGGGGACAAAAACAGCCAGGCGATCAGCCAATTACATGGGTTTAGTTATTGAACACCTGTCTCCTGGCAGAGAAGGCTCTAACTGGTCATATGCAAGGTTGGACTGGATCACCAAAGTACTAGAAGATCCTATGGTGGGCCCAAATTTTGACACAATAATATATCAGGGCACCAAAGGTCTAGCAGAAGACAAACTCTTGGAGCTGATTGTGGACACGCACATGTCCTGCATAGAAGGACGGTGGACCCAAGGAGCTTCAGTCCAACACTGGCCATATGTTTCCCATCTAATGTCCGGGAAGACCTACACCTTTCTTTATTCCGATTGAAGACGTGAACCACCTTGACTATGAGTCTCCCTTACCTTGCTGTGAAAGTCACCAATAACACCTCTTTACTGGATGAAGACGGGCTGACATGAGCATCAAGGATACCACTGGTCGGGGAGATGGAAAATGTATCTTGTCCACTGTCTCTTTCCCGTTTGTCTGGATATAACAATAAAGGATTATTAACATTTTCCATTAAAATCATTAGGGCAAATCAGAAGCTCATAGATCCCTATTTCAGCTAAGGGACACACTTGCATGTTTGAAAGAGGAAAGAGTTTAAACTAATTGGCCAAGAAAGGGATCTATTTATCTGTCGATTTCCCTTATTTGTTACAAAACAATTGCAACTTTATTCTGTCTTGCGACATTGGCCCTCTGTAGTAACCGTCTTCTATAGCAACAAAAGCAATATTTACCCAGCAAAGCTGTCCAGTAACTTTTTGATTTACTTCTGTTCATCAGGAACACTTCTTGAGTCCTTGTTTGTCCTATAAAGCATGTGCCAAAATCCACGGTGTCACAGGAGAGCTGTATCACTGGCACGTTGAGGTATGCACTCAACGGCACTTGCTGCAGAGAGAAAATTGTGTCGGGAGAATGCTGGTTCTAGTTGGAGAATTCAGTATGCTAGAGCGGCTGTGATAATATGAAAAGAGTCCATGGAAAAGTCACCTGAGAGCTGTTATTGCTGTACTCAATTAGGAGTTGCTGGGTAAAGTGCAGCTTCCTCTCGCCATTTTCTGACTGAATGATTTTAACACCAGGCAGCATCTGATCATCCGTCAGGTTTTGGTAAGTCAGCAGTTCAAGTGTTGTGCAGAATGACACTCTGACCTATGCAATAAAGGAATTCCAAATGTTAATTGATAGGATCTATCTGATCTGTGGAGACTGTAATGTATTATTAAATAGGAATTCCTATCTTATTGATTATTTTCCTACATGGTCAAAGCTAAAGATTATCATCAAATACATTGCCATTCCAATTTTGCCCCTTACAAAAATCTCCTGATTCTGTAGGTTACTGACCACCTCTCTCCCCTCTAGCAGTGGTCAGGTAGGTGACATCATTCCCTTTTGTGTCTTAACAGCAGGGTGATTTTTTATTTTTCAACTCCGATCTTCTCTTTCTACTGAGAAAAATGTTGACACTTATAGTTACTGACCAGGGAGAAGTCTCGTGCAATCCTGTCAGGGGTGCAGAGCACATAGCTGTGTATTTCCACTGAAGATAAAAGTCACGCAACAGCCGGTCTTGGCAGCATGTATGTTTTTCTCTTACCAGTTGCAGCTTTCTCTCCTGCCAAACACAGCTCTACCAACGCAAATTTATTGCCAGACATCCTGTTCAGACAGTGTCATTTCATTTTTAAAACCTCTTTATCACCAATGTTCCTCTAACAGGTACAGCTAAGAAGAGACGCTAGCAGAGCTAAAATGAAAGTCACTGCTGTAAAACTCACCACAATCAGAACAGAAGTGGGAAGCTTATGTGAAAACAACCAGCTGGGAAAATGTGAGATGTGTGTATTAGAGGTATGCATTATTACACTGCTTTCCTATACTTTTTTTACATTATACCCAACCACTGCTTGGTTAACAGGACACAAAGACTGGTAAAATTTAATTGAATAGCAGGTCAACATCAGTAATGTGTTTAAGAACTGTTTTTATCTGAAAATGGTCAAAAATTCCTGAGTAGGTGTAGCCGAGTGATGGGCAACCAACAGAATCAACAGTCATGGCATACACGCTGCTAATTTGAAACTGACTCATTTAAAATAAATAGCAGTGTGGACTTCAATTCGTGAGGTCATTCACTCTGTGAAAAAACAGGGGTCAATTATGGCCCTTATTTAATGAAGGAGGGAAGCCAATGTTGTACTTCTAGTCCATTCTCCGTGAGTACAATGGGTTGTTCAGACGTTGCACAAAAAGAGAGAGAACTTTCCTCAGGAAGTTGATTCGAGAGGACAAAATCTATTAAGAAGTGCCAAAATCATTGGCTGCTCAGCTAGAAAGATCAGCAATGGCTTATAACGGCATCAAAACCAGAACACGTGGTAGGAAAAGGAATACTACCATCCGACTAGATCACAGCATAATAAGAATGGCAAGGAAGCATTCAATGATGAACTCCAGGGAGATCAAAGATCTACATTTATCTGTGATACTGCAACAATCAGAAAGTGTCTACGTGAAGCCAAACTTGCTAGAAGCCAAATTTGCTAGAAATCCTTCCAAAGTGCCATTGCTGAAAAAGTTAACAGGTTATCTCCAACATGACATGGAGCCTGGAGTTTATTACTTCAAAAGAAATGACCACATTCTCCTCTATCCATCTCTCTGACACTGCCAACATGCATCATAATGGGTCAATTAGGGGACACACCTAATTAGATATGAATTATCCTTCCCCTTTGATTATCTAATCAGCCAATAAGGGACAATAGCCACTGGGCTGAGGGCCATTCTTCCTTTTTCTTTCTCCCAGGACTAAGAAGATAATTTAACTTTGCAGGAGTTCAGTATTTTCTAATATTTTCTCCCTTTTTATTTTATGGCTCTAATTGCATGTTTGTTTGTCTCATTATTGTACTTTTCTTTTTGTACTTTAAATAAGCAGTATAACTTGTTTCTATTAAAGCTTGAAACTGTAATAGGTTTGGTCCTTGTATGCTCTTAGAATCCATAGCCTTGATCAAAGTGTTTTAACCCTATGACTGCTGGAGAGCAGTGTGTTAGTGTTTAACCCTGTGAGTCTGGTAAGTGGTGTTTGTGGATATTAAGAGTCCTTCCCTCTGATTACTTTTCTTTTGATTATTGAGGAAGGTGGTGGCAGCGGAATTTTTTTGGGTGAAAGGTGAGTGCAAATAAGATTGAGTGGAAATAAATCAACTCCTTTACAGTGGCCCCACATCACATGCTGGTAAGTGTGTACATGACAGGCCCATTTATCGCATATCAGGCACCATGGACCAATTTGAATATATAATACTGGAAGAGATCGTGTTGCTTTATGCTAAAGAAGACATGCCCTTAAAATGGGTGTTTCAACAGGACAATGACCCCAAATACACCAGCAAGCGGGCAATATCCTAGTTCCATACCAACAAGATTGATGCTATGAAGTGGCCGCCTAATCCCCAGACCTCAATCTGATTGAGAATTTGTCATAAAAAATGCAGTTTTTGATGCAAAACCTAAAACTGCAAATGAACTGTGGAATGCAGTACAGGCTGCTGGGGCTGGAAGACCTGGGCTGCCACAAAGAGGTAAAGTGGTTTTTAGAAATAAAGATTACACAATTAAATATTACTTCAATGATCTACAGAAATGCTAAATCTGGGAACAAATATCAGTTTATACTGTGAATATTTCAGTTGGATAATGAAAATCCACACTACTATGTTTTTAATAAACTATTGCTACTTTTATCTTCATTTTCAGTTTATAATTTGATATTTCAATCGTGTTTTCCTTTGGATGTGAAGGTGCAGCACTCCCAGTGCCTTTGTGTATATGGAAATAAATGCTATTATGAGGATTGAGCTTTTTATCATTTGATTGAAACACACTGCTATTATTTTGCACATAGCTGTATCTGCAGAAGTAAACAAGGGGCTTCAGACAACACCTACGAAACAGAAAACTTGTAAAAGTGTCATTGTCTGGAAGATCCCAAAGCTGATAGGAAATGAAAACAGTGACCATCTGTAATGTCTCATTTTAGTGACCAAATATTAAATCCCGAGTGTTAGACAAAATGTTAGCTACCGTATATACTCGAGTATAAGCCGACCCGAGTATAAGCCGAGGCACCTACTTTTGCCACAAAAAAAACGGGAAAGCTTATTGACTCGAGTATAAGCCTAGGGTGGAAAACGCAGCGGCTACTGGTGAATTTTAAAAATAAAAATAGATACCAATAAAATTACATAGGCAGGTATAGGCAGTTTAATGTCCCACATAGGCAGTTTAATGTCCCCCATAAGCAGATATAGGCAGTTTAATGTCCCCCATAGGCTGGTATAGGCAGCTATATGTCCCCCATAGTACTAGGCAGGTATAGGTAGGCTATAGGTAGTACTAGGCAGGTATAGGTAGGCTTATAGGCAGTACTAGGCAGGTATAGGTAGTACTAGGCAGGTATAGGTAGGCTTATAGGCAGTACTAGGCAGGTATAGGTAGTACTAGGCAGGTATAGGTAGGCTTATAGGCAGTACTAGGCAGGTATAGGTAGTACTAGGCAGGTATAGGCAGTACTAGGCAGGTATAGGTAGGCTTATAGGCAGTACTAGGCAGGTATAGGTAGTACTAGGCAGGTATAGGTAGGCTTATAGGCAGTACTAGGCAGGTATAGGCAGTACTAGGCAGGTATAGGTAGTACTAGGAGGCAGGTCTCGGTAGCCTTATAGGCAGTACTAGGCAGGTATAGGCAGTACTAGGCAGGTATAGGTAGGCTTATAGGCAGTACTAGGCAGGTATAGGGAGTACTAGGCAGGTATAGGTAGTACTAGGCAGGTATAGGTAGGCTTATAGGCAGTACTAGGCAGGTATAGGTAGTACTAGGCAGTTATTGTTAGGCTATAGGCAGTACTAGGCAGGTATAGGTAGTACTAGGCAGGTATAGGTAGTACTAGGCAGGTATAGGTAGGCTATAGGCAGTACTAGGCAGCAATAGGCAGGTGTAGGCAACGTTTTAAAACAAAAAAAAATCACTTACCTGGCTCCCCGCTGCTCCGTCTCCCTCACTGGCCGGCCTCCTCGCTGTTCGGTCCCGCGCGCTCTTCCCGGCACAGGCGGTGATGTCATCAGGCCATGCACGCAGCGTGATGACATGCACGCTGCCTGTGCCGGGGAGTTCCGGACAGCCGCGGCCGCTCCGGAAAGTTTGCGGCCACCCAGAGTCCACTGCGGAGCACGGAGCGCTCGCTCTGTGCCCCGCAGTGGTATCTCTTCACCTGTGTGCGCTCCGGAGGAGTCGCATGCAGGGGAAGAGATGACGGACAGTGCCCGGGCAAGCGCAGCGCCTGGACACTGTCAGCCGTGCTCGGCCTTCAGTTATATGCGCTCCGTGAGGAGCCGCATATAACTGAAGCGTCCCTGTCAGCACTCGGGCCATCGCAGCGCCCGAGTGCCGACAGTGACTCGAGTATAAGCCGAGGGAGGGTTTTTTCAGCACATTTTTTGTGCTGAAAAACTCGGCTTATACTCGAGTATATACGGTACTTAAAAACTGGGCTTTTCTGTGTAGATAAAATCTAGGAAAGTGATGCCATGTCACTGAGTTAAGCCATCAGTTTATAATCAGTATAATCATAGTTGTACCAATGTATTTTGCTGTGGATGTAACACCATCTGGCCTGGCTGCTGCTCACGGTCACTTTGGGAAGTTTTGATGCTTTTATTTGGATCCACAGCAGCAACAGTGAAGGGTTTGGAGAGCAACAATCGGAAGAACAGTGGTGTCTCTGTGCAGTTGATGAGCTTTAATGTTTTAGTTGTCACACATTCAGTCAAAATCTGAAAAAGAGAATGTTCACATTATTAATAATATATGCCCAAAGAGTTCATTCTTCCAGGCTTTTAACATAAACATTTTTATGGACACAGACGTATTGATGTAAAACAATAGTGTGCAATGGTCATTACTTAAGAATATTGTATAGTTACATAATTAGTAGGATTATGGGTTGGACTTTATGGACCTGTGTCTTTAAACCTTACTGTGTTCACCCACAGGAAGGCCAAAACCTATATCAGGTGGATGCCAATTATCCCATATTAGAGGGAAAATTCCCACTTGACTATAATCATGGCAAATAAATTCCTAGATCAAAATGCTGCACTTAGCTGCAGGTAGTTTGTGATAGAGGAGGGCAAACCAGGCAGATGTACAGTATATAAAGCTTCATCACTCTACACTAGGTCTGGTTTACCTGGACAATGTTCCACATCCGCTATGAACCATATGAGAATCTACTGAGCGTCTCGATTACATACTGCCTGTAAATAAGGCTCTCAGTCCAAATAGTTAATATTATACAGTTAATTGACAAACTTCAGGTTCACGTGTAGTGTCTATCATATCACTCTTGGCACAACCCTTGGCACTACACTTACAGTATACTCACCCAGGTTTTTTACTTCATTGCAAATGAAAAAAAAAAACAGATATAAAACCAATATTTAATAGATGAACATTCTGGCTTTATAAAATATTCTTCAAACAAATTATTTGACTTTTAGCAGATGTTCTTAAACTCAAGTAGATATTATGGAATCACGCTTTGTTGCATATCATTATGAATACATTTATTATGTGTTTTAGACCCCTTTTTGCCCTAGTCATCAAGAAGGCATTGCTTCAGAAAGACAAGCGTGGCTTAAAGGGTTGTCTCAACACATTGTTTCACAGAGCCAAAAACAGCTTTCATTCATGCATCCTGTCTCTTCCTGGTCAAACTTTGCCTGGTTCTATGACAATGATTAGCATATCAGCTCTGTATTTAAAGGTCTGCTGACTACACAGACATGAGAGCATCATCTCCTTGTACAATGCAGAATATTTTAAGGCATATTGTTTTGTGTTTTCTATCCTGCTACTTTGAAGTTTTCCTTGGTCTACCATAAGTTTTCTTTTAATAACCTACCTATATTGTTTACACTGATACCATATTTTATAAACAGCTGACTGGGAACAACCAGCATCTTTTTCCACACTCACTGTTAAATTTCTACCTACAAGGAGTTAGATTCTAGCAGTGGAAAGCCTATTACTCTCATGTTGGGACCACAGTTTCTTTTAGTTGACACAGCTCTATAAAGTCTGTAAGCACTTTCTTCTTCAAAGGGGTTTTGTCACCACTCTGTTTCATTGATTCACAAGCAGTTTACACTCACTCTGTCTCCTAAGGCCATGGATGGTTTTATAGCAGTCATAAGCATATTCAGCTTCTAGCTGAGCTGTTACCCTGACCAGTACAGGAGAGCTAATCTTCTTAAAAAAAGTAAAGGGTTTTAGGGGATACAAGGGATTTATTTGCAAACAGATGAAAAACTTGTTAGAGATAATTGTTTTTCTCCAAGTTTAGTCCAGCAGCCCAGGGGAGTACATCACTCTGCTCTCTCAGATCAGATTTATGGACGGGGTATCCGGGTTAAAAATAAAAAAACGTGGTGTGTCAGCACATAAAATATCTTATCTCATCTCTAAAGTAATACCAACAAAGCAATATATTTAGGAAAAGTCTTCAATTACTATGAAAGCTAATATTTTGTGGAAAACCCTTTTCTGACTGCAGAAAAATTTGTTTTTTTAGTTGAACCGTACTTTTTTTAAAAAATTTGGGTATAACAAGATATTTCTCTTTTTCAAACTGAAATTTCCATATTTTCTTCCTTCACTTGATCTGGAAAACAGATGCCATTAGCAAAAATGATTTCCTTTTGTGTGAAGTATGTTTCATGCAACCAGAATGTTCATCTATTAAGCAAACATCGTTTGTATATTTTCTATGAAGTACAAAAGCTGAGTGCTATCTTCATTTTTGCCAGCAGTTGTCGAGATCCTTGAGAATGTTAAGAGATAAATCCTTCCGAGAAATGTTTTATCCTCACTTCTACCTCCTGGGAATTCTTTCCACCATTACTAAAATATGCAATAAAAGGTTCTGGATTAGAATTAGATACTGAGGATAAGGGTGTCCTAAAAAGGGAAAAAGGGCACTTGTACAAAAAAAACCCCAGCCCATCTTCCTATTTTAAAATTTCCAGAGTGGGGCCTGGGGAAAAGAGGAATAGTTTAGAAGCAGGTTCCTCTGGGTTTGGATAATCGGTGGCCACTTCTAAAAATGATTGTGTTTAAATCCTATCCTATAATACATGACATTTTTTTAAAAATGGAAAGTGTATTAAAATACTGAATTCTGAACGATTCAGTCTTCTATCACAATTGTTTAAGCCTGTATTTAAATTAATATTCTAATAATATCATTGTGTTTGTTTCACAAAAGGCTTTATAGTATTTCTTTAATTTTATGACTCATGGGTTCAAAGTAATGTAATGTACTTTACTTTTGTAAATACTAGTTTTCACTATGAAATAACAATTATGGAGCATCTTTCCTTAGATTTCTATGTTGTGTGGTTCCCTTATTATTTTTTCCCAGAAATTCATGACCAACCCGGGGGTGTCCCGTCACAGTCTGACATTATCCAATCAGCATGGGATAAGTCAGTGTGTGCAGGAACACAAGCCTTTTAAAACAGTAATGGTAACATCCAGCTGAATGGGTCAAAACATTCTAAAGGGAAAAAACAGAGGAACAACACAGAGTTATAAGAGTAGAGGCTTTAGGATTGTTATTCTATGGGTAACATAAGCCATTTCAGGAGATGTCACATGTCTTCTTTAAAGTATTATTGAAATAACTCTGATGTCTTATAACCATCATCATATCTAGGGGTGGTTTTACATGGATCCTGAATACAGCATTCACAGCCTGCACTGGACCCATAGTGCCTTAAAGCTTGTAATGTGGCTTATACAATGAGTCCTTAGTTCACATTTTGATAAAGAGATCATACCCTTAGTAACATGACTGAACAGTTACAAAATTTACCGTTTAGCCTCTTAGTATCATTAGTCACCAACTTGCCATAATAGGTACATTAGGGAAAATAAGTATTTGATACACTGGCGATTTTGCAAGTTTTCCCACCTACAAAGAATGCAGAAGTCTGTAATTTTTATCGTAGGTACACTTCAGCTGTAAGAGACAGAATCTATAACAAAAGATCAAGAAAATAATTTATTGCATGAAATACGTAACATAACTTAAAGGGGATGTATCGCTTCTTTAGTTCGGCTGATTTATACTGCTCTCAGCTTCTCAACTCTAGAAATGCACGGGAGTTTCTTCCCCTCCCAGCTGGGTGACATCATCCCCCCTTCACTGTTCATGCTGGCTCCCGAGACTCCCCCCCTCCCCCATCTCTGAGTCCACATGTCACTGTGTCTCTCCCTATGCAGTCTTATTTATAAGAGCTGTATAAATACCACAGGCTGCATTCAATCTAGACTGAGCACTGATCGCTTTCTATGAACGGCACAGATCTCCCTTCTAAGCAGGAGAGGCAGGGATCGACACACAATTGTGCCGTTTCCTGATTGTAGAAGCCCTGCAGTGTTATTCTGTTTCTTCTGGCTGTGCAAAGTGAAAATGTGCCGGTCCCTGACTTTGAGTGACAGGCAGGAATGCCCGCTCCATGCCTACGGCCGACGGGGGGCTGACCAGAATGTAAATGTGCTCTCTGCTAGTGAAATGCAAGGAGGAGGGATCCGACCAGCACTGGATATCAGTGTAAACAGAAACAGAAGATAACGGATCCTATGATAACAAGACAGCTTTGCTAATGATATCTATTTGCAAAGTTGTTTGTTTTCACTGTCCCCTTATTCTGAAGACCATTTAATGAAATGATACAACCCATTTAATATTTGGTACAGAAACTTTTGCTTGCAATTACAGAGGTCAGATGTTTCCTGTAGTTCTTGACAAAGTGTGCACACAGTGCAGCAGGTATTTTGGCCCCCTCCTCCAGGTCTTTCAGGTTGGCTCCCTCCAAAGATTTTCGATTTTGTTCAGGTCTGAAGACTGGCTATCCACTCCAGGACCTTAAAATGCTTCTTACGGAGCCACACATTAGTTACTCTGGATGTGTGTTTTGAGTCATTGTGCTGCTGGAAGACCCAGCCATGATACATCTTCAATGTTCTTTCTTAGGAAAGGTAGTTGTTAGCCAAAATCTTGCGATACATGGCCACATCCATACTCCCTTCATTACGGTGCAGTTGTCCTGTCTCCTTTGCAGAAAAGCACCCCCAAAGGATGATATTTCCACCCCCATACTTCACGGGACGGGGTTTTGCTCATTCTTCTTTTTCCTGTAAAGCTCTATTTTGGTCTCATGACCTTCTCCCATGTCTCCTCTGGATCATCCCGATGGTCAATGGAGAACTTCAAATGGGCCTGGGCATGTGCTAGCATGAGCAGGGGTATCTTGCGTGGCCTGCAGGATTTTAATCCATGACGGCGGAGTGTGTTACGAACGGTAATCTTTGAAACTGTGGTCTCAGTTCCATTCAGTCCATTTACCAGGTCCTCCCATATAATTCTGGGCTGACTGCTGAACTTTCTCAGAATCATCCTTACCCCACAAGTCAAAATCTTGCATGGAGCTCTTGACCGAGGAAGATTGAAAGTGATCTTTTATTTCTTCCATATTCTAATAATTGCGCCAGCTGTTGTTGCCTTCTCACCAAGCTGCTTGCCTATTATCCTGTTGTCCATCCCAGACTTGAGCAGGTTTACAATTTGTCCCTGGCTAGCTTAGACAGCTCTTTGGTCTTGGCAATGGTGGAGAGATTGGATTGTGATTGAGTGTGTGGACAGGTTTTTTTTTTTTTTATACATGCAAGAAATTCAAACAGATGCAATTAATACAGGTAATGAGTGCAGAGCAGGAGGCCTTCTTAAAGAAAAACAGGTCTGTGAGAGAGAATTCTTGCAGGTTGATAGGTGTTCAAATACTTATTTCATGCAATAAAATGCAAATTATTTATTTAAAAATCATACAATGTGATTTTCTGGATTTTTGAAGTGTACCTACGATAAAAATTACAGACCTCTCCATTCTTTGTAGGTGAGAAAACTTGCAAAATCGCCAGTGTATAAAATATTTATTTTCCCCACTGTATGCATTTTTTCATTACATGTTTAAAGGGACTTTACCATCATAAGTGGTATTTTTGTTCAAATCAATTTGTAAAAAAAATAATTTTTGTTGTTGAAATTTTTTCTTATATTAGCGGTTCTTTGCAACTTAAAAATACATACAAAATAGTGGGCGTGGAAGAGAACCGTCAATCAACCCTTACTGCTGTGCTATCAGAGCTCACAGAGGGGAAGTCAGACCGACAACCCAAAAAGTTATGTACATAGGGGAACTTTCAAAAAATGATATAAAAAAAACCACAATTTTACCAGAAAAATTACATATAATAGTCACATATTGCTTATAAGTTTTTATGGCATTGTCCCTTTAAAAAGAACAGCAGAAAAAGCCCACTTATTCTATCTAGTCTTTATGTTATTTTGTTTGCATACATGTTTACCCCAGGCAGGTGTACATTAATTTACTATTGATTTTTGAAAACACATCTGCTCAAAGGCATTTACCACTATTTCAATAAAGAAAGATTTTATGACATTGTTTCTGATCACTCTCTCCTGAGAAATTTAATTTTGCCCTCTTGTTCTTATATTCAGTTTCTTATTGAAAACCATTCCCTTCTGAATCTTAATTAACAAGTTTTGATCAAAATCCCTTCTCTGTTCTGATTATACAAATTATTTTAAAGGGGTTTTCTCACCATGCAGTTTCACAGAGTCAAATTCAACTTCAGGCACACTCTGCCTCGTTAGGCTTTGGGTGGTTCTATAGCAGTGATTAGCATATCAGCTCTGCTAATCCGAGCTGAGCCATTAGACTATGTCTACACAGCTAAGTTAAAATACCGTCCAAAATCTAGAGGTATTTAAACTTCGCTGCACCAGGGTTGTTGGCACGGGTTTGCTCTGAAAGCCGCAGTTAGTTTTCGGATTTGCTGTCGGCCCCGTACACTGAATGTATGGGAATCCAACAGCAATCTGCACGGAAGATCAGACAGGTTTCAAAACCTACTGTAAAGATGATGACGTTCCCAAAAATACTATATTTATTACAAACAATCCCCTTATTCTTGACATAAGTGTCCGCAACTTTATACGCTTTCACTTCTTTCCTATGGAATAAAAAACGCCCCGGATAGCCCTTGCTAAATGATCCTTCCAAGGGGATGGGGAGGGGGGGGCTAAAATTTGCCGGATCTGGGTTGTAAAATTCTAGCCAGCCTCCTGCGTCACGGATCGGGTTAAACAGTCTTCCAGATATTCCAATCTCTCTACTGAGGCGGACTGGTTCACCATGGAGCTTCCAGGCCTTCTTCATAAAAAATTTTTTGCTCTTCTAAGGTGGCGAAACATAGCCTCATTGTGAGGGACCGATCGGAGCCTGGAAGGCCTGGAGAACCCTGTTCTCTCTGCCCTACCAGACCAGTAGATACCTTCCTAGCTCTGGACACCCAGAATTCAAACCTGGCCTTGATAACCCCCAATGTCAATTCTGGAGGAGTAAGGGGATTTTAACTATTTCACAGCTTATTCACCCTTCCCACCAGGATTTACTCTCTCTCAGAATTAATTTAAAATATACCTTCCACCATCGCATTTTTTGGCTTATCCCAAATAGTGAGTTTTTATAGAAGTAAGGACTGAGGCCCTCTCATTTTCATTGAATGCTTTTTGATAATGTTATCGGCCCTACTTCTTCAACAGACCTCTCTATCAGCGCTATATGTGGTCTTCATGGGGTTCAGAAGACGAGGGGGCCCTTGCAGGGATTTTTGTAAGTGGGGAAGGGCTACCCTAACCAGGGATCTCTATTACAATTCTCCAGGGATGGTGAAGATTCAAAATATATAGTTATTTAGAAGTGGAGGGACACATTCTTTAGAATTGCCCATTCCGACTTCCGGGGGCGGGGCGTCGAGTGCGGCCGCATTTTAGAAGAGCTCCGCTGGAATCCCTACAATCCAGGGAATATCAAGCTCCCTAGCACCTTCTGCACCCACCATTAGAGGTGCAGAGAAGGGCCATCGTCCAGAGAGCTCGAGAGCTCAATAGTGCTGTTCCCCGGAGGCACAGAGCAGCTGAGAGAGCTGCGCCGCAAGACGCCATATCCCAGGCCGGCACGGTCTCGGCGCCTGAGTCGCACACGGCCCGGGAGGAGAGGCGTGCCGACAGGCCATCACGCCGCGCCTGACTGCAGAACCGAGGTCCCGAGGCCTGCAGCGAGGGACGGAAAGGAGTGCGGACCCCCTGGGCGCGAAGTGCGTCCCCGCGCTGAAGATACAGGCGCCATTTTGGAAAGCGCCGCGAGGTGCTGGACTCCCGGCGGTGCAGAGCGGAACTGTCGCCCCGGCGCTGAAGACCACCGACGGCCGCGAGAACCCGGCAAGAAGAAGGCGGACACGGCCGGCCTCGGGGCATATTGACCTTCACAGGCAGGCACGGCATCTCGGGACCCGCTGCGGAGAGGAAGGCGGAGCTGAGGAGCCGGAGGTGCGGGCTGACACTATCCCCGCGGCCCTGCATGACGGCGACTGGCTGATCGGGAGCCTAAGGACGTCAGCGGACAGGTACCGGGTCACCCCTGGGTTGTGGACACGGGCGGCAGGGCCTAGGTTGGTGGAGGACCCCGGACTGGGAGAGAAGGACTGTGCTCGGCTCGTGACTCAGTGTGGCCCACGTGCTCCCGCCGCGCCGCAGTCTGTGGACACCTTGCACTAGCCTGCAGCCCCCTCAGTGGACACATAGACAGCCCAGGTTGCCAGCCGCCACGGCTGTGGGCTTCCCCCCCTCCCAATACCAAGTAGAAACAGAAGAGAACAGCAGGCAGGGGAAATAGCCCCTTCCTCCAGGCGGGCCGCAAGTTTTATTAAAGAGGCTGCTTGTTGAGAAGGAGGTGGACTCCGTGCCAACCTGTGTGTGCGCTGGTTGTTGCTTAGAGACTGCCATCCCACATACAGAAGACACAATTATACTCTGCTGGGATAGCTACGGGGGGACAATCTGCTGTGGCCTCACTGGACTCTGATTGCATTTTAACTCTGTAAAGCTTGCCAGCTAACAGCAAATCTGAGACACAAGTATTCACCTTAGCATTCAACCCAGTCCTCTGCTGCCTCCATTTGTCCATTCGAAGTAACTGATTTCAGGAACTGAACTCTACAAAATATTTTCTGTTACCCCTGGACGTACGCAGCGGCCCTAGATATACACATTGCAGCGGTTTTCTACTATCTTGAAATGTAAAAATTAAGCTGGGAGATGTCCCACAAGGCATCAAAAACCTCAACGGCGTTCGACAGCCCTGCTTCCGCATAAGAATCTATGAAGTGCAAGCTCGCTATCTGACTCCCCCTTGATGACCTGTATGCGATTGCTCAACCCAGGGCACATCGCATCACCAAAAATCTTCCCTTTTAAAGTATGGACAGATTCGTACAGATATTAAAAGTAAAAGGCACACCAGATCGAGGTCTGTGGCTGACATCGGGCACGTCTACTTCCTCTCCACAACGCCACAGCAGACCCCAGAGGGGAAAAAAGCGCAAGCAAAGCTATCTAAACAAGCGACAAAAATGTCAACACCAGCATCCAGGCGAACGCCCACACCCTCATTGGGTAAACCGTCAGCGAACCCCCCTCCTTCCCCAGGCGGCTCCCCCCAAGTTATATCTTTGGGCTCAGGAGGTCTCTAATATCTCCCTCCAGTACTGGACAGAAGAATTGATATTATTCAGGCTCGGTCAATGCGGCTTTGGCCCAGATTACTAGCAATGCCAACGAATTGGGGGAGCTGGAAACGCGTACGGTGTCCGTGGAAGAAAGCACAACAAGAATAGAAGAGGTCTCGGCCTCCCACCAGCTGCAATTAGAGAATTTGCAAAACAAAATTGATGATTTAGAAAACCGGGAAAGGCGCAATAACTTGCGGTTTATAGGCATCACAGAAGATATTGCAGCAGATGCGTTAGCCTCCTATCTGACCAACGACTTGGCCATAGCCCTAGGTCTGGACACACCAAGAGACCCGCTGATCATAGAAAGGGATCACCGAATGGGCGTCATGAGAGAAAGAGGAAGACCAAGACCGGTTATCGCAAAGTTTCAGAACTGGGCAATCAAGGAAAAGTTCCTCAGAGCCTACAGACAGCAGAGGGGTCTCCAGGTGGGGGAGGATAGAATATTGATATTTCAGGACTTTTCAATGCAGGTCACTCAAAAAAGGAAAGCGTTCCACCTAGTCTGCAGGCACCTTCACGATACTGGGGGCGTTTCCCAAATTTGCTGTTTCCGGCAAAACTTAGAGTGGTGGAGAATGGACAAGTATCCATTTACGAAAAGCCGGAGGAGGCGACGAGAAGGTTCCTGCCACACGCACCTGTCTAGAAACTACTGGCTACCCCATCCTTTGACTAAGTGACCATGTTTTCTGCAGGACTTGAGGGGCCATGTAGGAACTGTTTCGGGACTTCTCTTTCTGGGAAGTAATGGGGCTCCTATTCCATTTAGTCAATAACAAATGGACTCCTGATCTTATGTGCGCGTTAGATGTTTGCCGCTCTGGAGGTGAGGAAACATGGGTTGGATACCGGGGGTGGAGGGAAAACTCCCATCTCTACCCCCCCCCCCCCTTCCGACCATTTCATTCCCTCTCCCCCGGCCCCACCCCCCTCCCCCCCCCACCCCCCGGCATCCAGAGATAAATAGAGTGTAGAATGGAATCTGCGGTTCTGAATCTGGGCTATTAGATGCGGGACATGCTCCCTGAAAATGAGGCCCTTTTGACAAATGTATGGGCGTTCAAAGGGGCTATCAAGTTCGGCCAAGAGTAGGCCAATGGTTTTTGCAGTTTTTGTTTGGTTTATGTTAATGCATGCCAAGATAGACAATGTGCAAAGTTATTGTCTTTGTTGCTCTAAAAAGTATTGGAAGTTACAAAATTTCGAAAGTGGGAAACTCCTCCTCCCCCCGCTAGATAAGAAGCGCGAGGGCGCTCGCTGGGACGCCTCTCGAGCTTTTACTAATGAAAAGGGTCTCACCAGTAACACCACATGGCGTGATACAGGATGAGTACCCCGATAGAAGGAAGGGTAGGCTGCCCACCCGTCCCAACAAATTAAGTTTCTGCCCTGGATTGAGGGCTTGAATGTCCCAGAAAAAAAGGGGGAAAAGTTCTGACCCACATGAACGCTTGAAGGCAGATATATTTTTCTTACAGGAAACGCCTGGCAAAGAGTTAAGTTTTTCCCCAACCCGGGCCCGTGGCTAGACCCCCCGATTTTGGCTAATTACAAGTCAAAATCCGAGGTGTAGCGATTTATTTCAAAAAAGGGTTGGTCCAATCCATAGATGAGCAATACACGGACCAGATGGTAGGTTCATATAGTGAAGGTGAAGATAGCGGATACCAAATATACGTTTTTAAAAATATTTACGCCCATGCACAGGAAACAGAGAGTTCTTTTTTGACATTGTCACTTCCTCACACTCGGACATTCTTAATTTTAAATTTTAATGGGGACTTAATGCGGTACCCAATCCTCGCTTAGATAGATCAAGGTTTTGTTAGGGGGTATAACCGGCGGTCTTTCTTGATAAATTGATGGCTGAAAATTGGCGTTTTTGATTTACTGGAGGGCGGTTTAACCCACATCGAGATCTATACGTTCTACTCTGCCGTCCCAGGGCTCATTTCCCCCGCATAGATCTTCACTGGTGCCTCTCCCTGTACACGCCGTTGCAGACGCGGACATACTCCAATCGGGGATCTCTGATCACCCCCCTATAACAATCTCGATGGGGGTTGTTCGCCCCTTCCAAGACCACAAGGGGGGGAGTTTCCCCAGGATATCTGAGTCAATCAGACGATTTAGGGAATTCCTGAGGGTACATTGGGTGCAGTTCCTGGAAGATAATGTAGGTCACGCTCAGGAAGCCCCTCTATTATGGTTACCAGCGAAAGCTGTCATGCGTGTTCACATTATAAGGTATGTAAACATGAAACGCAAGAGCCAAAATAAAAAATTTCCGGGAGTGCTTTCCCAGCCTTCGCCATCTCCAGAATAAATTCTCCCTAGACCCCTCATTGGATAAAAACAAAAATTCGTGGAAGCGCAAAGCTGCTTAGAACATTTCTCCAGGGAGAAGCTAAGCTCATTTAAGGTTCCCAGCAAAATAAATTCTACAGATGGGGAAACAGAATGGGTTCGCTTTTGGCGAATGCACAAAACACTTGGCAGACAAGGCCCCATAGCGGAAATTAAAATTTTTCATCAAGGGGAAAAATATTAACGAGCCCCAAGAGTAGAACAAGAATTTATTGATTTTTACGAATCCCCGTACAGTGCAGACCCCTATGATGCCCACAAGGTGTCGTCCTTTTTAGATTCGTTGAATTTGCCAGGCATCACGGGGGCACAGAGGGTGCAGTTGGAGGCTGAAATAACAGAGGAGGAGGTTCGCACGGTGGCGGGACTGGCGAACGGGAAATCTCCAGGGCCAGATGGATACTCAGCCGATTTTTTTTAAATCCATAGTCGGAGAAATCACCCCCTTCTCACAAAATTGTTTTAATGACAATATATGTGAGATCAGCGGAGGTGGACTCTTTCTATGATTCACAGACTGTATTACTTTTAAAGCCCCAGAGGGACCCCCCTTAAATGGCTCTTACAGACCGATATCCTAATAAATCAGGACTATAAAATCCTAGCTAAAATCCTGGTATTGACTGCAAAATCTCCTGCCTCAAAAATTTTTCATCCCTCACAAAAATGGGTTTATCGCTAAAGGCATTCTACGAAAAAAGTACGTACAGCAATGGCAGCTATTTCACGGGTCAGGAGGGGGGGCAGCTATGTCAATGCTTCTCAGCCTAGTTTCAGAGAAGGCGTTTGATAAGGTGTCCTGGCCCTTTTCTCAAAACCACTTTGCTGCGTCGAGGGTTTGGGGGGCCCCTTTTCTGCTTTGTCGACCACCCGCAGCTTAGCTTACTACTTCCCTTTCTCATTTTAAAAAAAAACTTTCGCCGGTTATTGAATCTCTTCAGAGGAGCCAAGCAAAGGTGTCCCTTATTTTCCCTTTGTTCTTAAATTGTCTATTGATCCCTGTTGTATCACATCTCCAGTCCCCTCTTTAAACCCTGGAATTTCTTTCCCACATAGGGAAGTAAAGATCACTGCTTATGCTGTTGGACTTCTTTAATGATAGCCAACCTAAACAGACGTTGGCCAGGTACTTGAGGATGTGATAGACAAGGTGCGTTGTCGGGATACACTATCAATGTTGATAAGTGTGAGGGTATGCTTTTGCAGGGGCCAGCGATCCCGTCGTGGTCTACATCGCACACCAATTCGATGGTGCAAACATGACATTAAATACCTGGGGGTGTGGTAACCAGAAATCCAGATGTTCTATAAAAAAGAACATGGATGTTATCTGGGAAAGCTTCAGAAAACCATGAGGAAATGGTCCAAGCTCCCATTATTTTTCAGGGCGATGTAACCTCATAAATGGTGGAATTCCCTGCCTATTATACATTTTCCCCATGCTCCCTATCTATCTGCGCCCCGGGGAGGAGAAAATTATCAATGCCCAGTATAGGACATTCTTTGGGACAGCAGAAAAGCGCGTATTCCTTGTTTTTCTACAACCCAAAGCAAACTCCATGGGGGTTGGGTTTCCCCAATATACGCTTATACATTTGGCGCCTTGGGTCGGTTCTTGGCTGACTGGATACAATCCACCAGTGTCTTTACAGACAGTGAGCGGATCATTTGAGCCTGCCCCCCATCTCCCTCCTTAACTTTGTTCAATACCCTTTAACAAGATACCGCAGTGATAAAAAAAATCATATGTTTAAAGCCTATCTGGCGGGGTGGCGAAAAATCCGGCAAACAAAAAGCTTAAACCCAGACTATTCCCCATATATCTCCTTAGTGTCAAAACCCGGATTTTCAAGAGGGCAGACTCATAACTTTTCAAAATTTGGATACAATGGGCCTGCAACAAATGCGGCATTTCGTGCACCGGACACCAGACAATTACTCTCCTTTGGGAGCTACAACAAAAATACCGAAACTTCCCGTTCCCTTTTTAACCAAAATGCAAGCGGTGAGCTATTTTACCAGAGTGATGCAGAACATTAAACCCAAGAGAATGGGATGTGACTTTTGAACGGGCATTGTTGTACCACCTGCGAGGGAAAAACGCATCTCTCTGAAATTTTACAAATATCTTCATGAGGATGTCAATTTTTGATCAAACTGGTGTGGCCTGGCAAAATGGCGGCTAGGGATGCTCGCCTGACGCATCAATAATATGGGAGGCACACGGATGCACACAAATATCTACGGCGGCCAGGTATCAGGAGATGTTTGTTAAAACAATACATAATGCCTATCTAGCCCTTAAGGGGACACCGAATGGGGGGTTCACAACAGACCAGTGCTTCAAGTGTGGTCTCCTGCAGCGGACCTATAACCACTGTCTGTGGGAATGTCGATAATTAAGGGGTACTGGGAACAAGTGATAACTTATGCAAAAGACACGCTGCACTCTATTTCATACCCTGCTCTCGTGGCAATATTTAGTTTTGTAGGACAGGGAAGAACAAGGATTATCTAGACGTTTAGGGGAGACGCTAATAAAAATGCAGCAGCTGCCCGAAAGGCAATTTTAAAGTATGGCTACTACCCACGGCTCCGACCTTTACCTTATTTGGGACAAACTTAATTTTTTGATGCATGGATTGGGTGGAGGCTTCTTCACATAAAGAGGCGAGGGTAAGGAACTTCTTTTCTTTGTGGGGCACATTTTATAAACACCTGCCAGAAGAAACCAGGGGAGAGTGAGGACATGTTTTTGAACTGACCTCATGGTACCTGGAAAGACAAATGTTGGGGAGAACGACCGGTGACGAACGATAAGAAAGGATGAGATGGCTAGAAGAGGTGCAGAGTGAGGGGTCACTTCATGCCCACTGAAAATCAGAGCGGCGGAGACACTCGTAGATGGTGACACAATAGGACAGTATCGCCCGAAGCGGATAGGAGGAGGGAGGAGGACCACTCAGACAATACCCAGCTTGTCAGGAAAATTTTACGGTGATTGGCAGCATGCGTTAGTTATGGATAGTTTCGATTTAGGTTTGCATAGGAACCCGCTTTGTGGTTTTTTTAAATTGTTGGGGTTTGGGTAGAATAAAGGGGGGAAAAAAAAAAAGGGAAATATGTCTTCAGAAGAACAACGGTTTGGAAAATGTGTTGTGACAAATGCTATGTTACAAGAGTGTTAATTCCTGTGCATGTGATAATTTGCATGTTATTTGAAGATGTTCAATAAAAACAAAGTTAAAAAAAAAAAAGAATTGCCCATTCCGCAATTTATGGCTTTAATATCCCCCCCCCCATCCAGCTTGTCCAAGTTTTTTGACGTCCTGCCCAGGGTGGGCCCTTCCCCCCCCCCCCCCCCCCCCCCCCGCATGGATTTTGTCCATAGTATATGGACCTGTGTGGAAACCACGAAGTTCTGGGAGACAGTCATACAAAAATCTGAATTTTAAGTTTCGATGTCATTTAACTTAGAGCCAACACAGCTCCTGTTCCATAATTTACACAACATTTTTTGGAACCACCACTTCTGCATTATTTTATTAGCGGTTAAAAAAAGCCCCATGGCCAAATGGTTGGAACCAACCGTCCTACATTGCAGGAAGTGATCCAGGGGGTAAAACGTCCAACTCGAAATGGACAGAATTGACATCAGGACTAAGGGAAACCCAATGCTCTAAATTTTTCAAGAAATGGGAGGAGTTCTAGGTAACTTTTACACCCCCCCCGGAGATCAAGGAGATCATGCAGCCTTTTGTTTACACTCCTGGTATCTTACCTCTCGACTATCAGGCACTCTGGGGGCTTTGGATGTCTGTATCCCCTAACTTGGGAGCTTTACCTCGCATATCCCGACACCGTTTCCTGGATACTCCCCTTGGGGACTGTGCGTTCAGAGTGGGGTGAATGTGTCCTCTATCTATTTCTCTCCCTCGGGCTTAGGGGACGTTGACGATCTCGCAGCATTGTATCAGCACAGTATTTGTTTTCACTTTTATTCCAGACCTTACTTCATTACATCGGTGTATGTGATTATGTCTCTTATACATAACTGCGTCCGGGTACCCCTGTTCTGTGTTGTTTTTTTGTTGGTTTTTTTTTGGGGGGGGGGTGTTTACTTTTTTATTATTTTTTGTTTTATTTCTTTAGTTAAGATGGAGACGTCTTTTGCTTCAACCTTATTATTATGATGCCAAAGTATGTCATTAGTGCTATTTTGTACTTCATTTCTTAGTACTTTTCTTATTTGTACTAATGGGGCCTTATATTATTTCTTTGTGTATCAAGTGGTATCTCATCTATTGGACGTTATTGTATGTTTTTGTTATTGTAAAATTTAATAAAAATTATGTTTACAAAAAAAAAAAACTACTGGAAAAAAACTGTGCTGTATAGACTATAGCACAGATTTTTAACTGCCATTTATGGGGCGCAGGTTACAGTCGAATTTTCGGCGGATTCTAAATACTGAACCCACTAAAAATCCGACCAAAAACCTGTGCTGTGTAGACATAGCCTTACGGAGACATAAGTGCAGGATATTTAAAGGGAACCTGTCACATAGATTATGCCCCCCTGGTTGAGGACAGCACAGGCTAGTGTCAGACATGCTGTTTCCAGCACTGTGCCCCTTATTCTGTAAGATGCTGTAGTTTTAGAGTATTTAATGCTCAAATCTGGCAGTTTTCAGCAAGAAAAGAGTCCAGTTTATTCATGTTAGCCCTGCCTATCCAAGTCTATCCCCACCCACCTGACAGGTTTCCACCTATTCAAAGTAATAGGTTAATCAGTTATGAGGTGTTCATTGATAACTTTGGGTGGGCCAGTCATGAATTAAACTGACTCTTTTCATGAAAAGCTGGACTCTTTTCTGGCTGAAAACGGACAGATTTGAGCATTAAATACTCTGAAACTACAGCATCTTACAGAATAAGCAACAGCGCTGTACACGGCAGGTCTGTCACTAGCTGTTGCAAGGGGGGCATAGCCTATGTGACAGGTTCTCTTTAATTTGTCAGTAAACAAAGCTCCAAGTAGTGAAAACAATTGCTCATCTATAAACAAAAGCTAATTTTGTTAGAGATAAGGAGTCTGCTCCGGAGTGAGATCCAACCACAGTGACATTACTCCATGCTCTCTGTCTAATCAGGAAGAGAGATATGAACTGTAACCTAGAGACACTTCTGTGCGCTCAGAACAGATAAAATCTCCGTTATCTCCTGACCAGGGAAAAATCAAAGAACTAACATACTTCGAAAAAGTCTTCAATTTCCTGTCCCTACATGTTAAAAGCTAATCTTTGTAGTGAGAACACCCCTTTAAGTATCTCATAATAGATTTTGTGACAGAGACTTCATACCATTTTAGAAGATTGTTCTATTTTTCATTCTGAAGCAAACTAAGCATTTGTGACATTACTTACAAAGCAGGCTTCACAAACGCCCGAAGCTCCATCCTGATTGGTTCTACCCCATATCCATGGAGTCGTTTTACCTTTCCGGGTATTTCTCTAGTAGACTAGGGAAAAAATACATACATTTTATCTGAATTATAAAAAAAAGGAGCACGTGCATGGTTTTAAGAAGAAAAAAATTGGTTACCAGGTCATCCAGACTCAAAAATCCAAGGGCATAGCCACTGCATTCTACCTTATTGGTGATCTCAGACAACATCAGTGGAGTGAAGGACACATGGATAGTGCTGTATCCCCTGGCAGGAACAGTCTAAAGTAAAGAAATCTCATTAAGAAACAGCTGCATTTACAGAGAAACATACGGTATGTCAAATAGAAGGCAGTAGAAATAGTTTTTACAATGAAACCAAACGCGTTGCATCAGGGCATCAATATTAAATCATCTCAACATGCTGTTTTACAGTGCCGCAGGCAGCTTCAAACTTTCACTTTCTGGTTAGGTTATGGGTGGTTCTACAGCAGTAACTGGCATATCAGCTCTGCTGCTCCTAGCTGATCCTGTTACAGTAACATGAGTGCAGGAGCTTTGTAAACTATTGCGCTAAAGGGTTGTAGCTTATCAGTAAGTCATGTAAACAAGCTCCTGTCTCTGAGATAACAAACACAGCAGAGAGTGTCATCACCATCCTGACCACTGCTACAGCCTATAGGAGCAGAGAGAGATGGTCGGTAACTAGGAAAGCTTGTGGCATTTTTAACTACAAGTTATAGAGCAACCATGAGTAATATTTTGATGACTAACTCGATTATGCATTTTGTAATAACTGCAATAGTAATCTCAAAAGATGTGATGCTAACTCTGAGGAGAAGCAAAATGTTTAAAGCTAATCAATGAAACGGGGATACCGCTTCAATACCTGTTCTCCACCATATTCTTAGCAGATTGGTCAATGTCTGCTCCTGCATCTGGAATGACCCTGGTGTTAGATTTTTCCAGTTACAAGCTTCTACCCTAACTTACTGTCTGCCTTGGAGTGGTGCAGTATGGGTAATCAGAGGCGACTCCTTCATGGCTTCTTAGAATGACAGAAATTAATTTTTCTTCTTGCATGACATCAGTTCCTGGTCCATTAATGTTGTCACTTGCTTCTTCGTCTGTGTCTTCCATCTGTTCCACATCCTCTAGTTTCTAAAGAAGCAAAAGGCATCAGTGTGGCTATTATATCATATGAAAGCAAAACGTAAAATCAAATCAATGTTATTTAATTTTTCATCGTTGAAAATTAAGCTGGAGAATTCATTGAGACACAAAGATTCACTGCACAGACTACTGTACAGTACCTCCAAATTTCTCTGATTTCATACAGAGTATAATGGATCTCCAAGATAGAACATGCCACAGTGAATTAACCCGATCCAGGCGATATAACTTCTCTATTGCATAAGTGGTATTATCAGAATCATAAAAAAAATGTCTTAATATACATACAGGGAGTTTAGTAGCCGGGATTGTTGGATATGGGTTTCTAGGCTAAGTTGGATCAAAGGTTGGGAGGGGGAAAAGTGAAAATGCCTGCAATGGAGATTTATCGTATATATGTGTAGTATTTTGTATTCACTTACTATGACTTGTACATGTTAATAGCTGAGTTGTGTGAAACTGGATTGTACTCATTTATCTTTGATATATGTACTGGATTTGTTGTGTAAATGTCCATGTGCAGTGTGAATAAAAACAGTTTAAAAAAAAAAATACCATTAAAATATGGCTCATGCACTTAACACCCAGTATATATATGCAAAACTTCTATATGTCATTTGGGATGAATTCCAGTCTTTTGTTTAATCTTGGATTACTATGCAGTGGAATACAGTTTGCAATAAAAATCTCACCCAAATATGCCCCTTTGTGTCTGTGAAAAACAGGTGGCCATATAGTTTAATACAGTACTTACACTTCTGCTTCTAAATGAGGATGATGATGTAGTTCCCGAAGTACTTGGGATTTTATCCCAATTCACTGATGAGTCATCACTTTCTGGAAAATCTAGTCTGGAATCACCTATTTCATTTCCATCTATATCTTTTAAAGGGAAAGGGTCTCCAAAAAGCAACACCAGGTCCAGCAGCTGAGAAATCTCCTGTTCCCTGTTATAGGTCTCCCAGTCTATGCGAATGTCTAGAGAGCAGCAATGACAGAAATGCAAGAAATTCAATATTTGGTCAGGTGCAAATCACTTAAGCCTCATTTATACACACCCTTTTTTCAGTGATTTTTTCCTTTGTAAAAATTGTCAAGAATTTTGGGACATTTCATTCATTGAAAAATCACATAAAAATTGGACTTTATGTACTCAATAACAAAACAAGGCCATACTTACAGCTCAATGGCTGGACTAAAGACTGAACCCAGTCATTTCATTCATTGACTCATTAGATAAAATTAGACATATTTATCTAGGGCTTGTCAACCCTAAAGAGCAGGGGTCCCCAACTCCAGTCATCAAGGCCCACCAACAGGTCATGTTTTCTTGCTTTCCTTAGCTTTGCTTAGACATCATAACCTCATCTCTTTTACTATCAATATTTCGCAGCCCTCTCTGGACACACCTGCCCGTCATCCATTCAGAAATATCCGCTCCATTAACACTCAGGAACTCACAGACACCATACAGTCCTCACTGCCCCCAATCTCCTCCCTCTCCTGCCCTGACCTGGCTGTTAAATGTTACAATGAAATGCTCTCATCCACCCTAGACATGTTGGCACCACTCACACACCACACCACCAGAGTCAGACACCCACAGCCATGGCACACTCCTCAGACTCGCCATCTGCAGCGCTGTTCCAGGTGTGCGGAGCGTCTGTGGAGAAAGTCAAAGCTACCTGCAGACTTTCTCCACTATAAATTCATGCTCAGGACTTACCAAACTGCCCTTCACTGCGCCAAACAAAAATATTTCACCTCCCTCATCTCCACATTACACAACAACTCAAAACGCCTGTTCGACACCTTCCACCTCCTCCTCAGGCCCAAAGTTCAGGCCCCAGTCACTGACCTCTGTGCTGAAGACCTGGCCACTCACTTCAAAGACAAAATTGTCAGTATCCGGCATAACATCTCATCTCAAAACCCAAGCAGAACCCATCCTGTCCCTCCCCGCACATCCTCTAGTCTGTTCTCAGCTCTTGACCCAACGACAGAAGAAGTGTCCAGACTTCTCCTGTCTGCTCACCCCACCATCTGCTCTAGTGACCCGATTCCCTCCCACCTTGTCCAGTCTATTTCTCCAGCTATCCTCTCTCACCTTACTGCAATCTTCAACCTCTCTCTCTCCACTGGGATCTTCCCATCCTCCTTTAAACAGGCTACTATCACCCCTTTACTAAAAAAGCCCTCTCTGGACCCATCCTGCGCTGCTAATTACCGACCGGTATCTAATCTGCCCATCATCTCTAAACTCCTGGAAAGCTTGGTCTACTCCCGTTTAATCCGCTATCTCTCCGCTAACTCTCTTCTCGATCCTCTGCAATCAGGTTTCCGCACTTTACACGCCACAGAAACTGCTCTAGTTAAAGTCTCTAACGATCTCCACACTGCTAAATCTCAGGGTAAATACTCGTTGTTGATTCTGCTGGATGTCTCTGCAGCATTTGACACTGTTGATCACCATCTTCTCCTCAGCATGCTCCGCGCAATTGGCATCCAGGACACCGCTTGCTCTTGGTTCTCTTCCTACCTCTCTGACCGCTTTTTCAGTGTCTCATTTGCAGGTTCTACTTCTTCTCCTCTTCCTCTGTGTTGGGGTCCCTCGGGTGGTCAGTTCTTGGTCCACTCCTCTTCTCAATCTATACAGCCCCCATTGACCAAACCATCAGTAGATTTGGCTTCCAGTACCATCTCTATGCTGATGACACCCAATTATACACCTCTTCCCGAGACCTCGCTCCTGCCCTGCTACAAAACACCAGTGACTGTCTGTCCGCTGTCTCTGACATCATGTCCTCTCTCTATCTCCAACTAAACCTCACTAAAACTGAACTTCTACCCATCTACTAACCAACCCCCATCTGCTATTTCTCTCTCAGTATGTGGCACCACTATAACACCTAGGCAGCAGGCCCGGTGTCTTGGGGTTATTCTAGACTGTGATCTGTCGTTCACCCCTTATATCCAATCCCTTGCCCGCTCTTGTCACCTGCACCTCAAGAACATCTCCAGAATCCGTCCTTTTCTCACTATCGAAATAACTGAAACCATCATTGTTGCTCTTATTCTTTCTCGTCTTGATTACTGCAACTCCCTGCTTATCGGTCTCCCTCTGTGCAAACTCTCCCCTCTCCAATCCGTGCTGAATGCAGCAGCCAGGCTTGTCTTTCTCTCCAGTCGCTATACTAATGCCTCTACCCTGTGTCAGTCACTGCACTGGTTGCCCATCCAGTACAGAATACAGCATAAACTAATTACTTTCACCCATAAAGCTCTCCACAGCGCTGCACCCCCCTACATCTCCTCCCTCATCTCTGTCTACCACCCTGCCCGCTCTCTCCGCTCAGCTGCGGACATCAAACTACAGACTACAATCATCCGAACCTCCCATGCCGTCTTCAAGATTTTGCACGTGCTGCACCCGTTCTCTGGAACATGCTACCATGTACCATCAGGCAAAATCCTAGCCTTCGCAGTTTTAAGAGTGTCCTGAAAATACATCTTCTTAGGCAGGCCTACCAAAACCACTAATTGCTAACCCACACCTTCTATCACACACATTTCTGTCACTCCCTACACTAGGGCACTCACAGGCACTTATCTGTATATAGATGTACAGTCAGGGTGGCAGGTTCACCCAATTTTTATGTAAACCACCCCATATTTATGAAACAAGGCTGGACCATTGTAAATTCAGCACTTCTCCCCCGTTGTCTCCCCCAGACACCCTCATAGATTGTAAGCTCTCGCGAGCAGGGCCCTCACACCTTGTGTCTCATCTGTAAGTAGCTTTCACTGTGTAATGTCTGTCTTTTGTCTGTAATTATACCCTCTACATTGTAAAGTGCTGCGGAATTTGTTGGCGCTATATAAATAAAGATTATTATTATTATTATATTATTATTAGCATTGCACAGGTGATATAATTATTGTCAGTGCATTCTGTGAGAGATCCTGAAAATATGACCTGTTGGTGGGCCTTGAGGACTGGAGTTGGGGACCACTGCTATAGAGGAGCCTATGGGAAAGGTGGCAGACAAAAATCTATGTCTATCACTGAGTTCTGAAAAAACTCAATAGACTTGCCAAATGCTAAAAATGCTGCATATAATTCCATTGTTTGTAAATTGTCTCATATTTCCCTACAGACTGTAATAAAATATCTTGCTGCATAAAACAACACCCAAAAAAGTTCAGATAAAAAAAACAACCCAAAAAACACCATGACAAATCTGTCTTTTTCTGGGTAAAGTTATGTGTGTGTAAACACCCTTTACACCTGCACTTTTGCTAAAGCTGGCTATACACTAAGTGAAAGCAGACAATTAAGATTGTTTTCTGCCAATCATTAGCACCTTTTCATTACATGAACAAGCATGACAGATGCCGACCGATGCGAGATATGTTTGGAAAAGGTGATCTGCTGATTTTTTTAGTTGTTTGGTGTTATTACCGAAAAGTTGTTGTTGATCTTCATCCTGTCAATGGGAGTACAGACAAGGCCACAGACCATGCCAAAAATTTATCGTTTTCTTAACAATTTAAATAAAGTTAACAAACCGTGCTCATACAGAGCGGATCCAAAAAGCCTGGGCAAGAAGCATAAACAAAATAGCCCAAAATGTCTTATGCATATTAATGTATAATATAATATATATATAGTATATATATATATAATATATAGTAATATAATATATATATAATATATATATGATATATAATATATATAAATATATATAAAAAATATGAAAAAGAATAAGCAAATTGCCTCTGCAAGATCCAGCTTGAGTGCAAAACATGTTTTTACCCTCTGTACCTTTTCTGTAATAAAGTACGCCACTTTGCACTCAAGCTGGATCTTGCAGGCAATTTGCTTATTCCTTATCCTTGAGAATCAATCCTATGGTCGTGGACGTTTGCGATTTGTGCAGAGACGTTGGAAGCAAGTGGAAGATGCAAGATGCACAGAATCCGCTGATGGAGGTGAGCTGCAGCCAGAAACTTATGTGTGTCTTATAATGTTACTTATATATATATATACACACAAAGATAGATAGATAGATAGATAGATAGACATAAAATATATGGTATTTTGTAAAAGTTTGAGGCAAGAGTGGAAAAAATGTTGCAGAGTAAGAATGCCTTTAAAAAATGGAATCTCACTTACAGGGCTAGGATCTATAGGATCTAACAAACTTGTTCTGGCATCTGAATTATCAGATTGTAGAATTAAATAATTTTTCCTGTCCACAGATTTAGTGTATCAAACTGTATAATACAATACAACATCATATATTGCAATAGTATGTAACTGCAGGTGTAGAAAATGCTGCAAAGTTAGAATGCTTTCAGAAATAAAAGTGTTAAAATTTATTTTTATAAGTTAGCAAAATGTAGAAGAGAAAATTCAAAATCAAATCAATATTTGGTGTGACCACCCTTTGTCTTTGAAGTCCTGGAAGTGAGCCCTGATCTCATCATCAACCAGTCTGTCTGTTATTACATGAAGAAACAAAAGGATCTGAACAAGCTACATTCACATAAGATCTGTGGTTACTTCCATGCCGAGTTCCTGTGTACAAGTACCTAGAAGAACTGATGCTGTTTTGAACTCAAAAGGTGGTCACAGCAAATATTGATTTGATTTTGATTTATTTTTGTTCATTCACTTTGCATTTTGTTAATTGATAAAAAAAAATAAACTAATAACTCTTCTATTTCTGAAAGCATTCTTGCTGTGCGGCATTTTTCCAAATTTGTAGGGTCCCTGTGCCTCTCCTCTATCTGTATGCCTGTTAATCTATTACTATATGGACTATTTATATGTACCATGGTCAGCTTTTGCTATATTATATAGTGATTATTTTACTTTAACTATTGTTACTCTTGGATATTTTTCATTTTGATTGATGAACATTTTTCATTATTTTTATGTTGTATGTATTTATATACTTTGGAATTTCAAATAAAGTTACATTTTCTATGATAGGTTTATGTTTATGTGCGGTAGTAATTATTTAACACCTGCCTAAAACATTTGCATGCTACTGTTTTATACACGGTTAACTTTTTTTTTCTATATGGGATACGCTGATTCTATGGACAGTAAAATTATTTAATTCTACAATCTGATAATTCAGATGCCAGAAGAAGTTTTTTTAGATCCTGCAGTTCCTACCCTGTAAGTGAGATTCTTATATACATATCTAGGTGAGAATCTGTAATATTTGGGACTAGATTAGAGCCAGATTATCAATATTTTTATTCTTAGTATCAATATTACTTTGCATTTTGGATACTGTAACAATGTGTTAAATAAGGATGATTGAAATACCACACACAGTCCACTGACAACCTTTTTTATACATTAAAAAATTAGTTCCTTGTGTCCCACATCTCCACGTTTGGTAAAGGCTGAAATGACAGCCAATGCTGCTCATTGGGTGAATGAATAAATGCAAAATTACACAGTGAAAGAAGTGAAGTCACACTTACCACAAGGACTGGGGTTGTTAATACGCAGGCAGCGAGAAACAGTGTCTCCACCAGATATATGTGTTCCAAACCTAAAAATAAGAATGTTTTTATGTGTTACTTATTTACAAAGCAACAGCATATTCCTCGGTGTCAAATACAAAATGTATCACTTCAATCCATCCCTGTCTCCAGTAGGATTTACCGCTGAATTTTCCTATATTTCCTAGATCTGTACACACAATTTATTAGTTAGAGTGCAAAAGGAAGCAGATTATTTGAACTATGAACAACCAGGTTTTCTTTTCTTTATACGCCATAACTTTCCATCTTGTATGTTATGAGATATCATATTACCGTATCACAGGTCCTTCTGTCTGACCATCAGGTCTTGGTCCTGTCATATGGAAGTACAGAGGACATCCTTTCACATTCATCTTTATGGGAATCTCTTTGGGGTTGGGTCCCAACCCTGAGGGACAAAAAAGGGACTTCTTGGGAAAATTTATGAAAAAAAACAAGAATCCATATACAGGCACATATTAAAAAAAATAAAAGGTTCATCTGTCTAAACAAAACAGAACTGTTGGCAAAGATCTGTAAATCTCTTCTGATCACTGAAGATATTTGAATTGTTGTATTTACCGTAAAATCATTTTCTTGTCTGAAACAGACAAGCTGTTCTAGAACAAACTGCTAAAAAGTAAAAATTTTTATTTGTAGCATACTCCTGCCCAATTAAAATAAAAAAAATATTATACTCCGCTCTCCCCTCACCTGTGAATCATTGTTTCACCATCGGCATTCTTTGCCGGTCTTCTCTTTACTTCTTCCCAACAGGGATGTCTGATGTGAGTTCCATTATTTTTTAAAATTTAAAGGGGAGCATATCAAAAAATAAAACAAAAATTGGACAACCCCTTAATGTTGCCTATAAAAAAAGGCACAAAACAACGTAAAAATCACACTTTCTGCTACTGGTCGCCTGTCCATTTTCCCAAAAGCTCATAACCACCGAACTGGCTACTCTTTTCTGCCAAAACCAAAAAACCCCATTTAACCCCCTTGTGAAGTTCATGCCTTCAATAATGCCCCAGCTTGCAACCTAAAGGACGTAACAATCTGCTTCTAACATCTTGGTGACAAATACCTTAACACATCTTTAGAGCACCTATGTAGCCCAAGCCTTGATGGATCAGAGTTGTAACAGTGGCACTGGGGGGACCTAAAAAGTGTTTTAGGCATGTGGCTTTATTGTTATGGCTGATTGATGTATATAATTGTCTTCTAGCCAAACAGTCTGGCTTCCAAAATAGAAGAAAATCTGTTTTGAACAACTAAATACAAAGCATAACTGAACAATGATCATGTTGCCTTAGGAATAAATCCCCAAAATTACTTGCGCTTACACTTAGACATACAGCTGGGTACATTACAAAATACAACAACCTGTTTATCATAAGATCACATACCATACAGACAAGCAGATCTGAATACTCTCCCCACATGTTATTGTAAGCAGTCACATCTACGGATATCTGCTGGAAAGGACCCAGTGTTCCAGTGCTTGGATGAATGATAAATGCAGCACCTTTTCCATCCGACAATACTGATGTTCTGAAATCTGAAAAGACACAAAATGTCACCCAACAGATTCCTGTAAGGCTACGTCTACACGGCAAAAGTAAAATACTGTCAAATTCTGTTACAGAATATCAGACCAGTATATCGGTTTTCGTTTTTTAAACCGCATTATTTTGCATGGATTTTGCGCTCAGTTTTCAGCCGCCCTACATTGAACAGTAACAAACTCCGCCATTTTCCACTGGATTGTAGAAAATGTTCTATGTTTTTTCATCAGATTTCAGATTTGAAATCCAACTTTAGAAAATCAGATTACAGCTCAGATTTTCTATTGAGGTCTATGGGGATGATTTATGGATTTTTTGCAGATTCTAAATACTGAATCTGTATAAAATATTATTGTAAACCAGTGCCAATCTGATGTAGCCTAACATATTTTAATTGGAACTCTTGAAATGGAATGATGTCGCACACCTGGAAATAGAGGATTATTCACGGGGTCCAGTCCCATAGACCATGAAGCAACGGAAAATCCACAGCACACCACAATATTGCAACAAGTGATAATGATTTATTTTCATTGTGCAAGAAGACAGATCTCCAGAGTGTTTTTCAACAGCAGTTAATTATAGACATGTAATTCAGACGTAATAGAACGTTTTCGGCCAGTAGGGCCTTCATCATAGTAGTCTGAAACATGGAGAAACTGCGTCGCCAATTGAAATAAATCATTATCACTTGTTGCAATATTGTGGTGTGCTGTGGATTTTCCGTTGATTCATATTTTTAATTGGCAGTCAGGTTAGTTATTAAAAGCGGTGCGAGGATGGCTGCAGCACCATATCCAAGGCCTGATTGACACGGTGCAGTTGTGATGCCGTACTTGTCAAGTTTTTTTTCCGTTGTTGGGAGTAGGCAAGTACATTGCAATTTTTCCCCTTTTTTGGACCCATTGTGTTTGCCTGAAAAAAACATTTTCTAAAGACTCTTCTGGTGACTGAGTTTAGACATAATAAATAGTCCAGTGCACCTACCAGCATCTGCCCTTTTTACTATTTCTTTGGTAAACCGAGCAGTCCTTTGTAAGAGAGAAGATCTTGAACTGTAGGATAAAACAAAATTTCAAATCATATCTGATACACATTACACTTACACATTAGATAAATGTTGGCAGACAATTTGTGGATGATCAGCTTGATTTCAGCATGCCAAAACCTTGGTCAGGCTAGAAGATAAGTAGTCAGAAATGTCTGGCAGCAGCTTGTCTCCTTTTCCCCTACTAAATCAACATGCATGGTCAGCGAAGCTGGTTGTGCATGATTACATGAAGATTTGGGGAAACAGCTGCCTAACGAACAAGTGTTTGGTCAATAGGTAATCTGATGCCACTCGGCCACTAAAATAAGTAGGATTAGACTTGAAAATTCCATTTTGCCACATCCATATTTCCCAGTAAGGGCTGCAAATAGAAATTTTATAGCTGCTTGATCCCACCAAGACTGATGAATGTTACAAAAAAAAAATCGTCTCTGTAGTGAAGATTCAAAATGAGATGATTTATCTTTAAATGAACAGAATACTTTTATGCAAACATGTATTTCCCTGATTTATATTTTAATGGTTGGTGATGTAAAATGAGATTTTTAAAAGCAATACTGAAAACAAGAGCATAAGCCAGTCACAAATGTACAGAACGAAGCTGGTCTTGTATTTGACTGCACTTCTTGTCTTGTAAAATGCAATGAACACATGAGTTCTCTAGTGATGCGGAGAGTGAACAACTATATAATTACATGACATTACAAGTTGTCTCGTTCATCTGACTTACTTAGTACTTCTTGTTGCCTGTGGTGTAAGGTAACCACTAAAATAAGAGGCCCCTAGTGAAAATGGTGCGGTTATTCCAGAATGATTTGTTATGTTGAGAGTTCGTTTTACTATATTGTGCAGAGTAACTTCTGATCCAAAATCGAGCAGCAGGTCTTCAGCATTTGATGGAAGGGATTCATTTAAGCTGCAGGGAAAACAGCGGGGAAAAAAACCAGATACAAAGGAGAAAAAGAAAGAAAAAAGTAATATAAACTAGAATGTTAAACTATGTTATTGTATATCTAGTGCTTAAACAAGCCCCTTGCAGCAGGTAGTCTTACCTTTCTAAGGAGTAGCTGACATGAAGACCTTTAGCTTTTGCTTTTACATTTAGAACCAAAGGTTCCTTCATGTCTTCAACCAGGCAGCATAATGTCAGGTCATTTATTTCATCCTAAACACCAAAATAAACAGGTTGGTAAATGTGCCATGTGTAGAAAACTAAGAACTCTGTGTACATGGAAACTTATGTTATGGAGTTAAAGTGACCCACTGACAGTACTAGTTTAAGATGGAAAATGCATTTTATACAATCAAAATGCACTTATACATCGGATTAATGACCAATTAAGTAATAATTATGGGGCGGCTCAACACTGTCAGCATCTGCCAGTGGAAGAGAGAAGAGAATGCATTTGAAAGCAATCTATCAGCAATTTTATTTTTACTAATTAAAAAAGATACTGATACATATTCTTCCCTCAAGGGAAAGCGTTAAGCGAAACGCGCGTCGGGGTAGTGCTCCTCTTCATACACGGGTTGGCTTATTGGCTAAGTATGCAATATGGTTTATTTTTATTATTGTGCATATACATCCTAGTCTAGTTTATTTTCGGGCTTATTAACCTGTTTGTTTTTGGAGGGTGGTAGCTTTTTTTTTTTGGGTGGCTTTGTATTTTTGTATTATATATTTTGATTATTTTGTATGTGTTATTAATTTTTTGCATTGTAATAAAGGTTTATTTTTACCTTTTTAAGTTTGTTTAGCATTTTTACCTTTGGGTTATAGTATTGTTTGACCTATTTTTGTAAGTTATTCATTTATTTTCTTCTTAGTTGATTTTATTTTCTGATTGTAGACTTTTTTTTATTCTGTTGTCTGTACATGATTATGTGAAGCAGCCATCTTGTCTGAGCTGCTTATAACAGCATTTAGCGAGATGCTTTACAGCAGTTACATGGGCACAGGAGCCTATGAACAGAAGCAGACTCACTTCTATAGAAAGCTTTTTAGGCAAGATCTGTGACCTGGGAAGAAGTCACTGTGCACGGAGTAGGAGAGGGGGAGCTGTAACATCTCCTATTGTGAATGGTGGATCCTGTGTTATCTATACACATTGATGTCACCTTTTAGGTTATCATCCCAATATCGCCAAAAGCTATCTTAAACCCATTTCCATCAATAAACAAATTAGGGCTTGATCACAAGACGTTTTGCTGATCTGCTTTTGGAGCTGTTTTGCGACAGCAAAGCGGATCCGCAAAACGGATCTAACAATTGTCAGTGTGATTAACATTGCTTTCAATGGCAAAAGCGCATCGCCGTTCTCACGGGAAATCGGCAATGCGCTTTTGAGAACTCTCCTGCACTGCCTTTTTTCGGTCCGCTTTTAAGAATTGACATGTCAATTCTTCTTGCGTTCTGCGCAAGTGAAAGCCCATAGGGAATAATGGAGTGCGCTTTTGGTACCTGTCCAAAAGCGCTCCACACTGTGGGTATTGCCGGCGCTTTGGTTCCTGAAAGCGCATCTGAAAAGCGCAGTGCACAGCTGATGGATTGGAGGTAAGCGGCTGCAGGGGGCTGGATCGTGGGATCGGCGGTGAGCGTGGCTGCAGGGGGCTGGATCGAGGGATCAGAGGTGAGCGTGGCTGCAGGGATCAGGGGTGAGCGAGGCTGCAGGGGCTGGGGATGAATGGGCTGCAAATGAACATGAATGGGCATCAGGAGAAGAGAGAAAGAGAGAGAGATATAGAAAGAGAGAGAAAGAAGGAGAGAGAGAGAGAGAGAAAAGACAGAGATTTTCAAAATGCATCCGGAAAGCGGATCCATAAAACGCATGATACAAGCATGCAAAAGGGATCCAAAACAGCATCAGCTGTTGCGTCTTGCGGAGCCGCTTTTCAGATGCAGTTTTCAGTGCTAAAAAAAAACGGATCCGTAAAACGGATCCAAAACGTCGTGTGACCAACCACTTACTTATAAAAATTACTGTTTATTCATACATTTAAAAAAATTACTAAACACTACAGTTTTGGTAACAGTTTGGTGTTTGGTAAATGTATAAATAAACAGAAAGTTTTATGAGTAATTTATTTATTTATGGAAATGGATTTAAGATGACTTTTGGCAACATTGGATGATATCCCTGTACACCCCATCATCAATATTTGGTCCTATATTTGATTGGTTTCGATCTTTCATTGTAATCCTGACTGTTCTGATAAGGAGAGTGCAGAAATGCTTTCTCTACAAAGAAATCCTGCTAGTAGGCTGAGTGGCCAAATTTTGTTTTATATTAAAATGTGTTCATTTTCTAACGACACATTATTTTTAAGATTTCAGCATCAATTCTTTCTTCACCCAGGAAAGAACAGCCCACGATTTTTAAAGAGCTTATTCACCAATCCCCAGGAAAATACACAGGATCCACTGGTTAATCAGTCCTCACATTTATGGGGGATACAAAAGAAAAGAAAAATTTTTAGTCACATCTTTTTAAGTGAAAGGGGCAAAAATTTATGCAAGTAAGTTTCTAACAGTTGTTGTACATATTTTCGTCATTATGCTGATAGAAAACTGTAAACCGAAAAGAATAAGAAGCAATATAAAAGAATATATACGGAAGAAAATGGGTTGTAATGTTACTTGCCAATGTATAGGTTTCCAGCATCACACACATTTCAAGCTCTTCATTAGGTCCCAACAAGCCACTCACTGGAGTTACGCTAACGGACCAAGCAACAGGATGTTTGGCTGTAAACTACAGAAAATCTGAGTTATTTGTATATATGATAGAATAGTTCTACAGATGACATGCACTCAGTCATTCTACAATATCACTAATATTTACTCAATTGATAAGTCATAACCAAAACATTTTGATGTGTCCAATTTGTGTACTATATTGCATTTTTGTATGATCCAATGTTTTAAAGGGAACCCGCATGTGATCACCCTTCTGATAACGGGTACATCTTTAGGGCAGAATGATTTAGCGATGATACATAGTTTTGTGGGAAAAGTTTTCAGAGAATTTGATTTCATTCTTTTAAAACCCCTGCTAATTGGGGGTTAAAGGAGTCCAAAACCCAGTCCTAAGTGTGGCGCCCCCGGGACCCCAATTTTTAAACATAGTTTTGGGCCCCTGCAATGCTCTGTAGATTTTCGGGGGAAATTGGTGAACAATCTCTTCCTCCCTACAACAAATTTTAAGTCTGGACCGGGTCCCTTTTTTTCCAAACCCCAAGCCTTTGGGAAAATCCCCACTCTTGCACATTTTCTTTTGGGGCCAAAAATCTCTTCTTTCAAAAGGCTGGAAACTAATACCCCCCATCCAAGAAGTAAACTTTTCTTTTCAAACACCATCTAGAATGATAAAACGGACATCATCAAACCAAAGAGACCAGTCCCTAATCTTTAAAGTGGGAAAATAAAAAACTTCTACACCTCTGATGAGATTAGGAAAACTCACGAAGCATTTCATTACACGTCTTGTACTTACTTCAGTCTAGGGGTCAATGGTCAAATTGAAGTTGGAAACCACCACTTGACTGACTCACTTCATCTACCTGGCTGTGAGAAACTCCTTTCCAAAACGAACGCGATTCCACTTAGGGGCCGTTCACACGGTTTCTGTGACTGATTCCAGCCGTACTGCGCCGCCGTATTTGCTCTGAAGAAAGGCTGGAAACCTCCATATTACGGTAATCTCAGTTCTCATAAAGAACTTGATTCCGTTTCTTCCCGCCCGAAATACGCCGAGGGGGGAGAAAGTGACATGTCAATTATTAATGGCGTGTACGCGCCGTGAATAATGAATGTCTATGCCCCCCGCCCCGCCCCCGCTGCACGGCAGCCGGCATAAATGCGGGGCGAAATCCATCCCCGCAATTACATCGGCAATAAGCCGTGTGAACATTGCCTTATGGTTCCCACCCTAACTTCGGTCAAGGAACCGAAGCCCTCACTGTATTATATATCATACCTCAACTCTGATTCCAGAGCAGCCCACTCCCTTTAGTAACCCCCGTCCTGGGTAAACCGATTTAGTGTATTAATATGACCCAACTGCCAGGTCATAGTTTATGATTTATGTTGGTTTTGTTTTAATTTTCTTTCTGGATTTGGGCTTGCATTCTATGATTTGCCAGTCTCAACATTACCTCATAAATGCGTTGACTCTATTATTTATATATAGGTTATATTGTGACTGATATCTGAGACTCCTGTCTCATATCCAGTACGACCCCGCAGGAATCTACAAAACCTCAACCCTCACACTCTCTCTGACTCTCTTGCACCTCTTTCCACTATCGCCTCATTCAATGACCCAGACGCAGCCACCACTTTCCTACAACCATACAATCTCCCGCCCTTGACTCAGTTGCTCCTCTCACACACAACAGAACCCGCAAAATCAACAGACACCCTGGCACATAGACTCACACAAACAGCTGAGGGGCTTCCAGAGCTGCCGAACGCCGCTGGAAGAAAACTCACTCCATGTGACTTTGCCTTATAAAAACCCACCACTGCAGACATTTAAGTCCGCACTCGCCTCAGCCAAACAGAAATATTTCACCACTCTCATATCCTCCCTGTCCCACAACCCCAGACAATTATTCAAAACCTTTTTAACTCTCTTCTCCGTCCACCAACACCTCCTCCCCCATCCCTCCTTTCAGCAGATGACTTTGCCATTCACTTCCCTCCAAAAGATAACCTCATCAGAGAAAGCTTCAGCCCGCATCCCCACCGCCTCCCCTACCCAAACCCTTGCAACTGCTCTTCCCCTTAACTTGCTTCCCCACGGTCACTCTTTGACAAGCTCTCCTCCTTACTGTCCAAATCCAACCTCATTTCCTGTAGTCTTGACCCACTGCCCTCCACCTCATCCCAGACCTCATGCTTCTTTTCATCCCAGCCCTTACCCATCTCTTCAACATATACTAACCTCTGGCATCTTCCTTTTTCCGCCTTTAAAAAGCTACTATCACTCCAATCTAAAAAAAACAACCCTTGACCCCTCTTCTCTGTCCAACTATCGCCCCATTCTCACTGCTCCCCTTTTGTTTCCCAAAAACTCCTCGAGCAGCAGTCTATCTTCAGCTGTCCTCCCACCTCTCCTCCAACTCTCTTCTTGACCCACTACAATCTGGTTTTCGACCCCACCACTCTACCGAAACCACCCTAACCAAAGTAAACTAATGACCTAGTAACTGCTAAAGCCTCACGCCACTACTCTGTGCTCCTCCTTTAGAACTGTCCTCTGCCTTTGACACTGTGGGACCATTCCCTCCTGCTACAAATCCTCCCCTTTCCCTCGGCATCACAGACTTGGCTTTTTCCCTGGATCTCCTTGTACCTCACTGATCGGACTTTCAGCGCCTCTCATTCTCGCCCCACCTCCTACTCCCCCTCTCTCTGTCGGTTTTCCCCCAAGGGTCAGTCCTGGGCCCACTACTCTTCTCTATCTACACCCTGTGGCTCGGTCAGCTCAAAGCCTCACATGGCTTTCATTACCACCTGTATTGCTAAAACTTCTTCCCGTCCATTTCCTTCCCTTTCCCCTTTCTGCCTCCCCGTCTCCTAAAACTAAATGTGGAGAAAAAGAACTCATCATTTTTCCACCATCCAACTCTACCCTGCCCCTGATCTCTCTATTACAGTCAACGGCTCTACACTCTCAACGATCCGCAAGTCCGTTTGCCTTGGGGTAAATTTTAGACTCTGCTCTATCTTTCAAAACCACGCATCCAAACCCTCACCTCTGCCTGCCGCCTCCACCTGAAAAACATCTCTCGCATCCCTCTTTCCCTCACTATGACACTACAAAAATGCTGGTTCATGCCCTTTGTTCATCTCCCGCCTAGACTACTGCAAATCCTTCTCATGGCCTCCCAGCTAGCACCCTCCTCCCCTCCAATCCATCTTAATCTTACCACCTCTCTCCTCGCTCCCTCCTCTGCCTCTCCCCTCTGCCAATCCCTTACTGGTTTCCCATTGCCCATCAATTCATTTCAAGCTACTAACCATGACCTAAAAGGTCTCCATGAACCTCACCCCTCCATACATCTCTGCCCTAATTTCAAATATCTCCCTCCACCCCACCCCTCCGCTCCTCACAGGACCTTCTCCTCTGCTCTCCCCTTATCACTCCTCACACAACCGTCTCCAAGACTTCTCCGTGCTTCACCCATACTCTGGAACTCACTGCCCGACACATCAGACTCTCCTCCACTTTCACAGCTTCAAAAGCAACCTTGAAAAACCCATTTCTTCAGGCTTCCTATAACCTTCACTAAACTTGTCACTACTTCCTCCACGGGCATGTCTGCCCTCACCTCCTGTCTCTTTCCCCTCCTTGTAGATTGTAAGCCTCGCGGGTAGGGTCCTCTCTCCCTCTGTCGTGCCAATTTTCATTTAAACCCTTATCAAATGTACCTTTGACTTATGTAATTTTATGTAACCCCCTCGAATGTACAGTGCCCTGGAATCAATGGCGCTTTAAAACAAATAATAATAATAATAATATCTCTTCCTATTAACGATTTACTTTTTTATTCCTATGCTGACATATATTTTGTGTATTTTAGGCTGATGCTACCTTGCCCTCTTGTCCAGCAGATGGTCTTATTAATGATTGACAGCCACTTCTATATGCACACTCATACAAGGAAGGCTGTCAATCAGTGATAAGACCACCTACGTGACTCCTTAACCCATAGTTAGCAGGAATTACATTAATAAAATACAAGTTCTAAAAAGTGGAGGAACTTTATGGAATTTGCCTTCACCGACCAGGATTACTAAGATTATAAACCCTTTGAATAAAACTCTTACTATCTAAAGAGAAACTTGCGGGTAACTTGGGAAAATTAGAAGTTAAAGACTAGTGGTTGGAAGAAGAAATGTGGGATTTACGATCCCCCCCCCCAGTCCACTTTCCCCATTTTGGCCAGTGGGTATATCAGGTGGAGTTTGTCTATTAGTGCAATAGTGATCTTAGAAATAGCCAAGAAGGACTACAGGATGTTCAAGTATTTGATAATATTTCAGTTAATTAGTTGTTTTTCCTTATTTTTTGATTCACAGTTTAAAAAATTGTAAGACAAGGACATTTCTCAAACTTCTATCATACAAAGATGTATGGTATTCATGTGATGTCAATTAGATACTATTAAGAATGTATGACATTTTCTTTGTAAATTTGTCTTGCAGATAAAAATTGTTATAAAAAATAAAATAAACTACAAGTTTTACTGAATCTTTTCCCACAAAACTATATATCAATCTGCTCAGCTCCTCCTGCTTCATAACATGCTACCAACTGATCAGATAGCATGTTCAATGTGACAGGTCCCCTTTAATTAAATCTTAATAATTTTAAGCAGCATGTTCTAGCAATATTAAATTTAACTTCAGAAAGTATCCAAGAAATATGTTTGGTTCTAAGATTCAGTATTGGTGTCTTAACATACTACAGCCATATTCCTAATTGATTTCTTAAGTTTCTGTTTCATAGTTTTGAATGTCATGATAAAAGGAGAATATATATATACCTCTTGCCAGGAAAACTTTGCTGGGAGCCGTCCCTGGTTAAACATTTTTATAGTTGACTGGGCCTGGACTCCTATATAGATGTCACTGAAAACCAAAGAACTGGAAAGAAGACAAACCTGGGGCACCTGGACATCTGCTATGACAGGGAGATAGCTGGAAGAAATGGACCAGTCATATGAAATGTTAGAATACGTAAAAGGGTGTTCCCATCATGCACTTTGATGGGATATTGATAGAATATGCCATCAAAGTCTGATGTAATCCTCTTTGGAACATGCACCTACCTCTAGAATGGGACCCTAAAAGTGTCAGAATGGAGACTTTGTCATGCTTATGCAAGACTCTCCATTCTGTTCTATGGGGGTTCTAAGTAAAGGTAAGTAGTGTGTTCAGCTGTTCTCAAAGCTTCCATAGAACAGAATGGAGAGTTGTGCACAAGCACAACCAGCCAGCGCTTCCAGGGGCCCGTTCCAGAGACAGATGTAGGTCCCTTAGTGGGACCCACAACTATCAGATTTTTATGGCATATGCTAATGATATGCCATCAAAGTGCGTGGTGGGAACATCCCTTTAAGTGGAAATTTAAGATAAATATCACAAGGTTAACATACATACGTCAGTGAAAGAGGAATAATATGGACTCCTACACTTCTATCTGACATGGATCCAGAAAATTAGTAATTTAATTTTATCGCAGAAAAATGTGCTGAAATAAACTATATTTTACTAAACTATGTGCAGCTTAACATGCAACATATGAAGGAGTAAAACAGACACAAATTCAACTATACATGTTATTTCCAGTTCATTATTCAGCTTTATCTGTGCTATACACCTGTGGCTATGAATGCAAAATAAGTCATAGGGACCCTATTCATTTTTCTAAAGATAAAGATACCATGTGGCTTGTGTAAAATTGTGGCTTTGCACAGATCAGCATCAAAGCTCTTACACTCACTACGTGATCTGCTGCTTAAAGGGATATTCCCATCTCAGATATTTATCAATAGGATATGCCAAGAAGCATTTCAGCACCTGCACGGTTCCTGTAACTGCAGGGTCTGGCATATACGAATTGCACTATGCTGAGGATGGTCTCCCTTCGGAAATATGTTCAGGTTTACAGAGCCTATGGAAACTGTTAAAAGGTTGCTGGAGCTGTTCCTTTCATATGTGCCCTTTGCCAGTTTTTAAGTCCATTTAACTCCTACATTAGTGATTTATTTAGAGTGCTTAGCATTATGATAGAGGACCTTAAAATTCAATGATTGGCAAGCTTTAATACTTACCTTCCTTCCCCATTTTCTACTTTCAGCTCTAGCACTGTCTCCAACCTCTGACAGGTCAAGGGCTTAAATGCCACACACACCTCTGCCATACCTAGGGGTGGCAACACACCATTCTCGGGAGAAATGGAAAATCTTGACTCCTGTGAAATAACAAGATTATTACTATGTGCAATTTCCTACTAGAAGAAGACATGAGGTACTGACTAAAGATTCAGGTGCACTAAGAACAGTTAGGAGTACAATTCCACAAGACAAAGTTTATACACACTACGTGGTCCGCTGCCTAAAGGGATATTCCATTCTCAAATATTTAAAAATAGGATGTGCCATCAATGTCTGGTAGATGTGGGCAGGGTTTGTTTTCGTAATTTCAGGGCCCCTTCTAGCTGAAAAATCTGGGTCCCCATTACTAGTTCTTACCTTGCACTATATCAATGGGCCACTTTTTTTTTATAAAATTTGATCAGGGCCTCTGACAGGAGTGTTGCTAATAGTGCCCTGATGGCAGCCCAAGGTCCTATTCTCAAGATAAGTGAAGGTCCCAGAGGTGGGATCCGTACCTATCAGACATTTATGTCATGTCCTATCAATATGCCATACATCTCTGAGATGGGAGCACCCCTTTAAAGACCACAAATCTTTTCTGTGTTCTGTGACTTTCTGAAATATAGAAGTAGTTCATGAAAAACATCCTGCAAACTGCTGCATATTTTATGATTTTTGCAGCTTAAAGGGGTTGTATCATGTCATTAAATGGTCTTCAGAATAAGGGGACAGTGAAAACAAGCAACTTTGTAATTGGATGTCATTTGCAAAGCTGTTTTCACTGTCTCCCTTATCTTCGTTTTCTGTAAACACAGTTCCCCAGTGCTGGTCAGATTCCTCCTCCTTTCATTTCATTGGCTGCCGGCTCTACTAATTTACATTCTGTCTGGCCCCAGGTCGTATTCACAGAAGCGCGCATTCCTGCCTCTCTCACTCAGAATAAGAGGCCGGCAACATTTCACACTGCACAGCCAGCAGCTCCACAGTAACACTGCAGCTGTGTCTACAATCAGAAAACAGCAGAATTGTGCTCGGTGCCTAATGCTGCTGCGTGTAAACATAGAAAGGAGACAGATCTGTGCTGCTCTGGATGAGTTCATAGAAGACTGGATTCAACTGTAACAAAGCTCCAGCTGTGAGAGGAGAAGAGATCAGTGCTCTGAGTTCATAGAAGACTGTCTAGACTGAATGCAGGCCTGTGGTATGTAAACAAACAGCTCTTACAAAATAAGACTGCATAGGGAGAGGAATGACACAGTGACATGTGGACTCAGAGAGGGGGGGAGCAGGGATGTGCTATTCCCTCCCACTGAATCAAACAAACACACTGACTAGGGAGCGAGAATGAATAGTGAAGGGGGAGGAGGATGAGGTCATCCCCCTTCAGTTAAGAAACACCCAGCTGGGAGGGGAAGAAACGCCCCTGGATTTGAGGAGCTGAGAAACTGAAAGTACATGAAACAGACGAACTGATAAAACGATAAATCCCCTTTAATAGACATAGTAAGGTGTGAAATGTGAACAATGACATAAGAGACAATGCTGCATCTTTTGGAGAATGCTAGTTAGGCCTGGTACACACAACAGATTTTTGTGCACAGAGCCTGCAAGTGGCACTTACCATCCTTATGGTTGTTCTCTATAGAGTCATAGTCGTTTCACATGATGCTTCTGTACAGCATTGATTTCTGGACATATTCTACCCTATAAACAATGCTTACCTCCTCTCCTCTTGCACTGAGACACGCTCTGCTCTCCTGAATTTTCCACTTTGCTGACAAGGAACTCAGGTTTTCAATAGTAAATTTGCTAAGAGTTTTATTCCCTAGTTTTATAAGCCCCAGGTCGAGTGATGGAATCATGATAGATACGGATGGTCCCTGTGAAAGAAACATAAAAACAAACAAAAACTCTTGATTCTGAATTACAACACATAAAGTTGAAGGCGTTCATGAATCTAGACAAATGGTATATACATGCAGTCCCCCGGTTACAAACAGGATAGGGACTGTAGGTTTGTTCTTAAGTTGAATTTGTATGCAAGCCGGAATAGATATATTTATTAAATGTAACTCCAGAACAAAAAGGTTTTTTTTAGTTTTGGATAGTGTAGGGAAGAGTTTTTAAAAATTTTTTGCTGTCTGTGTCCCTGGTAAGAAGATTTCACCTCATTTTCACCTCATATGCTGTTGTGGTATGCTGGAACTTGTTGTTCTACAGCTACTATCTGCTGTGGAACATGGAACAATAAGTGCCAGCATGCCCCATAAGTCTCCATTTGTAACTAGGGAACAGAAGTAAGTCGGAACGGTGTAGTCGGGGACTGCCTGTATAGAACAAAGGGAATCTTGGTTAATACAAATACAAAACTATGATTTCATGTCATTCAGCATCTTTTCATGGTATGTTAAAGCAGTTATAGTATGTTAAACTATGTCACACTTCATCCTGAAGTTATAGGAAAGTGGCTACAACACTCTAGGCCTTCGTTAACATTAAAAAAATTATACCGATATATACCGGCCTGACATTTACAAATAGGATACACTTTTAGAATACGCCAGGTCAGTAGGGCCCTATGGAAATATTAAGAGGATGTACCAGGAGTAATCCCAGGATTTACACCAAATGTCATGTAATGATGTAATGTAAACATGTCCTAATTGTTAGATACTAGGATACTTAAATACTAATAAATAAGTTCACATTATTTTCAGCACAGTTGTCATATGTTTAGAATCAGGCTCGGACTGGCCCAGAGGGGAATAGGGGAAACCCCCGGTGGGCCACAGAGCATGATAGACCTAAAGTTGTTTTTTAACTCTCTATACATTCTCAGAAGAGGCAAAAAAAATCTTAGAAAGAGAGGCAAAAAGCAAGAGGCAGAGTATAGGAGACATAAACAGTTCTTTCTACGGTAGTTGTAGGGTGGGCCCCTAAAATAAACTCCATCGGTGGGCCCATAAAAACTCAACTGGTGGGCCCCTAGAGTCAACTCCACCTGTGGGCCCTCGGAACCGCAGTGCGACACTGTTTAGAATGCCACATATATGGTGCAATAGAAAACAACAAACCTTAAAAGTGGCCTCAACAAGCAAAACCACAGGCTCAGGAGAATGTAGTATGTGGCAAGTCACATTCTCACTGGTTAATCCAGTCTACACTCCAGTGAAGATCAATTCAAATTCACAAAATGCACTGGGCTCTGAGAAGATAAACATATTTAGGTCAGCTACTGTTAGACAAAAATAAAACTAGATCCCTAGAAAAGGATCTATACACATGTCTTATATAGAGGTAGGGAATATAACAAACAGAATACTAATTTCGGTAGTCATTATAAGATTTAAAGGAGTTGTCCGGTTAAATAAAATGATACTTAAATGGGGTTAGGGTGGGAAAAATAGAAAAAAAGTGATACCTCCCAGTCCCCCACCGCTGCAGCTGCAAAGCTCCCCAGGATCCATTCATCTTCACTTCTGAGTTCTCATCATGAAATACAGGAGATGTTGGCTCTATTTTTGCTCACTCTGTGTCCATATAAGTTTAAATTTATTCAACCAGACAAATCTCTCTACAACAGGTTGTAAAGCTTGTAAATTAATAAATCCAAATGAGCATTGCCATCTCACAACAGGAAGCATTTGCATTGTATTTCTGGGGTTTATTATATTAACACACAAGCACCAATTCTTCCAGGAATGCAATGCTGTGCTTCAGAGCTTTCTAGTCCATACATCCATTTTCCAAAGTAAAAAAAAAAATATCCAGCTTGCCAAATCACAAACTTTCTTCTTTATTGATAGACATAATATTCAAATCAAAGATGCAACTCCGCATAGCAATGCTATGATAAAGGACTATGTAAAAGTCTGAAACATGCAAGTGGAATTGCAAGTTTGATCTGCATGTTATGCCTTTCAATAAAGAAGAACGTTTTTAATCTGGTGAACTGGATGTCTTTTAGTTTTTCTTGGATTATACCATTGTGGTCCAACCCTGCTCCATGCCTGCGATTAAACAGGTTAGCTGGGACTTGTGTTGTTTAAGTTTCCATTCTCCGTATAATGTTTTTTTAGTACTTGCATGCAAACTAGCTAAACTCCACAATAAAGAAAACTGCCTCTCTAGTGCCACCTCTTGGTAGATACGCTGTAAGTCAATGTCTGAACCACAAAAAAAGCTTGAAACATGACTACCCTGTTTCCCCGAAAGTAAGGCAGCGTCTTATATTAATTTTTGCTTCTAAAGATGCACGATGTCTTATTTTTCCCACAAATAAATTCTAGCATGCTATACTAGTGTGTGTGTGTGTATGTGTATATCTTAAAGTTTAGAGTCACAAACCATAGGATATATGTATGTAAAGGACATTTTATGGCAGCTGCAGTGACTTATCTCAAAGGATGGCAAATGTGACATGCTGAGACTTGTAGAACTAAAAAATTTCCAGCATGCCCCATCAGCCATCCTGTGAGATGTGTGTTAGTATCATTGCTCTGTTCTCCCCCCTCTTCCCTCTATTACTTACATGTACTTTCTGTCTCCTGTCCTGGGATGTTTGGGACCTGTGGTGACATCACAGTCACATGACCTCCCCACACAGGTCCTTCAACACTCAGGTGCTACAACAATTTTTCCCAGGCTGTTTCTCAAGGTGAGCGGGGCTTGGGAACACCCCCCCCCCCCCCACCCATTCTCTCTGCCCACCCTTGGGGACAGCCCTGTGTATGGGGAGCTGCAGCAATGATTTCCGCTATGTCTTATTTTCGGGGGTGCCGTATATTAGGGAATTCAACAAAATCTCTGCTATGTCTTACTTTCGGGGGTGTCTTATTTTTGGGGAAACACGGTAGGTATAACCAGACTCATTAAGGCTGCATTTACACGGCAAAGGGAATCCCGACCGGTATTTGGTCTTTTTATTGTCACGCAGGTGGATGGCTTTTGTCTGCGGTTTGCGCATTCAAGTTTTCCCCTGAAAACCAGGCGGAAGAATGAACATGTTTTAAATTTTTCGGAACACCGTCGGTGTAAAAAAACGTCTGGGGACTGCTGCACGGATTTTCTATTAATGTCAATGTAAAAGGTTGACAGTCGGTTTACAGACGGCTTTCAAATCTGAAAACCGTCTGTAAAACCGACGGAAAACCTGTGCCGCGGACATTCCCTAAGGTTTAGATACTGACTTGAAGCATACCTAATTATAGAATGTACTAGAGAAACAAGAAACAATAATCCCTCAGTACTTGCAAACTTGAAACATCTATAGAAAAGTAAGTTAAAACAAATAGCCTAATAAAATGCCAGAACTTCTGGGTGTATGTTTCCATGTGTGTGGTTTGTTATTAGGGAGAGAGCACCATAAAGATGTGTGCAGATTTACAAGCCATAAATGCTCCACTGGAATTGAAATATTCAAATTTGCTCTAGGGAAGAGACCAAGGACTCCAGCACCACCTATTGGAAGTCACATCTGACCCATAAAAGAACCTTGAAACAATTAAAGCTTGGCTTAAAATCCTTAGTCATGTGTCAAAGCTCTTTAATGGGTTAGATATGACTTTAAGGGACACCACTTCCAAAAGTAGCGCTAGATTCTTGCCCCTAGAGCTTATTTGAATATTCCATACACGTTAAAAGGAAAGGTATGCATGGCTTTTTTCAACATCCTAAAATGAGGAGTAAACCCCTTAATTTGGAACTTGCAACATGCTCCACAGTCAGTGTCTGACTTCTGGTTGCTTTCATTACTACATCCTGAAACATTAGTTATCCTCTAAGTCTAAATACTGCATATCCTATATATAACGAAAAGCAATTTCTTAGAAGTACGGTGCACATTATCAAGTAAAGGAAACAAAAAGTACCAATCTTTCCAGAGTGTGGTTCAATCTGAATAATGTTTGGTGTTGATATGTTTTCCCATTGAAACTGGATTGTGCATTTGCTGTTATTCCACATCTACAAGACATTTCATAACATGTAGAAAATTAAAAATCACAAGACACAAGTAGACAAAATAATAAAGATAAATTCTTCAGTTAGGAAATCAATTACAATTGATATAATTATTATTTTAACAGTTTTCTGGAAACTAAATTGATTTCCAAATTAATCTATGAAATGTGTCCTTAACCAAATGATTCACCCATTTTCAATGCTATTCATGACTTTTTTAGATCTCATACTGACCTTAAACTGTTTTCTCATGGTTGTACCGATAAAACTTTCACCAGAAAAGATGACTGCATATGGCTCCAAAAGTAAATGGAATGGCTCAGTGGTCCCTTTAAATTCAAGGTCGATGACTATCACATCTTGTATTGAAGGATCCAGCTCAGTAAAGCTGGATGGATGCTGTTCTTTACTGTGTATTATGAGCAAGGAAATAAAAGTTGACAAACTACTACAACAACCACCACTGTTAATTTGATATGTGTTATATATCATAGACAAGTAACTGGGAAAAGTAATTACATTTTCACAAATATTTATAGACATAGTCATTGCAAAGCAATTTTCTTTGGATTTTTATTAGAACAGCTTTCTTACATCCCCATGGTTTTATTTTTAGAATTAATGCTATTTGTAGAAGAATAAAGGAATTGCTACATTTCCATAATACCATTTCTTAATAAGTTTTGCATGTGGTTTCCAGTCACTTTAAAGCAGATTGTCCTTTCTTTATTTGAAATAAATTTGAAATCTTATAAAAAAAAAATGGAGTGTAAAAGGGATTAAGGTAATATAACAGACTCATAAGATCTGCCTGTAGCAGGATCCTACATAAAATAGAAATCATCCACACAGTCCTGTTTGGTCCCTTTCCATTTGCTACAGAGATCTTTTGTAGGACTGCCCTCTCAAGATGAACAGCAGCTTGATGGAGCAAGAAAACAACAGGCCCTTCTGTCCTCCAAAGCCCAGAAACATGATCATTTTAATATTTATGGTGGTGCTCTCTAAACACTGGAGAGTTTACACTGAACAGCCATAACATTAAAATCAATAGTCAGTGAGTTACCTACCATCTAGCAGCTGTAGGGGCCACTAATCGCGCTGCCTATACCAGACTTTACTTGGAGAAGCCGACCTGCTGCTTGTCAGGGGAACGTGGAGAGACCTTTGTTTTTTTCAGCATTGGGGCCCTACCTACCTAATTGGGGCCTACTTTCTACCTGGGTCCTATCTACCGACATACCTGGGACCTGCTTATCTACCTTGGACCTATCTACTGATCTACATGGGGAACACTTATCTACCTGGAGCCTCAATACTGACCTACCAGGGGTCTACTTATCTATCTGGGGACTATCTATCAACCTACATGGGGCATACTTATCTACCTACCTAACTGGTGCCAAGCTACCTACCTGTCAGGGACCTACCTACTGCCTACCTACGGGCCTATCTACCAAGAGGCATACCAACCTACTTACCTTGGGCCTACCCACCATCCTGTCTGGGATCTACCTACTTACCTGGTGCCTGCGAACTTATCTAATGGGGGTCTATCTACCTAAATGGGGCCTACTCACATACCTGGGGATTTGATCATGTACCTATCTACCTAGGGCAGCGGTGGCGAACCTATGGCACGCATGCCCGAGGTGGCACGCAGGGCCACCACTGCTGGCACGCATGCCAGGCCGACCACCGCTGCCTTTCTGCACTGTGACCCGGACACAACGCCGGGAGGGCTCGGCGTCCGTGTCACAGTGTCGGACCTGGGGCCGTCGGCAGCCCCAGGCCTAACGCAGCACGATTCGGGACCCGCCGCGCACCCTCACCGTTGAGGGTGCGCGCGGGCCCATGCGCTCAGCTGACAGCAACACGATGTAATGACATCATCGCGCCGCTGCCTGTCCTCGGGCGCACAGCCGTCATAGGCTGTGCGCCCGAGGAGCTGACAGAGGAGCGTCCCCGCGCGGGGAAAGAAGACAAGAGAAGAGGAGCGCGCGGCTGGGACGGAGGTCAGGTGAGTATTAGTGTTGTTATTTTACTTCTGTAATATATATACTGCTTGGGGGAGAGCTGGCAATATACAGGCTGGGGGGGCAGGCTATATACAGGCTGGGGGGGCAGGCTATATACAGGCTGGGGGGGCAGGCTATATACAGGCTGGGGGAGAGCTGGCTATATACAGGCTGGGGGGAGAGCCGGAAAAAAACAGGCTGGGGGAGAGATGGCTATATACAGGCAGGGGGTGAGCCGGCTATATACAGGCTGGGGGAGAGCTGGCTATATACAGGCTGGGGGAGAGCGGGCTATATACAGGCGGGGGGGGCAGGCTATATACAGGCTGGGGGGCAGGCTATATACAGGATGGGGGGGCAGGCTATATACAGGCTGGGGGAGAGCTGGCTATATACAGGCTAGGGGGGGGCAGGGCTATATCCAGGCTGGTGTAGAGCTGGATATATACAGGCTGGGGTAGAACTGCTATATACAGGCGTGGGGAGGGTGCAGGCTATATACAGGCTGGGGGAGATCGGCTATATACAGGCTGGAGGAGCAGGTTATATACAGGCTGGGGCAGCTGCTATATACAGGCTGAGGGAGAGTGCAGGCTATATACAGGCTGGGGGAGAGCTGGCTATATCCAGGCGGGGGGAGAGCTGGCTATATCCAGGCTGGGGGAGAGCTGGCTATATACAGGGCTGGGGGAGAGCTGGCTATATACAGGCTGGGGGAGCTGCTATATACAGGCTGGGGGGAGAGTGCAGGCTATATACAGGCTGGGGGAGAGTGCAGGCTATATACAGGCTGGGGGAGAGCTGGCTATATCCAGGCTGGGGGAGAGCTGGCTATATCCAGGCTGGGGGAGAGCTGGCTATATACAGGCTGGGGGAGAGCTGGCTATATACAGGCTGGGGGAGCTGCTATATACAGGCAGGGGGAGAGTGCAGGCTATATACAGGCTGGGGGAGAGCCGGCTATATACAGGCTGGAGGAGCAGGCTATATACAGGCTGGGGCAGCTGCTATATACAGGCTGGGGGGAGAGTGCAGGCTATATACAGAATGGGGGAGAGCTGGCTATATACAGGCTGGGGGAGCGTGCAGGCTATATACAGGCTGGGGGAGAGTGCAGGCTATATACAGGCTGGGGGAGAGTGCAGGCTATATACAGGCTGGGGGAGAGTGCAGGCTATATACAGGCTTGGGGAGAGGCTTATACGGTGGGAGAGCCGGCTATGTCCAGGCTGGGGGTGTTCTGGCTATATAATGGCTGGGGGAGAGCTGGCTATATACAGGCTGGGGGAGAGCTGGCTATATACTGCTGTGGGGAGAGCTGGCTATATACTGCTGTGGGGAGAGCTGGCTATATACTGCAGTGGGGAGAGCTGGCTATATACTGCTGTGGGGAGCTGGTTATATACTGCTGTGGGGAGAGTTCTCTATATACTGGCTGGTGGGGAGAGTTATCTATATACTGGCTGGTGGGGAGAGTTATCTATATACTGGCTGGTGGGGAGAGTTATCTATATACTGGCTGGTGGGGAGAGCTGGCTATATACTGGCTGGTGGGGAGAGCTATCTGTATACTGGCTGGTGGGGAGAGCTATCTGTATACTGGCTGGTGGGGAGAGTTATCTATATACTGGCTGGTGGGGAGAGTTATCTATATACTGGCTGGTGGGGAGAGTTATCTATATACTGGCTGGTGTGGAGAGTTATCTATATAGTGGCTGGTGGGGAGAGTTCTCTATATACACCCGGGGGCGAGCTGTCTATATACTGCTGTGGGGAGAGTTATCTATATACAGGCTGGGGGAGAGCTGGCTATATCCAGGCTGGGGGAGAGCTGGCTATATACAGGCTGGGGGAGAGCTGGCTATATACAGGCTGGGGGAGAGCTGGCTATATACAGGCTGGGGAGCTGCTATATACAGGCTGGGGGAGCGGGCAGGCTATATACAGGCTGGGGGAGAGTGTAGGCTATATACAGGCTGGGGGAGAGCTGGCTATATCCAGAGCTGGCTATATCCAGGCTGGGGGAGAGCTGGCTATATCCAGGCTGGGGGAGAGCTGGCTATATACAGGCTGGGGGAGAGCTGGCTATATACAGGCTGGGGGAGCTGCTATAGACAGGCCGGGGGAGAGTGCAGGCTATATCCCGGCTGGGGGAGAGCCGGCTATATACAGGCTGGAGGAGCAGGCTATATACAGGCTGGGGCAGCTGCTATATACAGGCTGGGGGAGAGTGCAGGCTATATACAGGCTGGGGGAGAGCTGGCTATATACAGGCTGGGGGAGAGTGCAGGCTATATACAGGCTGGGGGAGAGTGCAGGCTATATACAGGCTGGGGGAGAGTGCAGGCTATATACAGGCTGGGGGAGAGTGCAGGCTATATACAGGCTGGGGGAGAGCCGGCTATATACAGGCTGGGGGAGAGCCGGCTATATACAGGCTGGGGGAGAGCTGGCTATATACAGGCTGGGGGAGAGCTGGCTATATACAGGCTGGGGGAGCTGGCTATATACAGGCTGGGGGAGAGCTGGCTATATACTGCTGTGGGGAGAGCTGGCTATATACTGCTGTGGGGAGAGCTGGCTATATACTGCTGTGGGGAGCTGGTTATATACTGCTGTGGGGAGAGTTCTCTATATACTGGCTGGTGAGGAGAGTTATCTATATACTGGCTGGTGAGGAGAGTTATCTATATACTGGCTAGTGGGGAGAGTTATCTATATACTGGCTGGTGGGGAGAGTTATCTATATACTGGCTGGTGGGGAGAGCTGGCTATTTACTGGCTGGTGGGGAGAGCTATCTGTATACTGGCTGGTGGGGAGAGCTATCTGTATACTGGCTGGTGGGGAGAGTTATCTATATACTGGCTGGTGGGGAGAGTTATCTATATACTGGCTGGTGGGGAGAGTTATCTATATACTGGCTGGTGGGGAGAGTTATCTATATACTGGCTGGTGGGGAGAGTTATCTATATACTGGCTGGTGGGGAGAGTTATCTATATACAGGCTGGGGGGAGCTGGCTATATACTGCTGTGGGGAGAGTTATCTATATACAGGCTGGGGGGAGCTGGCTATATACTGCTGTGGGGAGAGTTATCTATATACTGGCTGGTGGGGAGAGTTATCTATATACAGGCTGGGGGGAGCTGGCTATATACTGCTGTGGGGAGAGCTATCTATATACTGGCTGGTGGGGAGAGTTATCTATATACTGGCTGGTGGGGAGAGTTATCTGTATACTGGCTGGTGGGGAGAGTTGTCTGTATACTGGCTGGTGGGGAGAGCTACCTATCTGTATACTGGCTTGTGGGGTGAGCTATCTATCTGTATACTGGCTGGTGGGGAGAGCTATCTATCTGTATACTGGCTGGTGGGGAGAACTATCTATCTGTATACTGGCTGATGGGGAGAGCTATCTATCTGTATACTGGCTCTTGGGGAGAGCTATCTATCTGTATACTTCCTGTGGGAAGGTATCTGTCTGTATACTGGCTGGTGGGGAGCTATCTGTCTGTATACTGGCTGGTGGGAAGCTATCTGTCTGTATACTGCCTGTGGGGAGCTATCTGTTTGTATACTGCCTGTGAGGAGCTATCTGTCTGTACACTGCCTGTGGCGACCTGTATACTGCCTGTGGGGACCTATATCTATATACCTATCTGCCTGAGGGGACTTATATCTATATCCCTGCCTAATTGAGGGGACCTATACATCTACCTAGCTTAGGGGACTTATATAATTATAAGTAATGCGTTGCTGGAACAGTGAGGATTCTAATATATTTGTGTCTAAATCTGCAGGGATGAGTGTTGGTCGGCAGAAATCAGCATGAAGATGTGAACTGGATGGAGAAGAAACCGGAATGTGAACGACTCACTGGAGAAACGTCACATGTGAGTCACTAAATGTGCCTGAAATGTAATGTCTTATATGTGTGCAAAGTGTAATGGTTTATATTCAGTAATGGTGTGGCGGTATTATTCAGTCACTGTGTGGTGGTGAGATGTGTCGGTATTATTCAGTCACTATGTGGTGGTGGTATGTGGTGGTGGTGTTGTGGTATTATTCAGTCACTATGTGGTGGTGATATGTGGTGGTGGTGTTGTGGTATTATTCAGTCAACGGTCTGCTGAGCACCTGTGTACACTGCTATCTACCACTATATGGTCACTGTATAGTGGAAATATGGCAGAGGGATGGGCTAAGCGGCTGTCACATCCCTTGTATTAATTGTTGTGCGGCCCGATGTCACCTCCCCGCTTCGTGCCGACGTCGACGGCACTTTGCGGTAACTAAGGTATTTTTCGGTCGCAGTTTCGGCACTCGGTCTCAAAAAGGTTCGCCATTACTGACCTAGGGCCTTGTCTGCCTACCTACCTACCTGAAGGCTCTACTAATCTACCTGGAGCCCGTCTGGTCTGACTACCTACCTACTGACCTGGGGATTTGCCTACCTACATGGAGCTTTGCTGCCTACCTACCTGGAACCCTGACAACCTACATGAAGCCTTTTTTATGTGTGTAAATGGAGCCTTGACTAGCTGAAGCACCATCTATTCATTTTTCATGCCTGCAGCTGATCTTCTGGAGTGCAAAGGAAGAAACACTCTCCAAGAATTAGTCTTCTATCCCTCTCCAGCCTTTTAGGAGACTGTGCCTCTAAGCTATAAGCCTGTACCCACGCTCCCACCCAAAGGGAATTTGTAGAAAGTTGGGAAACAGAAATGGAGGTGCAAGAAAAGTGAGGGTTCTAAGATATTTGTGTGAAAATTCTGCAGGGACGAGTGGTGGCCGGGAGAAGCCATCATGGCAGTCTGGACCAGATGGAGAAAAATAGTCAAAGTAAAAGACTTATCAAAGAAGATGTCACTGTGAGTCCCTGGATGTAACTGTACTGTAACCAGTTATATGTCTGCAGAGCGCCTGTGTACACTGGTACCTACCACTGCATGATCACTGCATGGAGGTAATATACAGTCTGTAGAGCCTGTGTACACTGGTAATTACCCCAATATGGTCATTGTAATGCTGTAATATTGGTCTTTGCATACTGATCTTTATTTAGCAATAGTATAGTGGTATTATTTAGACACCAGGTGACGGTAATTTGTGGTCATGTTCTGGTGGTATAATTGGGTCCTTATATTGGTAATGTTGGTCTTGATATAGTGGGATTCATTTAGGAGCAGTATGATGGTGATATAACTGGTTTAGTTTTTTCTCCTTGTATTATCTAGTAACTGCATGGCTTTTATTAACAGGTCCCGGTAAATGTTCATGGTCGGGGAAGGAACAGGCAATGGTGGCCCCACCCAAAAGTTTGCTATGAGGTCCAGCCATCTCTAGTTATGCCCCTGAATACTGTATAGGTGCACTTCATACCACCAAAACAACTCCAACCCATCAAGGCATGGGCGCCGCAACAATTCACCCCTATGCTCTTAAGTATGTTCATTGATAAGTGGCCCCGATACTGCTATAAAAAAATGTAAGCCTTTTCTGCCGATGCAGCTTCACTAGGTGCAGTGACTGCTTCAGAACCCAGTAAAGTTTGCTGAACTGTTGTTTTGAACACACATCTGATTTGTTTCGCTTGTGAGCTGCTCCCTTGTCAGTCCCCCCTTGCACACTTTAGTAGCCGATGTTCACCTTGCCCATCAATGACACGTGGTACTCCGAAGTTTTCACATCACTTATCTGCAATGGTGCCATTTCTCCACTGACAATACACTTTCATCACAGCAGCATGAAAACAGTTCACAAACTGCACAATTTCAGAAATACTGCCAACCTTGGCCCAAAACTCAATAATAATCCCTTTTTGCAACTTTGATAATCACCCCCTTTACCCATGACTGCAATGAGGGATATGTGTACAGCCTATCACACCTTATATACTGTACCCACCAAACAAGCTCACCACATGTGACTTCCTTCATTAGCTGCCAATGTCAAAAGTAGAAAAAGGTCATAATAACATGACTCAAATGTGTACATCGTACCTCTTGATATATATGAGTGTATTGAGTGCTATATATCAAAATATCTAGCCAAAATTAAACCCAATGACTACAATCTGCTATTAAATATCTTCATATATTTTTAGATAAAATTGTGATAAATATCTTATCAATATAAATCAATCTTACTTTGGGGTTGCTGGAACATCTCTTAATATCATCTGTGCAATACTGTGATATTCAGTGAGCTAGAGAGTTAAATAAAACAAAAATGCATGAGTATAAGGACAAGTTCAGAAGGTGCAGATTTAAGTTTTTTAATTTTTTTATGTACGACTCTAAACAGGTGGAAGACATTTTTTAACTATTCTTTAACTATTTTATTGTTTTGATGCATCTAAAAAATAAATGAATATAATAGAACATTTTTGCAAATGTCATTGTTTGTAGATATCCGAATGTTTTGAGTATATAAATCCTATGCAAATGTATGCAGTCATTAGTTACTTCCCCTCCTCTTCTTCCTAACCTATTTCAAATAGAAAATGGGGCGGCAGAAAGGAGGATAGGCCCCATTCACATTATGTTTTTGTCATCTGTCGAGTATATATGTTTGAGGAGCCTAAAAAGGTATTTAATTATACAGCAAGACGGATCCATAGACGATAATGGGGAAAATGTAGCAGAAAAGTACATGCTTTTGACTACGTTTGACTCATTTATGTTTATGGATGTTTTGTTTTTTTGTGAAGGATTAAAAAAACCACCAACAACCACGCTTTTTTGTGCTCTTTCAAAAAAGACACACGAAGTATACATTTTTTCATATGAGAGTGCAAATGTAGAGCTCATTTTCCCATATGTTAAAAGTATACATTTTTTGCAAATAAAATTTGAAAAAAAAGCTTTATTTGAATTCTGACAGAAATAGATTCAACCATATGCACATATGTTTAACACCTACATTTAAAAATGGAAACAAAGGAAACATTTATACACATTTCTGGGTCTTTAAAAATGTATCCATTTAACGTATACGTTAAATGGTGGTCCAAAATGTGATATGAATGAGGCCTAAATGTTGCATTATACACTTACAGTAGATTCTGTATGCAAGCCTTGACTATGGTCATTTCAATGTGTATAGACTCACAGACAGTCACAGTCATGCTTCCAAATTCTATATTCAGCAGTGCTTAAAATTCTGACCATAGGATGATCAAATTCCTGTCTCTAACCGTAATCGCTCAATGATCTTGAAGTTAAACTATTTTGTCATTAATCCACACATGTGACTACAATTCAATCACAATACAGAATAAATCACCACATGTCTGGACACTTAGGCAATGTTCACACGGCTTATTGCCGACGTAATTGCGGGGACGGAGTTTGCCCCGCAATTACGCCGGCAGCCGTGCAGCGGGGGCGGGGCGGGGGGGCGGCAGCTCGCCGGCCCCATAGACATTCATTTTTCACGGCGCGTACACGCCGTAAATAATGTGCATGTCACTTTCTCCCCCCGCGGCGGATTCGCCGCGCGCGCAGAGGAGACGGAATCCATAGTTCTCCATGAGAACTGTGGATTACCGTAATGCCTGGGACTGATTTCAGCCGTATCGGAGCGCAAATACGGCGCGCAGTACGGCTGAAATCAGTCCCAGAATAAGCCGTGTGAACGAGCCCTTAGGGTGACATGGAGTGTATGTATGGAGCTACACCAGTATTCTGTTCTCTAGATGTATGAGCAGGCTCACTCCAAAAGTAGGTGCATTATGCGGTGCCCACGGCACTTTGTAATGCACCTAAGATGTGGGGGCGTTCTGGAGGCGTGTTGCACCACAACAGGAGGACAGCAAAACTGGGCGCATTACTACTGGAAAAGCCAGACCAAATTAAAAGTGGTTTACCTGAGCCGGAGTTGTCTTAGTGGAACTAGAATGTGCCAAATCTATGACCCACAGCAGAACAGGTTTATAAATTCTGCCGCATTCTACACTGCTTTAAAGCTATTTAGAACTGGCCTCTATGCGCCTAAATCATACATGTCGCCCATACTCTTTCACCATAATCAGAAACTATATTTGAACAAGCAGTCAAATTGCTGAATTGTGCACATTATCAAAGTTTCACTAACACCTGACTGTGAGAGGAGCCTAAAAATTTGACTGACACTGCAAACTAATTTCACAACCACTTTTTTACTTCAATTGAAACAATATCTCTATTTAGACTAAAATGTAACTTTTAACCTAGATAAGAAAAACAAAAATCAGCAACAATTATATTTAATAAAAATCAATATCTTATCATTTCAAACTGCACGCTGGCCAATTAGGAAAGCCCACAAAATGTCAAAGAAACGACAAGGCTTAGTCGAACAACTACATATCCACTCTATACACTAATAACGTCTTTGGGTGAAATACACAATGACATAAAAACATCAGTTAGAGGTTTTGGACAGTTTAATTAAAAAATAAATAGAGCTCTTGGTGCCAAATAAAAAAAAAAAAAAAAAAAACAATAAAAACATTCCTCCCGATGTTCATCTTTTGAAGTGCTTGGTATTACTTTTATTATTTTTACGTTGTTCTTTTACTGAATGGGAAAATCACTGATGCAGCCGATGTTTGGGATCAGGGGTCACATGCATTTGCTTACGTTACCTTTCGGCGCAGTTCATTTCCAAACAGTTATATAAATGACTGGTTTGTGACCACTGCAGCCAATCAGAGGCTGCAGCAGTGACATTTCCATTTGGAAGAAGAACACATTAAACAGAAGACCGGGAAGATTCTATGCTATTTAATGGGACACCAGGATTTATTATTTAAATGAACCAGACAACCCCAAGACGTGGTGATGTGTTGTTCACATATGCACTGTTCTTGATGACAACTGTCAGTGCTGTCAACTCTCCTTGAAGATAAACTGGGCTCTCTCATAAAAAGAAAAAAAAAATCCAAAGAGAATAGCTGATATCCCAAAGGGTATAATCACACAACAGATTTGGACGCGGAATTCGCCGCAGGTTCTGCATGGGATTCTGCATCCAACACTGACTGTAATCTACGACCAATTGATTGTGATAGGAAATCTTGTTTGTCACTGCGGGTGAAGTTGCATTTCCTGACCCAGATTTAAACTCTACACCTGGGAAAAAAGAGAAGTGACATGTCACCTCTTTAAAAGAGAACCAGCTCGGATTCTGCATTGAACAGCCAGGATGTGGTTAAGCTTCATGAAAATGGGACTAATCCAAGTAAAAAATAAAAAAGCAGCATATTCCACCACTATATTTTTAGACTCTGTGTCTAAAATCTGCACGAAAGATGAGGATGTTAGATGTTGATTGCCCCATGTTTCCACGTCAGCTATTTACTGCCGACATGTGAACATACCCTAAGGCTATGTTCACACGGCTTAATCGCGGGACGTAATTACGCCCCGCAATTACGCCGTGTGGACGGGGCGGGACGGGAGCGGGGGAGTGAGGGGGGGCCGCACTCGCCGGCCATAGACAATCATGCTAGCGGAGCGTATACGCGCTAGAAACATGTCATTATCTCCCGCTTCGCGGCGGGAGAGAGAACGTAATCCATAGTTCTCTATGAGAACTGTGAATTACCGTAATGAATGGGCCGTTTTCGGCCCGTAATTGGCGCACTTCGGCGCGTAATTACGGACCGAAATACGGCCCATTTTAAGCCGTGTGAACATGCCTTAACAATGGCCCTATTGAGCCCTGCCTAACCGGCGGAGGACCCATCTCGAGAAGGGCAACCCCACTCTTTTCAGGTCTCAACAGATTCAGTGTTAGAGCTGTTAGCCATTCCTGGATTTATAGCTTCTATATGTATTTTGACACAAATATTATTAATGTTTAGAGTTCAAGTATTCTTGTTCAAATATAAGTGCTGTCATTTTGACATTTTGTGGACTTTCCAACTGAACGGTGTGCGATTTGGAATAAGACATATATATCCATGACGTAATGATTTTTTTACCGAATACAGTTGCTACTGACTTTTAGTTTTATCAAATTAAAAGTCAAATTGAAGGCTACGTGTACATCTGTGTAGTTATTTCCAGTTTTCTGTTCCATCATACAAAGAAACCGAAAATTAAAGTGGTGCTGGATTTGTTACATGATGGACACCAACAACAATGGGGCACATTAGGTTTCCATCATTTTGTGTCTTTCACTGGACAAAAAAAAAAGCTGCAAGCATTATTTTTCTGCCTATTCCGTGGGACACTGCAATGGAGGTTCCTACTAAAACCTGCAACACAGATGTTAATGTAGCCTTAGTTGCTATTTCTAAGCAGTGATAATGTCGTCAAATATTTGACTGACATGACAGAGTGAACGCTATTATTTAAAGAGCTAACCAGACTTTCAAAACTGATAGGATATTCTCACCATAGGCCATAAACATTAGCTTGGATCGGGGGCCAACTTCTGGCACCACAGTTTGAAGAGGGCACACTATTCGGTAACATGCTGCTCATCGAACCCCATACCAATCTAATATTGGTAGCCTATTCTATGAGGGTATAAGTTTTAAAAGCCTGGATAAGCCTGTTAACAACTATATATTATTAAAGTGGTGGAAATTGAGACTGTGATTCAAAGATTTCACATACATTTCTGAACTCACACATTATACTTAAGAAGGTTTTCTCACCCCATTGATTAGCTTTGAACATGTAGGACAAGGTAAATACAGATTACAACCAAATACATTGCTGTTCAGATTTTGCTTCATTTCAGGGTAGAACAGTTCTTATCTTCTGTCTGTGTACACAAGCTTCCCTAGGTTACCAACCATCTATGCAGTGGTGAGGTCACTTTGTATTATCAGCAGGATGGAGCTTGTTTATGTTTCTTACAGTCAAACTTTAGCCCTTTAGTTCTGTAGCCTTCTACCCTGCTGTTAAAACCTGTCTACCACCAATGTCGCTCTAACAGGCTCAGCTAGGAATAGCAGAGCTGATATACCAATTACTGCTGTAGAACCACCTACAGCCTGAACAGGATGTGAGAGCTTTTAGTTGGATGTGACGAGCAGGTTCTGTGAAACGGCATGGTGAGGACAACCCTTTAAATGCTAATCAGGATAAAAACTTTAGGAATAAAACAACTCTTTGGTGAAAATACATGTCTCTTCAGGATAAGAGATAGTAAACTGGTCTTAAAAATAAGAAATCAAATGCCTTAACTGTGGCAACACTTTCCTTGTTCTGCCTTTCTATACCTCAGTTGGAGTGTAAGTCACAGTGAAGATCTGGTCCTTGTGAGGCTGCAGGATGCCTTGTAATGGACTAATGGTGAAAGCAGCATATTCATCTATATTGTACATCATTTTATCTATTTGCTCTCCAGCATGTAATGCTTGTAGATTTGGCTTCACTATCTGCCAGTAGAATGGAAGCTCCACATGCCTGTAAATAATGTAGCAAATTGAAGTGAAAGTTAATGCCTTTCTAGTTTAACCACATTAAAACATATAATACCACAGTATAACATTATGGATAGTAGAGTAATCCTTCAAGTTGCAATGGCCTCAGGATACAATATTTTCAACATACAATGATCGTTCCTTGGACATTGAATCATGAAACCACCCTCACCAAACAATGTCACAGACACTTCTAATTGGTGGCTCATGTGATTAATGGAAGATTCAACCAATTATCATGAACATTTTACTTGTGACATCTGTATTAGTGCAGTGTATGCAGTGATTGGCAGTTTACTAGTGCCTCTCTACACTACAGTGTGGTACTACATGTGTCAGGATGAGAAACTTCTTTGGGCACCTGGTTAATGGGTGGAACTTTTTTTTTTTTTGTAAAGGGTGTTTAACCCCATAAGTCCCAGGCCTGAAAGGGCTTAAAGGGGTTGTCTCACTACATTGATTCATCTTACCTCAGTCCTGTTTTATTGGGTTCAT